>OY776277.1:91060062-91380062 GCA_963675445.1 Linnaemya vulpina
TAGGATCACATAAAAACAATTCAGTTTCGTGGTTCTGCGATAAATTTTGCTCATGCGCACATCTCTAATATAATAAATCGATGTGTTTTTGTGTATCATGATGCAAAAATAATATGGAGAACAAGAGTCCTCAGTTTATTATTTATTCGCACATCAAAAATAGAGATAGTTACAACATTCTTTGATATTATATTTTCTAAAATAGACATTTATTTAATTGCTGAATTTTTCTGCCGACGCGGTTTATATAAATTTGGCATGATTCGAAAAAAGAATTACGAACGTTGCGTTGACAGTCCTATAATTTTTTAAACTTATTTAACTATTTTTACCCACATCTTGTAAACTTTTGTGTTTACATTTAAAGTGGTAATTAATTAAAACATTTTGCTAGTTTTATTTTATATAGTATTTTAAATCAATTTCAGCTATATTCGTTAAAGTTTTGTAGGAAACTCTATTGTTATTGAATACATTATCACATTAAATAGTTAAAGAAAATAATTCGAAATTGCGTTTAATATTAATGTATGGGAAAAGAAAAATAATTATGTAAGTGGCTGAAATAGTAACAAAATATGACCCGTTTCTAAGCGTAGATATGAAATATATTTTACATCAATAGACAGTTTAACCAAGTAAATAATTACATATGTAGAAAGGTACTTTCGAACTTATTGAATATTTGCCCAAAAAAGCGTAACCACCAAATACGTACTAATAAACGAAATTTTCACACACAATTAATGGAACCTATTATGTTTATTCTCTTTTCCTCCGTATAAATACATGATTGAAACCATGAAAAGCACAGGGTTCTCATTGCTGAGTTATGTACCTAGAAAATTTTGACATGTATGTACTTATGTCAATCACTATTTTCCTTAAAAATCACGGAATCGCTAATCTAAGTATATATGAATGTAATATATGTATGTATGTCTACAGTTTTGCAAGAACTCATAGCTTGGAAGATAGGAAACTGCCAACTACAAAAACCGCAAAGCAGCTCTGAATCAGTCCACACCAAGCCTCTTTGGCACTGTCTTTTAAGTGTATCCAAACCACTGATCGTTTATTATCTTATAACAGTTTTCCGTCTCACTCGCAATAGTTAATTCCATCACTACAGAATCCTGTATATATTTACAGTTCTTCCAATTTTCCGTGGTTAACTACGTTGCTACTTCCTAAGTAAAGTCATAGGTCGTGTACAGTCAGTCACAGAAACGGATAAAACAAGGGTTAACAACATCGACGTTATATGGTCTCAGTCACCCACTGGCATTTGTGCAGCAAATACCTTACAAATTTACTTTGTAAAGTATTTTATATGCAATAAAATACAATATGCATGTGTATACATATATAGCACTTACCAATTTCCAACGTCGATGCCCAAGTGATTTGCAGCAGTTTTAGCAAACAACGAATAACTTTTCAGAACCGCAGGGTCAATTCCACGTAGTTCTACTTCTAACTTACTAAACAGTTTATCCTGTTCATATGTTTGAGCTGGAGGCGAAATAACTTCACTGCAAAGGACAGGTTCCTTAATAATATTCGAAGATACTGTTGTCAAGAAGCGGAAGCCTGTGACATTTGCTGCGGACCCATTTCTTATGAAATTTCTGACAATCTTTAATTTAAAGAAAGTGTTTATAAAGAGTCTCAGTTGTTAAGAAATGAAATATTTACCGAAAACATCTTCCTTTTTCTTAAAAAAACTATAAATATGGTTATGCAAGAACTTTTTATTGCATATGAACAGCTGTTAAGCAAGAAAAAGCAGGATGACTCAAAAAATTCCTGACTTATCCACACGATACCTTTTCAATACACTTATTGTGGTTGAGAAAAAAGAATTCACATTGTACACATGCATATAATTCTTAATATATATGTATATTTATTTCATATATATAGTAATCAAATAATAAGTAATATTAGGGCATTCAGTTCAAAATATGTGTATTATTGATAATAATAGGCATATGCATAGCTGTACTTGTCTAAATTTGTTTGATTGCATAAACAGGGGGGTTACTCTGTAATGCGATGCGAGAGAAAAGCTTTTCGAATTTGTAAGCTATTTACATTGAAATGCGAAAGTAATTTCTTTCGCATCGTAATACAGAGTAACCTCCCAGTTTTCGCGAAGGGAATATAAATTTACGGTACATTGGTTATATAAATACTTTAAACCCCAATCGCACATGCTTAAGAGAAGAGTATGTAGCTGCTCATCCACGATTTAAGTTCTTGTTCATAGCTTTATATTGCTTGCGAAGTTCCAAAGCACTTTGCTAGCTTTTATATCTATATTTTTATAAGTATAAACATATATGGTATACAACTTCATGCATGCTCACTCTATCGAACGAACATATATTATTCACGTGTACGTTTTAATGAATTGCTTTGGGGAGTATATTTTGTGAAGTGTACCAGTTGTCATTTTAAATACACGTGCATTTCTTTATACGTGCACTTAAAATAAAGTTGTTTATAAATTACTGATTTTATTTATAAACAAAATGGATTATGAAGGTACGATTTACCCCAAAGTATATATACACAAAATTTATCTAAATAATTTTATACTCATTTGCAGATTTACCTCCTTTGGAACAAAAAAATGAAGATATTACAAATGGAACTTGTGAAGACGATTCAGATTTTACTGACAATGATTCCGACGAAGAGAACATGGGACAATGTGAAGCCACTACATGCCTTTTTTGTACAGAATTGTTGCCCTCGGTCGATCTTGCTATAGATCATGTTAAAGAGGCTCATAAAGTTAATTTCGCGCTGCTGAAAACACAATTTCAAATGGATCAGTATTCATTTATAAAGCTCATTAACTGCATACGTGTGGAAAGTTTAAGCGAAGATAAATTTCAAAACATAACTAATGCATTTTGGAATGAGGAGAAATATTTGAAACCTGTAGGTTACGAACCATGGTTGAGTTATGGTAAATTTAACTAGCTACCACTAAAGTAATGAATTTTCAAATATTGAAATATTTCCTTTAACATCAGATTATGATGACTTGAAAGCAGAAACCTTAACTGGACTAGAAGAAAATAAAAACGATATAAAGTCTTTGATAGAAAAATTACAAGAACAGGTAAAACTGCAGCAAGAACAACTGAAGCAAGCTTACCAAGACATGGAAACGATGCGAAAAGGTTTTCAAAAGTTAATAGAGAAAGAAGACAAAAATGAAAAACAAATTATTCCGTGCGTCTCGTCAGTGTCGCTCAAAGCCGATGAGGGATACTTTGACAGCTATGCTCATTTTGGCATACATCATGAAATGCTTTCGGTTCTTAAAGAAACGCTTTTTTCTCTATTCTTATTTTAATTAAATTTGATTCTAGGATGCCGTTAGAACGATTTCATATAGGGATGCTATTTTAAAGAATAAAAATAGTTTTGAAGGCAAATATGTCCTAGATGTGGGTTGCGGTACATCCGTGTTATCGATATTTGCTTCGCAAGCTGGAGCTGCCAAAGTAGTCGGAATCGATAATTCTGATATTATCTATAATGCCATGGATATAGTGAAGTACTATAGAAATTCGAAACTTTTTTTAAACGCATACGTAATGAAAAATAATTTTATATCAATACTAGGAGAAATAATGTTGAAAACATAACACTGATAAAGGGTCGTTTAGAAGATACTGAATTACCAGTACAAAAATTCGATATTATAATTTCGGAGTGGATGGGATACTTCTTACTTTTCGAGGGTATGCTGGATAGTGTAATATATGCACGGAATAATCATTTAAAAGAGGGCGGTATACTTTTACCGAATCGTTGCACTATGAGCATTGTAGGATATGGCGACAAAGCGCTTTTTGATAATCACGTAACATTTTGGAATAATGTCTACGGATTAGATATGTCAAATATGCGTAAAGAAGTTATGCACGAACCATTAATAGACATAGTGGATGCTGAGCACATTCTCACTAATGCGAATTGTATCGCAGACTTAAATTTAATGAAAATTGACTTGAACTATTCTAATTTTAAATATAATTTTGAACTGACCTGCTGCAGAGATGGAGAATTATGTTCATTCGTTGGATATTTTGATACATATTTTGAATTGCCGGAACCTGTTATGTTTGGCACATCGCCCAAGGATAAACCCACTCATTGGAAGCAGGTTGTGTTTTTCATTGAGGAACCTCAAGTATTTAAGAAAAATGATGTTGTTCGTGGAGTTCTGCAGTGTAAAAGAAGTCATAAGAGTGCTAGATCACTGGATATTACTATAGAAGCATTCAACAAGAAATATACTTATTATCTTGACTAACATAAATTAAACATTTAAAAAGCGGTAACCGACAATTATAATCGATATTTAAGATTTTCAAATATGCAATATAAAATTGATTTTAAATTTGAGATAAGGAAAACTATTATAGAGTGTTACATTAATTTAACAAACAAACTTATTCATACATGTTATTTTAGATGCAATTGTTATAAAAAGACGCACTGCTAAAACTTTTGTAGTATGTGCTGAAACCCTATGTCGACGATGGTGGTAATCCGAATTTTATTCCTTACTGTGACCAACAGTACAGAAGAACCGTAATCCTATTCATTTTTATGAAGTGTAGATCTTAAGTAGTGCGAGTGAGACGCGAAAATCTCGAAAGATCTGTGGCCTAGCTGCACATAAAAATAACTGTCAGCGAAACAATGTTGGCTGTCAGAGCTGCTTTGCAAGTGGGGTATATTTTATTCCAACTGCACTATAAGGAAAATTAATCGATGCTTCTTTCATTAATCGATGCTTCTTTCAATTTATGAGGTACTAAAGTCAATTCTTATTTGATGTCCAATTTCGCCACACTTTGTGTAACTTCTTCAAGGAAATAATTTGACAGAATTTAATTATTTCCAGATGAAATCACACAAAGTTTGACGAAATATTGGAAATAAGATATACATATTTTATAAAAAAAAAACTCAGTGCTTAATAATTTGAGAAATAAATTAGTGGTTATATTTTCTGGTTTTTTCTTGCAATGTTTTTTAATTTATATTTTGTGGTGAAGAAGCAAATTTCTTTATTGTTCGCGCACATTTGCGAAAAATACAAAAATGCCAACAAATCAGCAATTTTTCAGAACAATCTGAAAGCCATTTTGTGTGTTTGAACTCGTAGACGATTTAACGATGGAGATTATATGTAGGTGCATATTTAAAAATTTTATTGAATCCCCAAACTTTGTATCACTGCAATGATTTTGCGGAAAACAGCCAATGTATGCATTCTGATTTATGTGGCAAGGAAAAAAATTTTAAATCAACGTTAGGTGTGATTCCGTACTCAATATTTTAAAAGATGATGACTAATTTTAGTACTGAATCAAGCCTATTATTATAATTTTCATAACAGCGATGGTCAAAGAAACTGATCGTAACTAATTTTATATTCTTGAAAATACTTTTCCCCTATTTATCAATTTTTGTCCATACATATGAATGTTCCAAACTAAATAATAACTTTGCAACATATTAAAATTGCAAATGTATGGTAAATAAAAATGCAATACCCGTACCAAAATATCTATTATTTTAATGATTACAAACTTGTTGAATAGTTGCAAATAGCTTTCAAATACAAGTTTCGTAGGAAGATTTTTAATGTGCAGCAAATGATATTCAAATATCAATAGAATGTTTGAGATAATAATGTATTTAAGTAAATTAAGTTGAACTCTTACTTACTATATATTTTATATTTGAAAAGATACTTTAGCAGGCCATCTTCAAAAAAAATTTGTTTATATTTCGGCACATACTTAAACCGTACCACCACCTTCTAGCTCAACAGCAGGAATATCAGGGTCTTCATCGTTATATACGTTTTCAGCCATTTGCCAAACTTGCATTATATTATCTTCGGAAACAGAACATATTATCCAAGGTTCATTTGGATTCCAAGAAAAATCGGATATTTTAGCAGTATGGCCGCCGTGTATGAAGAGTAATTCAGGAGGGCCGTCTTCTGCATCCTCTGCACTTTGTTCTTCACCGATTTTCGACAAATCCCAAACGTGTAAACGGCGATCAGTTCCAGACGAAGCCAAAATTGTTTCGTTATGAGGCGACCATTGTACTTGAAAGATTTCATCCTTATGCGATTCGAAGGAATGTAGTTTTAATTTTAAATTACGCAAGTCCCACAAGGCAACCGTTTTGTCTGCCGAACCGGTGGCCAAAATAAATTCTGAATAGGGATTAAAACTAAGACAATTAACTTCAGCTGTATGGGCATCAACTGTGTGGGATGGTTTCGAAGTATTATTATTACGTGTATCCCAAATCATCAGCTTTTGATCATCTGCTACAGAGCCGAACAATGACTCATGAAGCAAATGCCATGCAACATCTTCTACGACCGCGGTGTGGCCCGTAAAAATGTTTTTGGCATCTATAACTCGATGTTCCTTAGGTGTAGCATTAATGTCCCACAAGCAAATAGTATGGTCATCAGAAGCTGACAACAAGTATCCATTCAAATTCGGATTCCAAGATAAACCGTAACCCTCCTTCTGATGACCACGTAGCCTTAAATCTGGTTGACATTCACCAGAAGGCTCGGGCTTGCTGGGATGTTTGGTGTAGTCAAAAACTAGCACGTCACTTGATGGAGTTTTAGTGGCAATTACGCAAGCATTTTGTGGCATATACCGAGCTCTATTTACTTCACCCTCATGGTTAATTTTAATCTCAATTTCTATTTTACCGCACACGGATCCAAAACCACCAAATTCACCTTTCTCATTGTCATAGTGAGAGCCATCAAACTGAGCATCCTCACTAGGCAATTGAACACTAGCTATCAGTAAGTGGTTTTGTTCGTCAGAAGTATGAGTACCCAAAATTAAACGATGAACAGAGTAATCTTTACCCTCTTGTTTTGTAACGTCAGGCAGCCATTGGGCAGTTAATGAAGGCCATTCCAAGGCATGGGTCATCACTAAATCATACAGAAAAGGTGTATTTTTCTTCCAGATTTTATATTCCTCATTGATAACGCGTTCCTCAACAGCATCATCAAAGGATTCCGCTGTTAAAAAAATTATATCAATTTACTCATCTACGTTATTAATCTTTTACAATTTTCTTACCATTATCACTGCGATCGACCATTGTGAACTTTTAAACTAAATGAGTATGCGAAATATATATCTTAACTTCACCAGAAAGTAAACTATGTTAGTCCCGCCAAAACAATATTTTATTTTAAGTTTGCTAAAATATGTATATCACGCAGCAGCGCCGTAGCCTCGTTTATGCTATTTATTGTTTGAAGCTATTTGATAGTTTTATTGAAATCTCCGGTCACAACTAAATAATTGTATACATATCTTAGAACTTCACTAATTTTGGAAATATATTTAAAGGCAGATATACCAAATTTTGCCGGAAAATGTGCATATAAAGTAACTTATGAAGCACAGCCGCCACAAAAATTGTTTTCCTAGTTATAACACAATAGGTATGTAATGGAATGACCTAAAATGTTCTGTAAAAGGTTGGCAGCACTGTGTAGCTTACATTGGATTTGACATTAAAATTTTTTATAAATGTATATATAAACTAGAAAAATAATTACATACTTTATTTAACTTTATAAATACAGTATCAATATATTTATAATATATATATTTTTTTCAAGAAGCAATAGGTCATTGATGTACTTATATTTGCTACCTGGCTCAATTCCCATATATTGTATTGCGTTGCCAAATTACAATTTGCTTTGACAATACCCTTCGCTAAAAATTAAAAGAATAAAACCTTTCACTTACCTTTCTTTGTTGACATCATTTTCGGTTTTATCTAATTGCTAACAAAATTTAAAAAGAAAATGCAGGCCTTAGATATCTTAGAAAAACGCATTGATACATTATCACGTATTATTGGTCATCCACCAGAACAAAATAACGCTAACGAGGGCGTTGGTGATTCAACAAAAGTGGCTGGGGAAAGTATTGTAGACTCTTTGGTATCTGCTAACAATATATTAAATGAAGCCATTTCTGGGCGTGCACACATCAGGAATACTGCAGACAGGTCAAACGAACTAGAAAAGTACTTAGATCCCCATTTTCTAGAAGAAAATCAACACGTAAGAGCTAAAGAAGTTTATTTGAATGCCGTGGGGCATGAATTGCATTTGCAATTCCAGCAGTTGGATAAAATTAAAGAACTGGAGCCAACATTAGGTGCTGAATATTTCCGTAATATCCCAGGTGAATGTGTAGGTAGACTCAAACAAATAAGCGAAGTCAACGAAGAATTTGCGCGACAGGTTGAAGAAATGGAGAGAAATTTAATATTGGCTATGAAAGGATACGGAGAAATGCAGACAAGTCTTTTAGAATCCTTAAATAATATGAACAAACGTCTAGAAGCAGTAGAAGAAAAGCTGCAACAAAAGAAAAAAGATGATATGGAGAAGGAAATTGAAATCCAGCAATCAAATAACTAATTTCAAAATACTACGGTATATTTCGGATAACGGCATATTTATAAAAATTAAGTAATTATAATATATTTTAAATTAAAGGAAAGGGTTAATATAGTAACTTAACTTCGGTAACAGAAAAAATACTTGCTGGCTAAATAAATGCTTTTGGTGGAATTCCATTGACGAGATTTAATAAATAAATTTAAAACTGACTCCAAAAGAATTACTTAATATACGCAATGATTTTGCTAAAATCGGGAAGGAAATTTATGAACTTATTTAAATAATATATAATAAAACAAAGTGCACCAAATAGGCCCAAAAGTGTCAAACGGTTAACCCAATGGTGTTTACTTTCTTTCATTATATTATATATACGCAGTGCTGCCTCCTCGGTATCATTAATACTACCATTATTGTCTATAACGAAGTTGGACAATTCACACTTTCTTTCCAATGGCATTTGTGATTCAATTCTTTTACGGGCATCTTCTAGCGACAACTCATTCCGGGCTATCAATCGTTTCAATTGTAAATCTGGATCACTAAAAGCACAAAATAATTAATTTATAATTCACTAATAAGTCGCATTGAAACGTACCATGTCACACAAATAGTTTTATATATAAAATCCAGAAGAACACCCGTTTCAAACAGTAAAGGCAAATCTAATACAATCCATGCTTTGCCCGTTATAAAATGTTTAAAGACTTCTTTCAGTATGGTACGATGTATAGCAGGATGTGTTAATTCATTTAGCTTTCCTCTTAATTCCTTATCGGCAAATATTGCTTTACCCAATGCTTCACGATTTATTTCTTTAGTCGGCAGTAATATCTCATCCCCGAAAGTTTCCTTAATTTTTAGCCAGCATGGTTTTCCAGGTTCCACAACTTGAAATTAGTGAATAGTGTCACAATATGAGATTATTAAAGTTGAGCTACCTACTCTGTCGAGCTATTTTATCAGCATCTACCACTGGAATGCCATTTTTTTTGAACACTTGGGTCACGGTACTCTTGCCTGATGCAATTCCTCCAGTAATGGCGACTATAAACATTTTTATCGTTAAGGGTTATTTGTTAAATTAAATAATTTTCACTCCCACTCCAAATTAGCGAAATTACAAATTATATCATACATATTTCGTAGGGTTGCCAGGTTTATTGGAAATTACATGCGCCACAAAAACATCTACTTGCATGGGTATATGCATGTCCGCACAAGTATATTTTTTTTTGGGGGATGCACACTTCGTGCTATTTTGTCATATAATTTTAGACTAGCTTAAAAAGTTGTTGTTGTGCTGCATATAAAAAGTCATAAAATAATAGCACTCTTGCAGGTACGTTTTTATGTTGTCATAAAATAGCTCTGGAGATCTAAGTCGAACTCTGAAAATCTTTAACCGAGACGGCGGTAGTATATGTTTGCCGCCGTCACTTATATATGTTTAACGACTAAAAAGCGGATAAAAATTTTTCATATATATATGTCTGTATATTAAATCACATTTTCATGATATATAAAATATATTAAAGGAGCACTAAAACGCAAAAACTATTACGCACTAAAACGCATTTGTTACAGGGATATTACACTGACGTACATGTTGGCCAACATGCTCGACAACGTACCAAATCTCCTGGTGTGATAGCATGTCTTGAGACATGTTGGTTGGTTTTAAAAAAAATTTTGATATTCTGATGTTCGTGGCGGACCAACATACTGGTGTAATAACGTGTCGGTCGTACTTCATGTAAAAATTCAGTTCACTTGTTGCCGTTGCTGTGCGTTGATCGGAAAGTTGTAAAAAAGAGTCTTGCAGTAACGTTAGTTTTTGGGAAGAATTAATTGAATTATATAAGAACCTGCCGCAATTATGAAAAAAACATCAGATAGATATCACAATATGCAATTAAATATTATTGGGTACAATAAATTAAATTTTATCTTCGTTTTCGTCCTCTTGTAATTGTATTTAATTGATAACCATAGCTGCTACAACTGTCCGCTTCATTGCCATGCTTTCGCTTGAAAAATTTTTGTATAATGAAGTACGCCATTAGCGTGCGATAGTGTAGTAGCAAAACGTAAACTTCGCCGTTGACCATGTCGGTCGACATGTACGTCAGTGTAATAGGGCTATTAGAGTTTATATATCCAACTTTATTTAGCAGACCAAGCTATGACGGGCTGTTCACACTTGTCATATATTATGAGCTATTATTTTATGACTTATGACTCTATGACTACAGTGTGAGTTCCCCAATTGTTTATATATATTGGTTATGGAAAAATAAAAAATTGAGTCATATATTGTGCAAGTTGATCTGCAAGATATATAAGTAGGCCTGTAGTTTTCAATTTACGCAGAGGAAATAGTAACATTTTTGTGCATGACAATATCGAACACTGTATTATATAAAGAAGGTATACCAACTTTAACTGAAATTTTTGTAAATTGATTTTGGAAGCATACTTACAGATTATATAACATTTATTGACAATAAGTAACACCCGGTGAAGATGATATATATAGGGAAAACGAAAGCCCTTGATGACTTTCATTATAATATGAATAAATGAATATATATTAAAAATATCTAAACATGCAAAGCTCTGTACTCAATGAGTACTACTCATGCACTTCGTGGATCTAATTCGAAGAAACTTGATTTTTTGTGTAAAGGGCGAACAACTAAATGAACTGACATGGTAACGTTTTGCATGTCACATGAAGTTGGCTGTAGTTAAATTTTCTTAAACCATAATCGGGTTTCGCTGATTTACTCCATTTTTATTTCCAACTTCGTGTGCGGCGCTTGCAGTACACAACTAAATTAGTGGCAAATATAATAAAATAAAAAAATCTTCAGATTAATATTTACATACATCACTTACACACAAATTGTATTGTCAAAATGGTGGATAAAATTGAAATGAGTTTAGATGATATTATCAAATCTAACCGAGGCCAGAATAGAAAACCTCAAGGTGCAAATCGCGGTGGTGGTAATAGACGTGGTGGAGCAGGTGGTAAAGGTCTTCAACGTCAAGGAGGTCGTCGAGTTCAAACATCGCCGCGAAAACCAGGAGGAGGTGTTATAAAAGGTCGTGGCTCTGGAGGCATACAGAAAGCCAAGTTTTCAAGGGTAATACATTTACAGACATGATGAAATTCTAAAGTAAACTGAGGGAGCTTGTCAGTACCACTCCTGGCTTTTTAAAGCTTAAGAATTTCTTATGGAAACAAGTCTCCGGCTGCAGAAATATACCTAAGAATGTTTGAAAGTGAAAAAGATTAATACTAAACTAACCAAAAGCGGTAATGTTATCATTACAAGAAGATTTTTTTTGCTCGAAAGATCGAAATGGCTTAGAACGGAGTTTGTGTAAATATGAAAACATAAAACGTGTGTATGAAAAATTGAAAGTCAGTGGAAAACCAAGGCCAACAACATAAACACTGCGTGGTGGCAAATCACACATTTTTATTGAAACGTAAATAAAGGTTTTCTTTATTTTTCTAAATAAACTGAAACTCCGAGAAATGGTCGTCTTCAGATCAAAACTTTTTTATGAATGCATAAAATGTTATAGTGAAATTTTTAATTTACATATTTCTTCAATTTATAATAAATATTTCTTTCCGCAATCAATCCCTTAATATATTCCGTTGAGTTTTTAGCTACGTTATATTCTTCTATTTAAAATAAAAACTTCCCCAGATGGTAGCTGCAACCGGCGACACAGTTTTTTATCACCGACAACAAAATTTAGATTTGAACAAAAGACTCGGTCGAATTCTTTAAAACAAATCAAAACAAACAATCGAACTTCTGTTGCAACTTGTACCTACTCCTACTTCTCTAGGGTGATGTGAACAGCGCTTGGAAACATGACATGTATGATGGACCTAAACGTGGTATATTGAAAACATCGGACTCTGCTAAACTTTTAGTGTCGAATTTGGATTATGGCGTTTCGGATTCGGATATCCGAGAATTATTCACAGAGTTTGGCCCGTTGAAGAAGGCGGCCGTGCATTATGATCGTTCTGGAAGATCTTTAGGTAATATCATTTTCTCTCGTATAGAATAAATTATGAACTTTTTTCTTAAGGTACTGCCGATGTGGTTTTTGAACGAAGATCTGATGCTTTGAAAGCCATAAAACAATATAATGGAGTACCTTTGGATGGGAGACCCATGAACATACAATTTTTAACTGATGCTAGTACTTTAAATAGACCAGTGCGTACTGTAGCTCCTAGTCCGCAAAAACGCAGACCTAATGTTGGAGGCAATCGAAGAGGTGGAGGTAAGTTAAAAAATTTTAGTTATGCATTTATTAGGTTTATTTCAAGGCAGATACAGCTAATGTTGCTCATACATATAGATATTAATTAGATAAAAACCGAAATTAAATTATAGGATATAATAATATTTTTGTTTGCTTACATATGTTTGTAAAATTGTAAATTTTTTTCGTTTTGACAAAAAATATTTTGTTTGTATTTGTAAGTTGAAAAAAGTTTGTTTCAAATAATTTTTGTTTGAATATGTTAAATTGAAAAAAGAAAAACATATTATGTATTTTAAATTACATATCCCTGAAGAAGCTACACAAAGAAGTGGCGAAATATCGGAATAGAAACATAATTTTTATATAAAAAAATAAAAAAATAATACATGTAACTTTTGCTTAAGTAAACCTAATAAATTAATAAAAAAAAATAATAAGGTCGAATAAGTTTATAAAATAAATTTTAGTTATATAAATGGAAAATGAAAAACATCTAATTTGCAGTTGCTGGCGGTAACCGTCGAGGCGGTCTTTCAAATCGTAATAGACCAGCCGGAAACTCTGCTGGTCGTAATAGTAAAAAACCTGCCCCTACAGCGGAAGAGCTCGATGCCGAATTAGATGCTTACGTCAACGATATGAAAATCTAAGTAGTTTTAAGTAAACATTTATCTATCTAGAATTCAGTTGTCCTGTTATTACATGAAACAAGTTGATAATTCAGACGGCTTTCACTTTAGTGGTAATGTGTGATCTACATGTAGATTACTGATTACTGAAACAATTTTGTAAAACGATTATGAACAATTATTTTGTAATTAATTAATCTTTCATTCTTTTTAAAAAAAATAATTTTTAATTTTATTTGAGAACATTTGACTTCAAAGTTGTCACTTTCTGACTATGTAATTTGAATTATTAATATTTTGTTCAAATAAATTGTGGTAGAATATATAAACTTTTAGATGTGTTTTTATTAAACAAGTTCGTTTTGAAAAGTATATCGAATGCCGACGATTTGATTACATTTTTTTAAACTAATATAATATATAACTAACATACCTAGTTTTAATAAATTTATTAAACATGTCTATTGTAGATCAAGTAAAACAATGATGTTCGCTCCAGTGCATACTTTTTATTCTTTGCTTGTTCCGTCAATAATAAGACATTTATAGGAGTGGTAAGTCTTTTGCTATCCTTGCATTTTGAAGAATGGTCTGCCACTCCATAGAAAAAAATTTTTTTTTCTAAATTCTTGGCTCTGCTAGCGTATTTCTTTTTGAGTGACCTTTTATGGAGAATGCATATTTTTAATAGAAGATTAAGAGCAGATATGGCAATAATTAAAGTGAGTTGACATCTGAAGTGTGGTCAATAATTTCTACTCTAATCGGATATTTATGATTGATTTATGAAAACCACATTATTTCCAATTGTTTTTCAGAATTTTTTAATTATATTTAAGAGTTTTGTTAAAAAAAATATGAGAATTTACAGTTACATATTAGATAATATTCTAAATTTTTAGATCTATTTTGGAACTCGTATTTTACAACCTAGAGATAATTTATGCGAAATTCTGAAATATAATAGCAAAATTCTGAAATACTATTGGAAAAGACGCACATATATATTTTAATTTAATTATTTTATACTGTTTTATAAAAAGTAAGTTGATCTTTTGTATTTTGTGTAAGTAAACGTCATTCTAAATGAATAAAATTATAAATCGTTTCTTCTAAATTGCTTATTGGGAGATTAAACGAAAACCCAAAATAAATTTAAACCTTGTGAGGTACAGATCTATTAATATATACATGTTGTTTTATGTATAATATATTGAAATGTTTTTGTTTTCTTTAATTAAAAAAGTGTTTATATGTAAAAATAAGTTTTTTAATTAATGCCGATTTTAAGAAATGAAAGTGCGGATAATGCCGGTTTTTTTTTGCAAGTTTGCTGATTTTTCACCAAAAGTTTCTGGCAGCTCTGGTTATACTCCGTTTAACTCACTTTACCTCTCTCTCAGAAAAACTTAACTCTTGAAGCTCATCCTTGCCCTAAAACTGGAACGTCTGGAAGCAATCTAACTTCAACATGGAATTCACGTGTGAAAACGATTTCAAGTTCAAAAGAAAATTTAAGAAAATGTTGAACAGACAAACTTGAACATCTAAAAGAGGAATAAATTTTAAAATGTTCAATTGTGACCTGAGCAATGACATTGAAAAATGTATGTAAATAAATCTTGAGTGTACAGGACTGTGCATTGAAAACATTGAATTCACTTTATGTAAGTACGTACACATTTGTTTTGTATCTTCATAAAATTAATGTCTGTGCATGCAGTAGGGAGAAATAACCCTCCACCATTTATGTGTTTGTTTACAAAAACATTTTCATACATGAGATGTGCACAAGTCCAGGCAAAGTTATACACAAGCAGAAGGTGTACACAACGAAAGAAAGGAAATATCTGTAGAGTATTCAAAGTGTACATTGTATTGAAGGTGTCCATTAAATTAGTAGTCTATGGCGATGATGCATACATTGTTTGGACTCGTTACTGTGGTTTGCTGCTAAATTAAATCACAATAAGACTGCTTTCAGACGTTCAAGTTTTAAGGCAAGGATGAGTTTTTGAATGCGTTATTAAATTTTACTTTCTGCTTTTTTCATTGTTATACCCCGTTTAACTCACTTTGCCTCTCTCTCCCTAAAACTCAACTCTTGAAGCTCATCCTTGTCTTAAAACTTGAACGTGATAAAACTATTTCAAGTTTAAAAGAATTGAAGAAAATATTGAACAGACAAATGTTAGATATATGTGGTATATAATACCACATTAATTATACCATAATTAATTTAGTAATCGCTAAATAAGGTTGTTCATGTAAAACACTTTGACTTTCCTTATATCGGATTTTCGATAAAACGAGATTCCTTATACCGGGATCTGCCTTTAAAAGTCTGGCAATTTTCGTTTCACTTTAAACAGCTGATTACAAATGAAATTGTGTATGTAAAATATCAGAATTCACTAAATAAATAATAGTTGGGTTTCATTCAATAGAATTTTGTTTATAAATATTCTTGCAATTATATTATATCTTTCTAAGTCGAAAGCATGTTTTATACGAAATTGAATATCAATTTGAATGCGGCTTGTGTGGCGTCTGTCAATTCAATTTGCTTTGAATTGTTGTCAATTTGAAAGCAAGAAATTGAAACCGTGTCTGCAGTGTTATTGTGATTTGTTCGATGCGCTTGAAGATATACGCGAACAAATACCAATCACAAATCTTAAGTTGCACATCCTGCAGTGCAGAACAACAAAGTGCATATACAGTGACAATGATTAGCAAGCGATTTGTATCAGAATTCATTGAAATTATAAAAGAAGAAAACGCCATTTGGCAATGTAAGAGCGATGCCTACAGGGATAAAAATAAAAAAAAGAAAGGATGGGATAGGCTTCTATCAAAATATAAAGAATATGATAAAAATGCTACACTTGAAATGACAAAACGAAAGTACCTTGCAATTAGAGCTGCTTACAGACGTGAATTGCGAAAAATCAGAAGAGCGAAGTCTGCTGCATTGACTGAAGATATGTATGAACCCAAATTATGGTATTTCGATAATTTGTCTTTTCTACGTAATCAAGGAACCGAGCTGGATGAAAATAGTACAATTGACGAATCAACTGAGGAAGAAATTGAAAAAGTAAGTTTATTTTTATAGGCGTATTGAAAAGTATTAGCATTAATTCAGCTAAAAACAACATCTTGTGCATCTAAACCGAATGCCTTTTCACTGCGGCAGGTCCCATGATCTGCTATAGTTTTAATTGGCTTTAAAGCACAGCAGAGGACTTTCCAGTTAAAACGCTAAAATATACAGTTTGTGTTCACAAGGGATATTTGTGACGATGAAGCACTTTTGCAGCTTAAAAAATTTAATACTAATTTAGATGCTTTTATTGTATCACCAAATAAAGTAAAGAAATAAATATATGTACATATAAAACGACAAAAAAGTGATTGGAAAACCACCTATTTTGGAAAACGTCAGCATCTTCGTTTATTATGAACAATTTGTTAGAAAATTATAGAATATTTTTTAGTGTTTTCATGAAACTTATATACATATGCATGTATATCTACCCATTTTCTTTTTTCAGGCACCAAGTCCGGAAATAAAAAAATTGGATCCAGGTATATGTGTACAAACAGCTAACCAAGAAAATGCTAACCAGAGTTCTAGCAGAGATGAAGCTGATATATATGCAGAAGCCTGGGCAGTCACATATCGAAAATTAAAACCGGATCAAAAAATTTTTGCAAAGCGACTGATGGATGATACACTGATGTATGCTCAATTGGGCCAGTTGTCGTTTTCCAGTTCAGTAAGCCCCTACAGCTGAAAAACTGGATCTAGAATTGTAAGCACATAATCATTTCATATCTACTAAGTACATACATCCACATTATTTTAAATAATTAAAATATATATACATATTAAAATATTATAGTACATAGTTAAAATATTCGGCCCATTATTTTGATCCTGATTTAAAGAAATTTCAGTTAATTCTATCAGGTTTGGTAAAATACAATTGGGTACAATTTTATTATTATTATTTTTTTTTTGTTCTTCAAACCTTAAAACAATAGTAGCGGTTGAATGTGCAGGCAATGGAGCCGTGATTGCAAGCGCGGGCCTTCTATATTTTCATCCTTTTGCAGTTTTTGGTACTATGACCATGTATTGGGCATACAGAACACTCCGTGGGAACGTTCTTAAATATTGTTGCTACTAAATTACAACTATATACAGAGCATTGTCATCCCTCGATCTTTTTGTTTAAATTTCCTTTACACTTATGGTCGAAATGTTATGGGCATTTTTAAATATGTGCGTCTATATATTATATTTCTTGTTTTTCTGGGAGGAGCAAATATCCTGTACACTTACGGTTTGTTGGAGAGATTTGCTCATATTAGGAGACGTATTATATGAGTTGCGCATTCGAATCTTAATAATTAAAAAATTTTCGAGCTATTGTGATTTATTAAATTGTTAATGGATTAACATTTTTTAATTGAGATTTCTTTAATAGTTGCGGATTTCGCGCCAATATCAAATTTGTGCATATGTATGTTTTTCTTTGAGTTTTCTATGAAATATTAAATGCTGAAAATATGTATGTTTATAATGAAACTAGAAATTCCTCCTAAGATTATTGCCAATTTCTCATCACTTATTCCAGTCATATATCCGCTAAGTTTGCTTCAAAACGCATGTGTACAGCGAACGAAAAATAACACCAAATGAACAAAGAAATACTAACAAAATCGCAGCTGTGTATACGTATACAAATTTATGCCAGATGAATTCATCCAGTGTGTTTTGAAAAGAACAAAAGTGCCGACTAAAAATTGTACTCGTGTACACTAGGCCAATAATTTAAAAATTTTCGATCTATTGTGATTTGTTAAATTGTTAATGGATTAACATTTTTTAATTGTGATTTATTTAATAGTTAGCGGATTTCGCGCCAATATCAAATACATATGTGTGTATGTTTTTCTTTAAGTTTTCTATGAAATATTAAATGCTGCAATAAAAACATCCAAATATTTCTTCTTAAGTCATTATTTATCTATAAATATACCACAAAAAGCAATTGCATCATCCCCTTTCCAATTCATGTTATCTTTTTGACGTTTAACATTATTGTTACTTGTTCGATGTGTGTAAAGAAATGTTACGCGAACAAATACCAAGTACAAATCAAATGTGTGCCGTGCTTTAGTACAAAACGAAACGTCAAACTGCATATGCCGAGGCAATGGCTAGTAAACAATTTCTATTAGAATTCATTGAAATATTAAAACAAGAGAATGCTATTTGGCAATTTAAAAGTGATGCGTACAGAGACAAAAACAAAAAACAAGAAGCATGGAATAGATTGTTATCGAAATATAAAGAATATAATAACAAAGCTACACTTGACATGACAAAAAGAAAGTACAAAGCTATTAGATCTTGTTATAGACGCGAACTGCAAAAAATCAAAAAAAGTGAAAAATTTGCGACAGAGACTCAAGATTTATATGTACCAAAATTGTGGTATTTCGATAATTTGAATTTTCTGATTGATCAAGAAACACCACTACGCGAATACAGGGTGGCTGATTGTTCATCTGAACCAAAAGTGTATTTCGATCATTTGGAATTTGTGCATGATCAAGAAACACAACTAGACGAAAATAGTGCGGCTTATTGTTCATATGAAGAAGAGGAGATTAAATTTAAAGTAAGTTTTGTTTTTATGTATGTAGTATACTTATAGTCCGAATGGAGTCAGAGTCTCTGGTCCCAACTGCACAAGTTATGGTTTTGATGCTTTTAATATAAAGATGTTAGAAGCAAGAGATCCAGTGTATTTATGGCGACGTAGTGTATCATTTCGTTTTCAAAAGTGAGAAATCATCATATGTTGGGAAATATAAATTTTCTTCTACTCCTGTTTTCATTTAAGATTTAAAATGTTTGCCAAGCTGAAATTCTAAAAATGCATATGAAAGGTCACTAACGGTCATTAACAAAGTAAATAAATAAAAACAGTAGTTGGAACCTCCTCATAATTTACTAAAAAAAACTAAAGTTCTTTTTAGTATTTTTATAAAACTTAATACATTTGTATATATGTACATACATACGAGTACACATCCTTATAATTTTTTTTTCTTTTTAAGGAAGAACCTGTACCAAAAAAAAGGGCATTTAGTCCTAGCATATTTTTACCAGCAACTGAAAATCATCAGCAAAATCCTAACCAGAATCCTTCCAAAGATGAAGCCGACATATATGGCGAATCTTGGGCAGTGACATTTCGGAAATTGAAGCTAGATCAAAGGATTTTTGCAAAACGTCTGATGGATGATACACTGATGTATGCTCAATTGGGCCAGTTGTCGTTTGAGAGTTCAATAAAGACCTCCGAAAACGATATCATAGGCCAATAACACCTATCAATTCATCTTTTGTACAAATGTTTAAAGACACGATCATTATATTTAGGAAATTTAACCTTAAGTGCTATTTATGAATCTATTGTTACTGACTCAATGTAATTATTTTAATATTAGTTATCCTAATAATTACAACTATGTTAATTCCATGTCGAAGGATATTTATATATTTATTCTTTAGGATAGAGATCACATTGCACAACGGGGAGTTTCGGAAAAGAAATTATATAGTTCTACAGTTTTTGAACGGATAGTCCGTCAAAGTCCGGTAAAGTCGAAGTAAACTATAATTTCTATCAATAAGATACAAAAACGCCCAAATTTATTTTAGTTTTGTTCTTGTTTATTTTTCAAACTGTAGCCCGAAGAAAATGAAGGGCAAGAAGAGGAAGCATACTGTTCTCTAAAAATCGATCTCATTTACCCAATTATGGTGTACCCAAATATGGAACGCTCTTCGTGCCAATTAGGATACTCCTGGATCCCAATGTTCAGAAAAGAAGCAGGTCAGTTTTCTTAATTAAATAATAATTATTAAGCTTAAGGCTTGTTATAAGGTATTTGTGTATATATTTAGTGGGTATGCGCCCAGTGGGAAAACTCAGAACACCTTATTTCATACCTTATTGAAGGCCTAATTGGGAATATATTTCCTTCAATTGTCCTGCTATGTAACTGCTATAGAAGTCTTTAAGACATTCGTGCAAAAGAGTAATATTTTCTGTTTTGTTTTGCTAAATTAAAATAATTCCTTGTTTTTTGACTCGGAAAAATAAATAAAATAAAATATTTTAAAAAACAAGAAAAAACATTAACAGTGAATGTCATATAATGTAAACAAATTAATTTGGTAATAATATTTAAAAAATTTTTCTTATGAAATTTTAAATTTTTTAAAATTATAAGCTTATGTTAATCAATGAATGATATTTTATATTGGTGTGTTTACAAACGATACTCAAAAAGAAATATCGACGATAAATTAAAAACTAGGAATTATTTTACAGCTAAATATCCTAATAGTCAAAACTAATATTCACACCCATTGACAATATTTAGCAATGAGATAATGCTGTAACGCAAAAATAGAAAAAATAATTTTGTTCACCATTATTCTGTAAGTACATGTTTGTCAACGTCGCATTAAGACCATATTATAAACAGGACACCTGCGTACTCCTTGTAAAAAACAGACTTAAGATTCTCTAAAGCAAGAGGGTATTAGAAAAGTAGTACAAAAGTGTTCTATTTTTGATATTGTCTTGTTCGTAGTATATAGTTACAAAATAAGGGATATTACTTCTCTTGTTATGAAATATTGAACACAAGTATTGAATATAAATTTTTATGAAAAATCTAAAGAAAGTCATGCTTCAAAAATTGCTAAAAAAAAGTAGCTAATCTAAAATAGAAATTTCTGGATAAAAGTTATTTTTGCGAAACGGCGTAAGACCAATAACTTTCCGATTTTTTGAAATTTCCAATTTTCTTAGCGGGAAATTAAAAACATGCAAAATCTAAAAAGGTCAATTATATCCTATTATGTTATAACTTTTTTGTATGCAGCACACCAACAATTTCTCTAAACTGGTTTAAAATATTGACAATATGACAAAATGACTAAATAGCACAGTGTGAATAACCCAAATTGGATATTCTAAACAAAATTAAAAGTTTTACTTCTGATAACACCACCAAAAGCTTGTTTTAACACTACATCAGCATTAGCTTAAGTATATAATCCTCAGTTCAGCAAGGAATTCATTTAAATCGTTCCTACACGTTGCAATTCATATATTCTCAGAAATTGATCAATATTTTTTGATATATAATAGGTGAAAGTCCTGCAAATAGATTGAACACCATTTTTGCATTTTCCACCATTTTTCATTTTCTTTTATTTTACTGTGTATTATTTTTGTGATATATTTGGCTGTAAAAATTCCTTTTATGCAACCACTTTAATTTTTTTTATATTTGACTAGATTTTTTGTTCTAAGAAAAATTTCCATGAAATAAAATCTTTGTTTTGTTTAACAAGGAGTTTGATTTTTTTCTTTATTTTATTATTTTATACAATGTAAGTAGTTCCTTTTAAGAACATACAATAAAAAAATAGTTTTTAGCAAAATTGTTTGGCATATTAACAAGGGGTAAAATTTAGCCCTTGGCTTACAGTTTAGGACATATTCAACTAAGACAATCAGTTTTAGCTTCTTAATCTAACTCGGAATCCTGCTTTCCCAATATGGAAATCAAACAATGCTCGATTAGCAAAATTAAAAAATAAGAGTAGTTTCCTTTATACATAGATCTAATACTCAAAGGACATTAAAAGTCTCGGAAAAATATTATCTTCCTATCCAGCGAAGTCGAAAGGTATCGTTGTGTCAAAGAAGTAACTCTTTAAGTTAAAACAATATTATAAGATTTTTTTTAATGTTATCTGGGCGATCGAAAAATTGGCTGTGACAATGCCGAATAGACTAAGCGATTACTAATTCGATTCCAATAGGTAACCGTTCCAACTTGTATGCTATGAACATTAAAATTAGAAAGAATCTTTTTAATAGACTTCCACTTACCCTCAGGTGTATTTCCTTTCACTACTTTAGTTTTATTTTTCGCCGGTCGCCAAAAACCATCTCTTTGAGTTGTTACCCTCCTGCAGAGTGTGGATATGCATTTATATGTGTACCCATATGTAAGTGTATTTGATTGCATCGTCTAAAAATTAATTAAACACGTACATTTGTATGTCAGAATTCAATTTAAGAAAGTAAATAATGTATAATAATTAAGAGACAGTTCATTTTCATTTCTAAGAAATAATTTAAATACAATAAGAGTGTATCGCAACTGTTTTTTTTTTACAATTTAAACAGTTTACGTTTAATTGTATGGAATAGGTATAAACATTTTTAATCGTGCCTAGAGTTTATTTGAACAAAAAAATATTGTGAAACATCTTTTTATATATTGATTTTATTATTGAGCTAATGGTGTACGAGTGAAGATGTGACATCGGTTGACTTGAGGGACTTCGAGAAATCTTATTTATCAGAGGGTGTAAATAACGGTAGAATAACTAGACTAAGGCCAAGTTTTCTATACGAAAGTCGTCATATAAACAAGCATTAAATACCTTTTTCGAATGAGGCTTTTTTGTGCAAACCAGATTTTTTTGTGAGCAAATTTGTGGGAAGATATTCTCGGCATTTTTAAGGACATTTTTTCTTACTTCGTTCTTGTTCTGTTTTTTATATTTTCTAATCACGTTTTTTTTGTGTTGGCATACACGATACTGCCATACTTTATTTGAAAAGCAGACTTAGACATTTTTTGGAATAATCAAAATCGTTCGGAATCTGAAGGCCCTAAAACAAAATTTATGGGAAGTGCAACTATGGAATCAAAACCATTTCGATCGGAATTTGTGACATGATTGATAAGATCATGCTTAAGTATTTTATTAAGCTGATAGACAAAATCCACTTCCTGATGTTTATTACTCTATTCTTTGCCGACTGTAAATTTGGCACAGAGGTTCTGCAGATAACCTACGGATCGATTGGTCCAAATTCTTTTAAATAAATGTTAGATGGATCCTCCCTGTAGACATGGGATATATTGTCCTATTAAAATGATTTAAATAGGCTTAAAGGGCAATAAACTCTCCCTGCCTATAATATATATTTATTATCTTTTTAGCAACGATCTTCTAAACCGAGTCTACTAAAAAACCTTAACCAAGTGACTTCTCGGGATCTCATGTGGAATGGTACTGTCCCAAATTCGGTAGTATTGCTTGCTCACGTTGCCAGAAATGGTGGTGAAGGTTACTTTTCGATCCGTTCATGGTGATTTGACATAAGAGACATAATATGAATAAATGGCCAGTATCATATGTAAAATTTCAGAATGGAAATATTAAGGGGAGTTAATTAATTTGTTTTGGAATTGTTTACTTAATGCTAGAGTAAAATGACTGAAGTAGACTACGAAGAGTAAGATCCCGAATTCTATTTCGTACTCAGTTATGAATATTTGTATCTGATCTGCATTAGGGTACGGTCATGTTAATTGTTATCTTAATGAGGAAGGCATACCACTCGTATACCAAATTTGTCTACTAAAAACCTAAAACGAAACAAATTTATTTTTGCACTTTCCCTATACCTATATTAATTTCTCTTTGCATTTTCGTTCTCTTAAATATTTTGCTTAATTTTTTTTCACTAAGATTACATGCAACCATTACAGTGAATCAAAGTGCATTTTACTAACGTCGTACCCATACTAACGCAAATACATTTGTATCGACATATTTTTTTATAGATGATTTTCCACAGTGAGATCATAGACGCCGGAGTGTCTTTATTACAATTTTTCTTTTTGTATCATAAAAAGATTAATTCTGCAGACAAGCGTAAAAACATTAACGCGAAATGCTAAGTGATGTGGCCTTATTTGTTCTACAGTATTTCGTTGACTGATGATCAGCAGCTTTATTCTATAATTCAGTAAAGCTAAATCTCCATCGCTAAAATTAGTATCAAGTATTTTTACAACAAAAGTTGCATGAAACTTCTGCATAAATATTAACTTTAGGAAAACTTATTATTATTACAAATTATTATTATTTCTCTTACTTAAAGGTCCCAAGGAAATGCAAGCGTTTCTTACAACTGTTTAAGAAACGCTTGCTATTACTTTAGAAACATTGCTAAGGTTTTCGCGATAATGATATAGCTTTAGGGAGTTACGGAATAAGGCTGCAGGGAAACCGTAAATGTGCTTGCATGATTTTTCTTTGTCCACAGAATGGAGGTTCGAACGATCATATATATTCTCTTTAATTTTTTGTTCGATAGTAAATAATTTTGAACTTAAATTTTATTTAGTATTCTTAGCCAAGTTAAAATAATAATAATAGTACGTTCATACGTATTTGTCCAAAAAGCGTAACCACTATTTATAAAAAAGCTTTTGATTCACACAAGTTTAGTTAAACATTTTCAAATAATGTTAGATTCTACGAGAGTATCTTATGAATGAAACTGATTTATTCAATAAATGCATATCTGAGTGAAACATTTGATATGAATGAACGTACTTTGAAAAGTTAAATTTTTCAAATCTGAACGGCCGTAACTCAGTGAATTTTATTCGTATAACATACTATAGATTTGGATTAATAAAATATATTTTTAAATTAATTTACATAAACAGTACTCAAGATTTTTGGAATATCTCGAAATCGCTTCTTATAAAAATAAGTTAGTGTTATATTCGTGTTCAGTAACCGTTGATGATCTCATTTTGGAGATATATTTTTGAGGCAAGTGTTTCTATATTTGGCACCACAAGACTATTTAAATTAATTATAGTTTTTAAATTCTTTATAAAGTAGATATGTCCCTTAATTTTTCAATTCTGTGCTCAAAAATATTTCAATATTCCGCGCACATATAACATTTAAAACAAACTCAAATTCATAACTTTAATTTTTGTTTCTTAAACTTTATTTGTGCATTAGTGTGGAACAAGCGGTTAAATAAGTTTTTCTTTGAATCGTCAAAAATATTTACTTTAAAATCTTAAATATTTATGTTCTAATATATAATAATTTAATGTGGTTTTTAATTGTTTCTGTAATGCACCGTGGGCGGCAGTATCTCATTAAAAACATTTTCAAGTTATTCGAAAAAAATTTTATTAAAAAATTTAATTTTGAAAATGAGTTTCTAAAGTCTAGCTGCGGCTTAAAACACTTTTTAAGCCAATAAAAACCTAAACCACTTGAACAGAGTTTGTTGAGTCAATAAAAAATTGGTTACATTCGTGTTAAATTATAATGATGGATCGGAGACAAACATTTATGTTCATTTGCAAGACTGCGCGTCAGGAATGGAAAGTTCGCTATTATTGAGCTTTTTCATTAAAAACTTTTAAACTACAATAACAAAAACATAACAATAACTAAACCAGCTGTTTGAAGAACTTTTCAAAAATTGTTGTTGAAGATGAAAAAACAAAAATAAAGAACATTTTTGAAAGTAATTCAGAATTCAAAAGGTTGGTTGAAATAAAAGATGCAATTAAAGCCACTTTGCATTTGTTGCAATTGTGAACTCAATGATATTTTCCAAAACGAACAAACAAAAACACGCGAAATGTAGCACATCCATGTAAAACTTTTCATAGTAACCTGCACTTTATTATAATAAAAATTGATGGATTTGAAATAAAAGGTAATTTTGTTAGAACAAAATATAGCCTCAGTCCCGGTCTACACTCGCAACTTTTATTGCAACAATTATTCAGTTTCACCACTCTCACACAATATAAGAATTGATGCAGCAAAAGTTTCTCAGTGTGGACCGGGACTTATTTGTAGCCGTTTTACAATACCATTAAGCAGCTTTTATTAGTTTCAATGGGGTTGTAACCGACTTATTTAACTTTAACAATTATCAAGAATATGTTTATAATTTTGGTCAGCGATGCTCCGAAGTGGAATTTTAAGAAAAACAGTATTCCTGTTGTTGATTTTTAAGAACACAGTGACACCGTACTTTTTCCGGAACACATCAGGGATTTTGGGAATTCAGACCATTTTCTGGGAAGCTACCAAAGGGTTGTTGGCTATGCTAAAAGGTTTGTACACGTGATAAGATATCACGTTTTACCATGATTTTAGTATAACATTTTTGTGTGTTTCAAACCGTCTTAAGAAAATTCAAACCAAAAAAGCTTGGCTTAAGAAACAGGGAGCAAAAATTCAGAAATCGGACATGAAGAAAATAATCAAACGACCAAATTGGGACTGAACAACCGCGTGTACTGAGGATAAAAATGTAGCGGCTTTCGAAAATAGTTGTTCTGCTCTGCTGTGAAAGTTGAACAGTTAAAACCGACGTGGACTTTCCCTTTCTGAATTAAAAACAATTAGACTATTATAAGTGAATTCCATATAAAATATGTAGTAGTATTATGAAAAAAAACATGGGGTGGTTCCTAAAAAGCGCACTTTTCTGACAATAACACTATTTTTTTCTCATAAATCAATTTCTATCTTGAGAATTTCTTTTCCTTTTTATTTGATTCGATATAAAAGCGAATTTGTTAGACTGTATTTATTATATAGGGTGTTTTTATAGTCATACAATTTCCAGTTGGCATAACTGCTTTATTTGGCCACCCATTTAACAGCTGATAGTTGCTTCTTGTGAAGTTTGCTTTGCCATTTCATTATGGATCGACTTACACCAGAGCAACGCGTGCAAATTGTCGAAATGTTTAATCAAAATAATGGTTCTGTTCGTCAAACTTATCATGCACTTCGTCCATTCAAAATTTTATTTTCCGATGAAGCCCATTTTTGTTTGAATGGGTACGTAAATAAACAGAATTGTCGCATTTCGAGTGAAGAGAATCCACAAGCTTTTGTCGAAACACCATGACTTCCACAGAAAATTACTGTTTGGTGGGCTTTATGGGCTGGCGGAGTCATTGGCCCATATGCCTTCAAAAACGATGATGGCCAGAATGTTACTGTTTGTGAAAATTAGTGTTCCAGATTGCGCCTTGTACGCGCCAGTCGTGGCGGCCACATGGCCGACATCGTATTTAAGCAATAATGTCATAGAATTTTCTATCCACTAAAGACCGTTTCATTGATATCAAATATATATTACTATGTTTCATTATGATGTAAACTTGTATCACACTATAAAAAACACCCATTTTGTGCGAGCACAGTGCTTCACTGATGAATTCTACCCCATCTACAACTTTTCAATTAAGAAATTGAATTGCATTCGAATATACTTTGTTTTTTGTAAAATATTTTTTCCAAATTTATTATTTCTCAGCATTGAGATATTCCAACGCCCGTTCGGCTAGATATCAAAAATTGTTTTCAAATCAAAATTTTCCACACCTGACATATTTTGAAAACTGCAGAGAATAATGCTGAGTGATGTTCAACTAATTGAGACTGTAAAGTGGTATATTGACAATAACAAGACTAAAATCGTAAGCGTATACACATCCACATACAAAGACTCATCGCACTTGTGATAACAGTGCCGTTTAATAGTATTTGTACACTGCAATAATAGAGGGGACAATATAAATACCGGGCCAAACAAGTTCTTGCCTCAGTAAGATTTAAACTGTGCTGTGAATCAGAACAAAGCCTCTCCAAAAAACACTAAAAACCCATAAAATTACTAGTGTGATCTTCTTTGAAAAAAGAAAAAAGTTGTAATAACATATTTCGGTTACCTGTATTATCCAAAACAAAGACGTAGAAAAGGTGTTATTTCGAAAAAATAAAGAAAACACAAAGTGAGTGTAATTCATAGTTGTGAAAACAGAAAAAGTGTATAAAGTCTTGGTTAATCAAAGAAATCGTTTCACAACGTTTTTATTTGGCAAGAAAGCAAATATTCCATTCAGTTTCTTTTCGAAACAAGTTTTTTTCAGTTTTTTGCAATAATAAAATTTTTATTAATTTTTTTTTTTTAATATTTCTCCTACTTGAAAAAAGGCAAACGGAAGTCGAGAAATTTCTGTTAAATTGAAAAGTGTACTAATAAACGCAGACATACACAAACACTAGCATGAAAGGGGTCATGTTTTTGTCATTTATGCTGACACTTTCATTAAGTGTCAGTCATATCAGTGCTCAATATTTTGGTGGGTAAGTATTCAACAAAAGTGATAATAAAAATTTGCTTCAAAATATTGTTGAAACTTAAATGAATTGTAGTTTTATATTCAAAAAAAGTATGTATATCATCATTATTTTATCATTTTCGCTGACGCTTTGAGTAGAAAATAATTTTTTTTAACTTTATTTTGCTTGCATATCACAATTGTTATTAATTATTATACATGGTTTTACATGTTATAAATGTCTGCATGTGTATGTGTGTGTGGGTTAGAAATTTATGATCCTTCTCGAAGTTTCTAGAAATATGATGTACGTGTACTGCGCAGCGGTAATAATAAATAAATAATCAAAACAATTATTGAAATTATTATTAATTGTTCTTGACCTTTTTATATTAATCAATTAGGAATTTCTTGAGCTTAAGATTATTTGATATTTGTAATATTTTGCTACACGTTTGAGCAGCTTCTTCAGGAAAAGGGTAAATAAACTGGTTCTCTTTTTGTTTTCGAAATACAACTTCATGTAATAATAGTGGAATTAATAAAAATCAAAATGGAGGTTACTCGAACTCAACGGA
The DNA here is from genome assembly GCA_963675445.1 of Linnaemya vulpina. Lineage (NCBI taxonomy): Eukaryota > Metazoa > Arthropoda > Insecta > Diptera > Tachinidae > Linnaemya > Linnaemya vulpina. The sequence continues at coordinate 91,089,195 of OY776277.1, forward strand.
GTTTTTGAAGTGATTTCTTTAAACATTATTTGGAATATGGAAAATCTACACAAAATTCGTAGATATTTTCGGGACGCGAATTGAATGGACTTGGAAAAATGTATATTAACGTCAATTGGTTCGCAAGTATTTTGCAATTTATGGAATATTTATGAAAACTAGAAGCAAATTAGATGGAAACGATCTTGAGGCATGATTTGATCCACTAATTTGTAACGGTAATGCTGAAACCAGCATGAATATTCTTCAAAAGAGATAATGAGATGCCGGCCAATGTTTTTCCATCAAACAAAGCAATTATGTTAATTGATGTTCTCTTTACACGACCCGAGCAGTTGAATTGATCAGAAATATTAAATGGAAACCTCTTGAAAAATGGAGAGGTTTTCATGAAAAATTTTCACAAAACAAAATTAATATTTTTGATTTAGTGAAAATATTTTATTGTTTTCTTCTTATAAGCATGAGGCTGGTGCAATAACAAAAATCTACAACAAATTTTCTTCGATGACAACACTGCACTGTGGGGATTTAGTGGAAAATAGTCTAATTTTGCACATATTGTGTATGCGATATGTACTTTTTTTAAAATATACTTTTGCAATAAAATTAAGAAGATCTGAAATTTAATGTTATATTCACCCTTATCGTGCTTGGCGTATTCGCCTTCAAAATTCAACAATTTGTAATAGATTAAAAACAAAAAGCAAAAGTTTTCTTAAATCTATTAAAAGATGTCGAATTTAAAGATGAAAAACACGAAACAAAAGGGTGATTATTGCTTGAGCATATATTTTTATTGTTATTTGTCTTTTAAAACATGATTCAATTAGCTAAAATGAAAAAATTTAACACTGCAGAGAATTTTATTTTCCGTTTAAACATCATTTTTTATGCAAGTCGAATAACAAAGTCCTACTTCTGCACACAATTGGATCTCAAATTTCAGCTCCATTTGCCTACGGTTAGAAGCTATTACCCATAAATTGTGTAACACCAGCCTTTACATTTTAAATTAATTTTAATCTTCTTTATTTTGAAACAATTTCAAGTGCTGCTTGTTGCTCCTCTTCAACTAGTTGCATTTATGAAAAAATTAAGAAAAAATTGAGAAAAAAAAACGCTAGTAACCATCTCTAGTACCCGTATCCAGCAAAATTCACTGCGTGGTTATTCCTTTTCCAAATTCTGGTTTTTTAAATATTTTGTCCAACTTGAGGAAGTCCATTTATGGTATTTATAACGTAACGCTTTGGGTAACTGCCGCTGCCATTTGTAGTTGGAAAGTTGTAAAATATGAACGAAATAATTATTTGGCTAAAAGTGTGAATTTAAAAAACTCTAAATATATACTAAAAACAATCACAGTCAAAAGGAAAAATGGTTGCCGTGTTGCAATTACTATATTAACAAAGAAAGGAAATAGAACACCAAAATTTTTCCTCACCTCCCTACAAAACTCCCAAGAGTGCGCCGTTGTCATATTTTCTTTCTTGTCGGCTTTCATTATTCTTTTTCTTAGAAGCACATTTTAAAACATTTTTGTTATAAATGAATTTATTTTATTTTGTTCTTTTTTTAATAAAAAATTAACTGCCTATTCTGCAATTTTACTAGACATTGTTGTGTCGAACAACAACATTTAAGGCAAAATTTTCGAATTAGTTTTTGTTGCAAATGTAATTGTGCGCGAGAACCCATATGTCACATATTTAGTGACATCCTGGGATAGGCAGTTAATTGTTGAAAACTACTGGCCTTTTTCCTAAAACAAGATATGAAATAAAGCAAATACAAAGAAAACGTTTTAGTGAACAAATAATTTACAAAATCAAAAAACTTCAAATGATTTGTGAAGAAATAATGTAATTGATAAGACTTTTTCTTATATACACGCATGGGCATACCTACTCCTATATTGATTTCCTTAAACTACCTGCCTGATCCACAATATCTGCGTGAGCTCCCGCAACTAAGTAATAATTAAAGCAAAAACAACATATTTAAAATTCTGTTTCTGCATACGACTTTAGCAGAAAATGTATATGAAAACCAGTTGAAAAACTAGTCGGTTTTCATGTCTACCGTCTGAATTGTATTAACGGAACAACAGTCGTCTCATTGAAATTCTTTAAATGAGTGAAAATAATTTTAAACAAAAGAATTATTGATGCATTTTCATATTTTCTTTTCACACACTTAAATCAAGGGATACAACAAACGGCGACAAGGAACTTTCATAAAAATTTTCCATTCAATGACAATTTCAATGTTATATTTTCTTTCTTATCTGTTTTCGTTGATCTTTCTATCAGTTTTTACTTCTTTTATTGCCATAATTGATTATACTCAGGAAAAAATATCTTCATATATTAATTGAAAACATCATTAAATTTTAATATTCTTAAAAAAATAATAATATTTCACGATGTCGAAAGAGTTCTTTCTTTCGTTTAATAATATTTGAAATTATGTTTTAGTCTTAATGTTTTAATTAATTTGCATATTATTGAAAAATAGATTGCAAATAAAAACGATATAAAAAAAAATATATATTTGAAACAAAAACGAAACCTTATTAATTGTTTTTGTTTCAAATGTATTTGCTAAAAAAATTATTTTTTTATTTAAAACTATAATATTAAATTTATTTGTTGGCTGGTTAAGCAAAAAATCGTCAGTAAACTTCAATCACAGTTTTGAAAAGTTTCGAACCGCTCCTCTTATCAAAAGACTTTTATAAACCATTTGAGAATTTAAATGAAAACTCACAAAAGATTTTAAAAAATCACATTATAATACTCGTATATAAGATGAGCGGTTTGAAACTTGTCAAAACTTCGGTTGAAGTCTACTGACGATCTGGTAAAAGCGGCAATGAAATGCATATAGACAGTGCTTAACCACCCAACAAATAAATTTCATATATTACAATGACAATATGTCAAATAGTTAATTTGTTAAAATTTAAGACTGTAAAATTTTTCTTTTGCAGCACAAGATAAATAAATTTATATGTTTGTGTAGACAAACTTTCTGGACCTCAGATACCCGGTTCTACAGAGGAAATTTCCGTAATTAACTACTTGTTACTTCTTACGTAAAGCATACGTCGTGTACAGTCAGTCACAACATCGTCGATAATGATCTGAGAAACTGTTGTCATCTGTGCCCCGATATTTTTAAAATGTATTTGCAAAGTATTTCCAGTGGTCAAAATCTCTCTAAGCTGTACTGACAAATTTTGAATATGATTTGAGTTTTAATTGTAACAGTGATAAAGCTCTTAACGTTTTAAAGCTTCTTGTCAGTTTCCAGGGTTCGCTTACAATTTTCTGAGCAGTTCTGACGCAAATAACCACATTTTAAAACCAGAAATATTGTATTAAAAATAACATTTTTTACAATTCCTAATGTAAACATTTTTATAGATTTTCAAGATTTTAACATAAATTGACATTAAACGGATGAAATATAAATAAAAAACAATATGGAAAACGGTTTACCCTAAAGGTTATCCCTGTAACTTCCCGCCAATTTTAACCGCAAAGCTATCCTAACCTGGCTTCTGTGCTATTCTACGCGTTTGTATCTAAGAACTTTATATATTATTGAAATTCACACTAGATATATCGATAGATATCGTTAGTATCCCATCACTAACGGTCAAATATATAATATCGCGAGATAGGTTTCATTAGCTACATGTCAAAATTTTCGGTTGTAAAAATCAATGTTGCTCCACTTTAAGTTTGTGAAAAGTGACGAAATGTTTCTGGCCACATATTTTCGAACTATGAAGTAACAAAAACAGCATTTATTTCCTTTGTATATATAAAATAAAATACGATTTTACTGTATTTAAAACAAAGCTAAGAGATAATTTTAAAAAATTAAAATCGATAAAACTAGAAGAAGTTGTAATTGAAAATCCCAAATGTTTCATAATGCATAATTCACCAGCTTCACTTTCGCCTGCAACATGTTGCAAATATTATGAACCAACTGAATATTTCTACAGAGCGTTTTTAACCCAAATTGCCACAATCACCAGTAAAAATAAACCGCATACATGAAGGAAAATTTCAAATGTAAACGTGATGCAGTTGTACCATTTTCTTTTTTCATTTTTCAAAAGTCAAAGTTGAACAAGTAATTTAGGATTACGAACATGAAAGTTGCCATTTCAAATTGCGCATTCAAATAGAAGGAAAGGCACAGATAATAAATAATAATAAAGATTTGTAAACAAAATATGTATTTGCCATATTTTGTTATATAAATTTTTTTTTGCTTTCAGTTAATATTTTCCAAAGTTGTTTGATATGTGCATAAATTTGTTTTTATTTTAAATAAATTTGGGGACTCCAAAGATGACTTGAGACATCGTTTAACAGGCTGTTCTTTTCAGTTCTTTTAAGCTGTTTAAACAATTTTATTTATTAGGAAGCCTTTATTATATACATACGTTTTAGAATAGTTCAGTGGCCATTCATTTAAATAATCCAACAACAGGAGATCAGAAAAAAACATGATTGTAGGACTTGCCTGAAAATAGGATCGACTCCACGATCTCGTCTTTGAAGTACACGCAATAACTACTCCAGCCATGATCAAATTATTAGACAAAAAAATTTTCTATTGAGGTGAACGTGTATAATTCTTAGATTCTTTCAAATTTTTGTTGAAAGATCAGAATTTTGAATTCATACTTGTGACCATCAATAAAAATTCACAATGCTGTTGACATAATACATGTCACCCAAGTCTACATCTTTCATTTTTGGCAAAAATAAAATTTGTGGTCACCGCACGGTAGCCCTCCTCATCCAAACTAACGTTCCTGCCTTCGTCGTCATTAAAAAGTACGATCAGTGCAAACAGTGCATTTTTGGAGATGCATTGTCAGTTCTTGCAATGCTTCTGGCTGCTCTTCATACCAAATGCGGCAATTTCGCTTGTTTACGCATACATTTAACTAGAAATGGTCTTCGTTGCTGAACACAATATTCCGCAGGATGCACTTTCTAAACCGAACATGAATTTCGATAATCAAATTCAATAACCTACAAGTAATCATCATTTGCATGTCTTCTATTCATGCTTCAAACTGAACACGTTTAACAGTAACTGCTGAGCTGCCCTTAAGAATGTTACCTAAATATCACTCTTTAATTAAATGCTCAATTGTATTGCATTATCATCCTCTGATTGCTGACAACAAAAATACAATTTTCATAAACAGGCGATTAGACAACACATACGACATTAACGCGATCCTACACAATTTTACATCTCAGTTGTATAACAGTTTAATATTTTTAGCAACATGTTTGGAGTATGTTTTGTAACAGTAAATAATTATTGTTGCACCGTTATAAGTAACAGTACATGTTGATTTTTCAAAGTAAATTAACGGAGGGTGCAAGATGATTACATTTTTCTAGAACTATTCAGTGAGTTTCTACAGTCCGATTGACAATGCGTACATAAGTATGTATGTATGTATCTGGTATATAGATGAGTATATAGATACATATATACATAAGTATAGATACATGTATAATTTATAGCTGCATACCTATAGCAACTCTCTTATTTATATTATTTCTTTTTGTTTACTTCTGTCTGCGAGTAAGTGTGTGTGTATTTTTAGCCACGTCAGCTTAAAATCATCATGGCGTGTAAAGATCCAAATGGAATACCATCCATTATTCATCCATGCATTTGTACATACCATTCCAACTATTTACTAAACAATTTCAGTACAAAACAAAAATGCCAGTAAAAACCATCAAGACCAATGACATAAAAACTTAACTCGACTTTAGCATTTAAGTTTTCTAAGAAAGAAAAAAACAAGAGATTAAAACAAATAAAAGAACAAAAAAAGTTCCAAGATCTGCACGATTTTATAACCGTTACCTTAAAGTAACCTTAAAAAAGAAGAATCATGTAAACTTTAAGAATTCTTCGTTTATTTTATTTTGTTTTATTTTTTTCTTCTTAATAAATAAAATTGCAACATTTGTAGGTAGTTAATGGTATTGTTTCTTTGCCTGCTGTTTAAGCTGTTTTAATCTTCATGCTGAATGTTCTTTTGAAGACAACAAAACGGTGTTACGAAACATCTTCCTCTTTTCAATTCACAGCAGTTCTCAATTTCGGTTGCTTGATAATTATCAATTAAGGCCACTAAGATCGACAACAAAAAAAAAAAAACTTTTTTGTGTAAATACATACACACACATATGAAAATACTTATATGTATACCTATAATTTATTTATTTTTATGTTCTTTTTAGCCGACTTTCAGTCAATATTGAAAATTTCTCTAAAACAAGACAACAACAAATATGACAAATGACTGGTCATAAAAACAACAGATAACAGAAAAGAAAGTTTAATGCTGAACACATTTTGCTTGTATTCCTACAAGTTTGATGTCTGCAGTAGAAAATTGTTTGTAATACATAATTCAACGGCGAGATACGTAGTCGACCTTCATATTGTTGGCTTGTTATCATAGTCAAACGTTAAGTCAAATAGTTTGGGAAACAACTTGGTATTAATAATATATGATTAAAGTTGTTGTTGTTCTCTGTAGAGCTCCCTATGCACCATATAAAATTTGAGCAAATGTCATGACATGAAGGAATATTAAAACAAAAGAAGAACCGATAAAATTAAGAGGAAAAACAAATAGGTAAAAGGGAAGAATAGGAAGAACACAAATACTTTTAAAATATAAACAAAAAGTGTAAGTCTCCGTCCACACTTGTAATTTTGTTGCAGCAATTCTTGAATGTTTTAGGTGAGAGCGGTGAGAAGCTTGGGGAAAGGTACAGAAGTTCATGTTCTCGGCAATTCTCTTTTGCTTTGCAATTCTCACTATTCAACTTAAAGAAAATATAATAAGAAGAAGTGAAAAGAAGGCATAAGATATACAAAAATTGCAATGCTAGACACTAAAGCAATTTCAAAGCACAATTGCATGCAACAAAATTGCATGCAATTTAGGACGGGGACTAAAATAGTGATTCTTTAACAGCACTTTTGGTCAGATCAGCTGTTTTCCTGTAACATGTTACTGGCAAGCAGTTCCAGTTCGGTCTATAACTCAATCTTGCATTGGCTGGCAAACGAAGAACGCTTCGCAAATCATTGAATTTTATTATCAAATTCATGCTCTGGTTAAGAAAGTGCATCGTGCGGAGAATTTTCTGCGACGAAGCTGGTTGAATCGATGCGTGAACAATCTAATTTGTCATATTTTGTAAGAAATATAATCAGAGTTATTTCAAGAACTGTCAATGCAACCCGAAAATGCCCTCTCTCGTTTGGACCGCACTTTTTTCAAAGGCGACGAAGGCAGAAAAGCCAATGTGAATGCTAACGTGCGATGATTACAAATTTTGCTCAAATCGGAAGATATGGACTTAGGTGACATGTGGTTAGAACAAGACGGTGCCACATGCCACACATCACGCGAAACAATGGCCCAATTTAGGGGCGAGTACGGCGAACAGTTCATTTCACGTTTGAGATCGGTCAATTGGCCACTTAAATTGTACAATTAAACGCCTTTGCTTTTTTGTGGGCCTATTTTAAGGTTTATTTCTAAAGTTTATAAACGATCATTGCAACAGAGCTTTTGTGTATGTGTCTACTCGATAAAAAACTTTTGCACATTTTTTATGATAATGTCTTGCGCTTTTTAGGATTTACCGAGTTTAGATTCTCAAATAAATAAAATTTAAGTCTGTATGCGTCGTTTAAATTGTTATTTTCAGTCAAACCGGCAGTTTTTTAATTTTCTATCCCATTCACTATTGAAAAGGCCGTTAGTAATTTTTTACTTTACATTGTAAGTTATTGCCTGTTATGAAAAAAAAAGAAGTTATTGTCGGGTTTTTGTTTCCGCTTTATTACCAAAGAAAAGCAATTCTTTCAACAATCAAACAATAACTTTTTAATTATCAATTGTAAAAGCAATAAACGTTTTTGTTATTAAACTAAAAAAAAATATGTTAATGTTATTTTTTTCCAAATAAAAAGTGTGTACAGGCATCATAAAAATTTGGAGAACAACAAAACAAACGAAAAACATTAAAATACTTTTTCAAAGTTTGATATATTATCGTATCATCGTGCCATAACATGAGTCATGTTTAGGTCTTTTGTTTATGTTTTCGTATTATTTGTTTTTATAATTATTTTTCTTTTTTTTTTGTAAAAGCACTTTAGCAGTTAAGCTTTTACATATTAATGACTTTTACACAAAAACCAACAGCAACAACAACGAGTGTGACACCTTTACAGCATACCGAGAGACGAGCGCAACGACAGCCAGTGACAATTTATGAAAATTTTAAAAAGTTACTTTAACATACAGAAAGGAAAGTTTTATATTTTAAGCAAAAGAAAGAAAAAGATATACCAAAATACTTGTATTTACTCTAATTAACTCTGCAATAATCTTCGTTATACGACTACAGTGGCGGTTGAAACAATTGGAACTGCCATCACAATTTCACCAGGAGCAAACTTGTTTTTAATATATTTTTTTACTTTTTTATTAAAATAAATCCCACTTGATCATTTCCTGAAACTGTTAAATAACTGCTTTCTTTTTATTTATGAAATGCCAAGCCAAACAATTTGCATATAAAAAATTTTATATGTACAAAGTTATGAACAACTTTTAAACTCATTTACTTCAATAGGGTATTAACTTCTCAGCTCAGGCTATGAGAGGAATATGCATTTAATACGTTAGTGGCCCATTCTTTAAGTGCCATTCCTAAAAAATATTTTAGCAACTTCAAAACTTTAATGCAAAACTAGATTTCTTGAGTTATGACAATATTGGATAAAATGACGGAGATATTTGATAAATATGTAATTATTTGAGGTGGACACTTTTATTATATTGGATTTTATATCTCCGTTAAAATTTTTACGGAATAATTTATAGTTAATTTTATTCTTAAAAGGCTTACAAATTTTTGTATCAAAATTAGTTTTATTAATCTATTATAAATCAGAAGAAAACAAATATAAATTGTATACTTATAAAGATTAATTTTCCGGGGAACTTCGATATTTTGCTTTATTTACAAACTCCTTCCCCATTTACAAACAATTGGGGAAGATGATAATTTGGCGTATAAACTTTGGCAGCACTGGAAATGTACATTTTGCAATGGAAGTTTTTTCCAATAAGTTTGTAAATTTACTTCCATCGCACTCTCCTTAGAAATTGAAAATTTTTAACTTTTTTAAATTCAGATTATAAAATAAAAATATAATCGGTGGAAATTAAATTCAGACATTGAGATCACGAGTTATAGAGCGATTTTATTTAATGTCATTATATCGCATTTTCGTATAAAAAGTTTACTGCTGCAGGTGGTAAAATAAATTTTCTTTAAATATATTTAAAAAATTAAATGCAAATGGCAACAACACAATTTTAAATTATTTTCTTTTTCTTAAAAATTCTCAAAATGTTTATTATTATTTCTTATTATAATTGTTTAACAAATATTTATTAAAGTATAGCAAATAATTTATTTGTTACGCTTTTGTTAAAGAGAATTAGAGTACATATTATTTTTTAAGCCAAAATATATGTTGCAGTTATATTTTTTTTAATCTTAAGAATACAATCAATATTCTCCACAAGTTTTTGCACAAAAATTTATTCAAATTTGTTTTCTTTAATTTCGTCACTTTGAATCAAAATTATTCAATCGAAGAAGTCGTTCAATATTTTGAAATGCATAAAGATATTACAGCACGTTTATTATTTTGTAAAAAGCATCTGTTTAGTAAAAAAGAGTTTGGGTCCGGCGTTAAGGCTGTGGGTAACTTTCGACGTAGAAAGTTTGTACGTCATAAATGAGGTACAAACCAGAGTTGCAAAATGAAAACATCAAAATTGGTCCAAAAAGATCATAAAATTGGACCAGCAACAAACATTTTTTAAAATTCATTTTAATCTTAAAACAAACATCAGACTCAATTTTTTATATTATGGACATTTTAAACAGATTATTTTATGTATTACAAAATAATTGTGTTTTCTTTAAATAAAATTACAGAAATTTTGTTGCATGTGGAATAAAAGAAAACTATGAAAAACAAAGTGGGGTTAGTTGCAGTTATGCAAAAACTAATCACAAAGAAATGATAGCAAAGATGAGTTGCCACCCCAAGCAAATTAAACTAGGGAAATCGCATAAAAAATAATGAAAAACTGTTGACCCTGAAGAGCATCCGCTAACTTTCCGCTAATTTTGAACCAGAGTTGCAAAATGAAAACATCGAAATTTTCCGGAAGGATAATAAAATTTTACTTTTTCAACTTCAACCTGGGACTTATGCTGTTTTATGCTTTTCAGCTCTTCGAGCTAAAACACTAAAATTCAAACTTTCAAATCAACCGATTCCCACGTGGTAGGCGGTAATTGATGTACTTTTCGATTACTATAAAAGAATCGTGAACACTAACTGATCACATACATATATAATTTAGAGTTTTTGAAAATTAGTTTTTTCGACCCGGTTTTTTAATATCAACAAATCACAAGTTTTCTGAATCGATCAGAAAGGCCGTTTAAAGTTATTTCGAAAAACAACTTTTCTTAGTTTCTTTGAAATTTCTGTTGCTCCAAATCGGTTTCAAATCACAGGAAATCTAAGTTCAGAACAAGTCTTTAGAATGGCAACAGTTCGGTTCGATTCCTCCAAGCCGCTCAAAAGTTGTAAGCGGGCCACGTACTTCTCCAAAGCCGTACACACACAAACAGACATAAATCGTAACGACTACGATAACGATAATATGGCTGCATATATCTAGAAAACGTTCAGCATTTCAAATATCATAAAATGCAACTTTTAGTTGCAGAACACAAATAAGTGTGCATATCCACGTTATTATTATTTTTTTGTTAATTAATTTTACAAACTAGTTTAACAAAAGTAAATTAATGCAAATTAAGCCAATTAGTAGGTTGTGCAAATAACGTTGGTATGTGTGTTTCAAATATAATATTTAGCAAAACACAAAAAAATAAAATGGTTTTAACAAACATAGAAATATAATAAATAAAAAAATTTTATATCCCTGCAGTAACTTGAAACAATTGAAGTTTTTCTTTATCTATTGAAATTCATACTCATTAATTTGCATGTCACACACAAACCTTTTAATTAAATTTTATAATTTATTCATACAAAATCGTTTTTAATAATAAATTTTAATAACAAAATAAATAATTTGGTAAAAGTACTCACCTTTTAGTTGATTATTTTCGGCGAAAACGTAGTTGAAGCATCTGAAATAAATAAATTTATTCATTTTATTATTCATTCTTTGTTAAGTTTTTATTTGTTAGATTTTATGTGGCTGAAATTCATTAGTATTCTCAAATTGTGTTAACTTGGTTAATTTATGTACAGTATTTTCTAAGTTTAGTTGTTCTTTATCAGTTGCCCAATTCAGAACTTATTGTGTAGGGTATTCAATTAATCGAGTTTTTGTTTCAATCGTTTAATCACACGAATTATTATTCGACTTAAGCATTTAGTCGAATAATTTAATATTATTTTGGTTGATCGAATAGTTTTAATTTTGCCCAATTCAGTAGTTTAAAAATATGGCCAAAAATTTAATTTTTTTAAATATTGTTTTTATTAAAAATGTAATATAACAATTTATTCAGGTAATAAAAGAGGACTACTTTTTAAAAAGTAGTCCTGTTTTCATAAAGAGCTTAAAGCTCAAACGTTTCAAACTATTTTTTAAATTTTGTTTTGATGAAGTTGGATTTAAAAAAGATTCCGTTTTTACATAAAAAAATATATTTAGCTTGAAAAGACATAAATTATTCTAACTATGCGTTAATTAAAAATAAGTCTTTAAATTGTTCAAACAATTAATTATTAAATCGATTAATCAAACAACGGTTAATCGTTTGCGTTCCCTGGTATTCTACAAGATGCGCTTGTTGGTAATTTCATTTAAACAAATGCAGTGAAAAACTAATTTTCGATTAATCGACAAATATTATTCGAATTATTCTTCAATTGAAAATTAGCCATTTGAAATTATTCGAACAGTTAATTGCTCAAAAGTAATCGAACAACGGTTAATCGTTTGAACATCCTGGTAGTCTACGAGTTGTAAGTTATACAAACGTTATTCTTAATTTCATTTAAACAAACATTGTAAGAAACCAATTTTCAATTAATCGATATAGATTTTTAATATTATTTGTGAATCGAAAATAATGTATTTTAAATTATTGCAACAGTTAATCGCCCAAATTTAATCGATTAATCGAACAACGGTCAATCCTTTGAACACCCTGGCTTTGCATGAGCTGTATGTTGTATAAACGTTGCTGGTAGTTTCATATATAAAAAATTATTTAACAACGCGTTTATGTATAAATTAAACAACAAAAGCAACACTTAACCGTATCTCCATTTCGATATAAAAGCAATTAACTTTACTTAAGTAATTATTGTATTCTAAATATATTTCAAGTTCGTATTGACGATAGTAAACTCATATTTACAAAGTTGGCACTTCAATAAGTTAAAATTGAAATTTTAATAATCTCTGTCGAATACCAATGAAAACTATCAGCATTGATAATAAATACTTTATATTAGGAAATTTTATTTGTTTTTTACACGCAAACGCAACGAAATTGCCAGTTCGGATTTGCTAACAAAAAATCAATGGAATTGGTGATGGGGCTAAACGATGTGTCATAAGGGCCATGGACTTTGCGACATAAAAGGAAACGCAATAATTGCCATGAACAGTGTTAAACTTTTGAAAATTTCTTAGTGTACATGAGCACTATGGAATTTTTATTGTGAATTATTAAATATTTTATTGATTTCAAAAAACATTTTATTTAGAATATGACTTCGTTCAGATATCCGGCATGGTTTCTAAGGGTAGAGTGCATTCGGAATACCCATGACTCATAAATCAGGCTGAATTCGACCGATGCCATGGGTTGTTGGTTATGTTGGCTTTGAGGACGGCTGTAGATTGTTGCTTATTAGAATGCACTTCCGACTTACGAAAATCATATACATAGATCAAATTCCATGATTTCGGTGGTCAGTTCAAACCACTTCCAAGTGGGATGAGCATCAAATCACTCGTGCACAATAGCCAATGGTGCAATTAGTCCGTTCTGTTTAAGCCACATGTCGTTCGTTTCCAAATCATCTAGTTCAGGTCAAAACAAATTGTCAGTGATGGCCTCGCCAAAGTAGTCGAATTCTTCTTGACACTCTCAGGGAAAGCGGCAATATTTTCGACGTATCTTGCGTTTCATTCAGCATATATTATGAGCCCGGTACGTATATTAGTCGCACATGGTTTTGAATGCTAGATCCGACCATGTCTATTTCGCAAAACAGACTGAACAAATAACAACTAACTGTTATTAACTGTCAAAACTTGGAAGTCCTTTTAGTCTGCGTTTACAAGTACGAAATTAAAAGGCAGACATTTTTTCAACTCTCTTTTGTCGTTGCTCTTTGCGTTTACATTCATAAAATTAATAGACAGGCCGGTTTGTTTACTTGATTTTTATATTTAAAGCATTAAACACAATAACGACAGCAGGCTACACGAACACCGACTATAAAAGCCGTTGGCTACTTAATTATTTTTAAAACGACACCACCAAATCAATAACCATGTGTTGCTGTTTGTAATAGAATTCTCTTCAAACGCCAGTGTAGCCGCTTTCATATATTTAATAATCTTGAGTAGTGTTACTCCAATAAAATATATTTAAAGTCCACAGTATATGACAAGAAATCATTTCATTAGCTTGGAAATTTAATTTGTTGTTTCCTTTTGTATAATAAAACTTGAAAACAAGTTTACAATAATTGACTGTATTTATATTATACTGGCAACATTGCATTTACTCATTGTCGCTCACCAAAATAGAAACTAGTTTAATTTGACTACAACCATAAAAACATCCTGGACAACAACCAGTAGCCGTGTAGCCTGCAGTAGTAAAAATAATCATTCTCACATACGCTTAATGTATTCTATTTTTGACAAGTTGTAGTCTGTAGCCTGCTGTCGTTATTGTGTTTAATGCTTAAATGTTGCGAAAAGAAGGAAAGAGAAACGAAAAAATGTCCAGTACAGAGAGTCATGGACCACATGCTCTACCTCGACAAACTTCGTCTGTCTGCCCATCAATATCATGCTTATAATAGGGCGAGAATTGGGGTCAAGCATGACAAAATCTGTCCTTGAAATATTCAGGTTTTGTATCGAGGTTCAGCATTGTAGGTAAATTGGGGACTTGATTGTTCTTTAAACCGTCATATATATCCCTCAAAGCTATACGAAAAGTGTTTGGACCCTACACTGTTTTGCTTACTGATTCTGTAGGCCTCTTGAAATCAACCCAACATTTTCATTACCTCTTCATTAATACTGAAATATCGAATAATAAAGTACACATTTATATCTCTGATTATTTTTATAAAGTGCCACAAATTATTTGCTAAGTAGAGCTTATTGCTTTTTAGCAAACGATATGTATGTATGTGATCTGGAATTAAGATGGACACCTAGAAAATTTATCTCAGTCAAACGCTAGAATCTAGAGAATAGAAACTTTTTTTCATTCCAAATCACATACAAACATACATAAGAAGGTTGTATTGCGTGTGTATGTGTAAATGAATTATTGTATGCATATTTAATTTTCATATTTTTATTTTGGTTGCTTTTTAATCATTCATACTCATGTTGGTTTATTTTGCTTTGCATGCCCCCCGGCAAAATTTGTTTTATTTTTCATTTATTTTTTATAGTAGTTTTTTGTCTCATCTAACAACGCCAAAACGTCATGAATTCGATCCTTTCATAACACCACCAATAACATTTTACACACAACCACAGCAACGACATTTAGCACAGCGTCAGAATCCTCAAGCTTCATCAAAACAACATCAACAACAACAAGAAAGTTACATTTGGTCAAATTTAATAAAACCTTTTAATTTTAATACGCAATTCGATAGCTATGAACCGGAAGCTGAATTTGTGCCTTTGGAAGCTCAGCAACAACAACAAAACCAACAAGATGACCACCATGGACGCACCAATCCAGCAAAGCCATTTGGTAAATTTGTTTATATTAAATGAAAAGAAAGAGTTTTCCTTCATGGACAAATTGTTTTGCAGAAGTCGATGTTGTTACCAGTGATGTGAATGGTGAAGGTGGTATTCATCAGCCCGGTTTGTTTTTCCAACAGGCCTTCCCATTCTTTGGCCATAATTTATTTAATACATTTGGCGGCTTCGGCATTGGCACACAACAGGAGCCTTGGTGGAAGGGGTAAGTTTAATAAATTATTTAACATATTTACTATTTGCTGCACTTATTATAATGTGATTTTTTAAAATCATAAGTGAGTTTTCATTTAAATTCTCAAATGGTTTATAAAAGTCTTTTGATAAGATGAGAGGTTTGAAACCTACTGATGATTTGGGGTAAAGCGCCAATGAAATGCATATCGACCCAACAAATAAATTTTATATTATAAATTATTTAACATTTTTTGATCACACAAATAACTTAAAAACGCATCGCTGTTTTAACGCATGACCCACGGCTTAGTGAGTACGTAAATTACGAGGGTAGTTTTCGATGAGCGTATCTTAATGTTGGAACACTCGTTTCGAACATTTACTGCTTGAGCTATTTATCAGAAGCAACATGCAAATCGTTTGCAAGTTGCAAAAAGAAAACATAAAGAAAACTCATGTAATTGAGTATGGAAAATAGATTCCGAACCATGTAAACATTAACAGCTGTTTCTGTTTCAACAGAGTTGCCAACTGCACTATATTCTTTTTAAGTCTAAAGTGGAAAGTTTGGATTCTCGTCGTTAAAATTTCAATTGGAAGCATACTGCCTGGGTTTGATGCAAAGGGCGCTGTTGGCTGAAGTAGTAAGGCACAAGACTACGATGCGTTCTATCGCGAGCTCCACTCCGCACTCAATCATGGATATGGGGCCGAATTTTTCTGATCTGCATTAATGCAGGTTTTTATTAATTGAAGTCGACTTGTCTCAATGACGAAAGTATAGTACTGATCGCTGACAGTATCGCTATTAAGACTGTCATGTACTAAAAAGAGTCGAACACAGCACTCTCCTCCATCAGTTTCCTTACCAAATTATTCGCTGTCCAAGTAAATAAGTAAAGTAGCTACAACGAAATTCTTTATCTTCTAATCTGTCTTCTTAAGACTATAACCTCTCTTCCCAGTTCCAGCGCAATGCACTGGAATGCACTGAATGTCGGAGTCATCCCCCGAGTGCTGGTCCTACGCATTAAAAAAAGCGATGCAATGCAAAAATTGTACTTAATTGATGTTTGAAAAATATGTGTTTAATTCACAAACGTTCATTTATTGAATGTTGCCATATCGAAGTATTCGTCAGTGCCATTGTGTACAAAAACTGCGTCAAATACGCAAAGAGTTGCGCTTAAACAAGCATTTTTTAAGAAAACCCCAAGCAAAGCTGAGCCAATTTTTAAAAATATAACATGAATTAATATGAATGCAACTCAATATTTTGTATCCTGAGACTTTCCGTATAAAAGTCTGGCAGCCTTTACAAATCAAGTGAAACTTAAGAGTTGTACCGTTCCTAGAACATGGAAACGTGTATTTGCACACATCTCTCTATCCATCTTATTTGCTTTCCTAATGATCTTCATCACCGTCGTGATCTTCGTCGTTATATTATGTACTTTTGCCATTATCTTGTGTGTGTAAATAAGTAATCAAATTGAATAGTTTCCTTCAATTCAATTAAATTCAACATGATAAAGAGTTTGTTTGTACCATGTACTCGTACTAGTCAACTATACCCGCATTAATAAATTTTATTTTCGATATATTTTTTATCTGCTGTAGTATGTGTGTACGTACACACACAATCAACTTAAATAAGTAATTGTGTAATTTTTTTTAGCTACCAAATAAACAAACATAAATTGCGAACTGTTTTTATGATGCCATTATCTTATTTGCTTTTACTGTGTTGTTTATATAGACATTTATCAAGCCCCCACACTAAAGCCACTGACCGCAAAACTGATACTGACTCTGATGGCACTCGTATCGACTCGGTTTCTTTATTTTATTACTTTTAATCTTAAGCATGAATTTAATAAGAAATTTCTGGTGCTTTTCTACTAACGATGAGGCCTGTAAGAAGCAGCGTTGCCTGATTTATGATTTTGTCAGGTTTTTGGCGAGTTTTTATTTGAAATACGATTTCAAGATTTTTTCTCTTAAACATTACAATAGCCCTTTAGAGCACAGAGAATTGAGATGTAATAAAAATACCTGTCCGACGATGCCACTCGATATCATTCTGTCGAACAAAATATATTTTAAACAAAACATGTTCTAAAATGGTATTTTGTCGACTGCGCGATATCGAGTGATATCATAAGACAAAAAATTGTACTCAATCACAGGCGACTCCCGATAGTTTGAATTTCAAGGGAACCAGAGAAAAAGTTCAAATTGTTAAAATTTCATATTAACAGGAGTTCGCACCACCAGCATGAATAGAGAAAATATGAGAGCTGAAAAGAAAGCGTAACTTGCATCCCTTCTGGCAGCTTAATTGCGTAAAGTAGTGAGACAATTCCATGCTTCGCCTAAGGAAGGTAAAATTGGTCGTTGCTCGTCTACTGCATCTTCATGGAAGCCAAATGCAGCAGATGCATGGCATAGAAAATATAATAAACGATTTCAATTTTTAATTGTTTCAAAAACTCATAAATATTAAAGAGTTAAAATTATAGAGTGGCCATACTTCAAACAATGGAACGTTGGAAATTGAGATGAGAGCAGTCGAGCAATTTTTTTGCATACAACGAATCACGTTACAACAATTCTAAATATAGAGACGAAAAAATTATGAAGCACAGGCGATCAAGATGCCATCGAAATAACTTCATATTTATGAATGGAGCGGATTCCATGAATATATTTTTTAATTTGTCGATTTTTTTTCAAGAAATTCTAACCATCAAGATTCCACTGTGATCAAATAAGAAACACCAAGTTAAGAACTTTATTTTTAGCAAAAGACATGAAAAAATATATAATAGCGACACGGTGCCGATGCAAAAAAAAAAAAAATCGTCGATATTGATAATCATATTGTATTGAATTCAAGTTGAAATCAATTCAAATTTTACTGTAACTGATATCAATAAGATTTAAAAATCAACGAATTGAGCTTGCCTTCATTTCTTTTTTCAAACGAAGTGAAAATTTTCAGATGAAAAAATTTATAAATATATTATAGAATCTAATTTTGACCACTTTTTAGGTCTTTTTAGACGATTTTTCAAAATTTCAGTAGCAGAAAAGTTTTGTTGTTACATAAATTCATACTAAAATAAATATTAAACAAAAAAAGCTATATAAAGTGAGACTTGATTGTAGAAAGGGCTTATCTTCAGTTTCATCTGACCATTTAGTCTGACCTTGAATAACAAATCACTGCATTGATCTCTTTAAAAGTTTTGGGTATTATTACATGCACTGGTGGTTTATCTACAGAAACCATCTGGCAGCGTTGTCTGTAAGAATGCATAAGTAATATTTTCAAATTATTTCCTTTTACAATCATATTCATTTAATTATTTAATGGCGAACATCTGTTCGATATATTAAAATGAATATCATTTCTGTTTTAATAATATGAATCAGTACATCAGAGTTATTACACTGTGCAACACAAAAAAAAAACACTTAAAGATTTTCCATTGAGCCGATTGATTTCTCTAGATTTGAAATGCTTACAATTAAAACAAAAATTATGCGGCCGGTTCATTCCCAGCAAAACGGAGGGATTGGATAACTTTATTTCTTACTTTTTTGTTTTTGTTTTGGCCCAGTATGATCCCTAAATGTGAAGTGCATTGTGCCAGAACTAGGAAAATTTCTTATTGAAAGGAGGATGGAGGAAGTAGTGCTCGTGGATTAGGATTCAACTTCTCTAAGTTAGAAGGGGCATTTCTAGGAAATTTATTTTTCATTATTGGGCCAAAGAACGAATTCTATCTCTTACTCGCATTTATGCGCCGGTGCTTCAAAGTTTATTTTGCAATTGTTCGATCGAGTATAGGAGAGAGGGAAGAAGCTCATCGGAGGCAGTAAATAAGCCAACAACTGGAGCATCGACGCAAAGAGAAGTGTGCTTCGCTTTTTTTTGCCAAGAATATCTTGAAAATATGTTCGGTCCATCGAGCATCACATTGTATTTTCATGGCAAGAATATCAAGAGCTTTGATTCCCCAATCCCTGTAACATCCATATATAAGGATGGGGCAGCACGATCCGGGTACGCTTGAGTACTGCGTCTTATTAGAGTTAAGATTGACCCTGTTCGGATGGCCCAAGTTGGAGAGTGGCATGAGATCACTTGTAAGGGACTAATTCACTCTTTGCCTTTCGGCGCTAATCCAAGCTTGGCCGAGTGGTGATTGAAAATGAATTATTAATGCTGTTTTCATCCGCGAAAGATTAGATGGCGTTGAAAGTTTATGTACAAAAATAGAACAAAGAACAGGGAATAGAACTGAGCCACTAGTGGTACCTCTGAATTAACCCTGAACTCCTTTGATGAGAACCCATCTCACCGTATTGTGCGCTCTCCAGAGAACCTCAACCGGGAGAAGTCACCACTGACATCTAAAGCGGACAATTTTGGCCTGCGCATTACTTACGCCGAAATTATGAATAGACTTACAGCATTTTTTTGATAAAAGAGCCAACAGGTCTCCCGCAGAACGAGTTCTAAAACTATACTGCTGCTCTCCATATACTTTATCGAGTGAAATTTAACTATTGCATTATACTGGAAAGCGCAGAACACACTGCGATTGGGTGGTAATTCTTAAGGGTTGTGCACTTCTTTTAACTTTCGAATCGGCGGTACTTCCTTCTAACACATTGGAAACTTATCGGCAAGTTGCGATTTTTTACAACTAAAATGAAAAATTAAAAAAACAAACTGTGGCTTGTACCAATCCAATAAAAGGGCAAAAACGTTCAAATGTAGTTAAGAAACTTTAAAAACTTCGAACAAAAAATTCACAAAAATGGGACATCAAGAAAAATAATCAATTGGCAACACAGGGGCTTAACAACAGTGTGTTACCATCACTGGTTGTGATGGTTGTCGTACGTTTTTCATAATAAAATTGATACAAATAGAAACTGTTATCACATTCAACTAAACCAACTAACAGGTGGAAAATGCACATGAGTACTGATGCTGAAAGTGTAGCGGCGTTCTAAAACAGCTGTTCTGCTCTGTTGTGCAAGTTGAATACATAAAACTGATATTGAATTTCCCTGGTGCTTTGCAATATTTATCATGTCTTTCTGACATGATAGAAAATTATATTTAAAAAGAAAAATTATGGTTTTCTTCGTTTTACATGGGTTTTCAACAAAACTTTTATTTTCGCTTTGTTGTCACTTCCCAGCAACGCATATACCGTGTAAAACGAGGGATGTTTGTGCTGCCACAAAATATGGCGATGATATTTATTTGTTCAAATTTATCGATAACATTTTGACATCAACACTTATCCTCAAATTAATACTGATTTATCGCCTAGTTGACGTCATAATCGATCAAAATTTAACCAAGACGAGAACGACTTTCATAATATGACAACATTTAGTTTCACTTCCAATTATTTACTTATTGCTTGTATAACTTTTAAGTGTTTGGATCTATTATGGACTAGTTTTCAAGGGCATTAGCCGACATACGGCTTTATTTGTTTTTGTGCATCTTTAATTTACTATTTGATTTTATTTTTTATGGTTGGTTAAACAGCAAAAATTTGCTGCGCGTGCCATTCATGCGGTAAATGATTTTGATGTTGTTTTATGCCCGACCAATAAATTTGTTAATGATCTTATAAATGTTTTATATCAGCCTGATTTTTATTCAAATTTCTATTTACATAAAATATTGTTTTGGTTACTCTTCTAATATTTTACGCAGTTTGTGATTTACAAAAAAATATATATCTGAAATTGGTTTTTAAGTAAACAGTCAGTTGTCAGTTTGCTATTGTCACTTATCACAGCTTCTGACTTTAGAGCGCTCTTTTCAAAGTTTCTACATTCAGTGTCTCCAGCGTCTTAAGCCCTGCTTAAAAATAGTTGTACGTCTCGTCAAACCTTTTGTTCAGTGGCTTCTTGACTTAAGCACCGGCTTCCTTTATTTGTATTTCGCATTGTAAGACAAGTAATCTGGCCGGTCACATTCAATTGCAAACATTTAATTATTCTAAACAAGTCTTCTAATACGTTGTAGCTGTTGCTTACGTGCCGCTTAATATATTCACTTTATCTGTTTGTTTTAATTGTTATAAATTCAAGGTTTTTTGGTTTGATTTCATAACAAATGAGCTTTTTCTAGAATGCAAAAATAGAGATTTGCAAAAGTTTTGAATAATTGATTAGAACGGCCTATTAGAATAGTTGCAGTTTCGCAGGCAAGTGTAGTTGTAAAACCGATGCAAGCAAAAAATAATGAAGGAGATTTACAAATTTGATAAACATGTCCGATGACAATCAGCATGTCGATTTAATTGGCTTAAAGCCGAGTTATTGTTAAATTTTTTTTTTGCTTCTTTGGAAAACTCAATATGGAAACTATGAATAATTTGTAATATATTCAGAGTAGTCATTAAATCGAATAGTATCGGAATAGGGTTGGAAAGCTAAGATTTGAAGACGTGAATTCTAATAACGCGTTGTTTTTTCTGCCACTAGAGAACTATCGACATCGATAACTACGGTTTGACAGCTGGTCAGTAAACTGTGTGGCAACCCTTCACGAATCGGTTAAAGCCATAAAATTGTTTCGAAACGGTGAAAAATTTATTTAAAAAAATATAATTATTCGTAAAGTTTGTAGAAACCTTCAGTGATTTTACGGTGAAAAAATTTTTTGGTTTTAGTTTTTTAGTTCGATCCCTTCTTTTCCGAAATTAGTTAGCACCTAAAATAATATTCTAAAAAACATTTAGATAAGCATCAAAGAAATTTGATTTCAATCAGACGGCGCAAATTAATGCAAAATGAATTTATTTCCAGAAGGGGTCCTATTCACTGACCCTTTTAACGCGTCTGGATTAATTCTTATTAAGCGATTTTCAAGGCTTTGCAAGTCAATATTCAGTGTCTCGTTTCTGTAACTGATGTGAGAACTTAATAATTATGATTATCATGTAGGGTTATCCATAAATTTTAGGGTTATCCATAGAATAATATGTTGATTATTATTAAGAAATATATTCTGAGTCATCCTGTGTGACGACAATATTTTCCATGCGAGAAGTTCTCACATCAGTTACAGAAACGAGGCACAGGGTAGACTTATTTCAAAATTTTTTATGAAAATTGCGCCAATGGAATGAACCATGAAACTCGTAGCCATCGTGGAAAATCATATTGAAATGGGTGATTTTTTAAGTGTTCGGATTTGATAAAAATAACCATAATAAGTACAAAATGTACGAAATGATGATTGATGTAAACGTTGCCCGCGGCTGCACCTCATTCCAATTTGGCATTCTCTGTTCAAAATATCGGCCGGTATCTCAGGAATAGATTCCGCAATATTTGCTTCCAGTACGTGAGCCGTTGCAGGCTTGCCTCATACAAGAAATTTTTGAAGGCTTTAAGTCCGACGATCAATTGACCAGGCTAAAACGTGAAATAAGGAGTACACCGAACTCGGCTGTATGACTTGTGACAGCGTCTTGTTTAAATCGCAACTCAGCCAAGTCCAGATCTTCCATTTTAGGGAAAAAAATGTGTAATCGTCGCACAGTAGCACTGCCTATTCATAGTAACGTTGCGGGCTTCGTTATGAATAAATACGATCCAATAATGCCAACGGCTTCTAATCCTCACAAAAAGGGTGAATTTTTCGGAATGCACTTCAGTTTTAGGAGTGCCTCTGATAACTTCGAATATCCAGTCAACTAGAAATGAGCTTGGCCATTTCACATAATATATCGCAAGAATCACTTCTTTAAACGAACATTAATTTTGATAATAAAATTCAATAATCTACAAGCGTTTTCTTTTGTAAGCTTATTAACGAAAAACACGAAAACAGCTGAGCTGCCAAAAACAGTTGAGCTACCAAAAACAGTGTTGCCAAAACATTTTTATTGGACAAAATACTTCATTTACCAAAACTATTTTTAAAACAATTTATTATTTGACTTCTGTTATTTTTCTTCTCTCTCTCTCTCTCTCTTTAGACCTAATGTTTGCACCGAAAAAGAAGAAGATGAAAAAACCGTGGACGAGGGTGATGCAAATGACGACACTGAAGCTGACGAGGGCGGCGAAAACGTTAAACAATCCAGCTTCGGCCAATTCCAGTTCCAACTGAATTCGTGTGTGGAAAAACCAAATAAATATGTTTGCAGTAGAGTGTAAGTGGTCATAATTGCAGTCAAAACGATTACGAACGAACATTTTCGTTTCACTCGCACTGAAATAATTGAATTCAAATAAATTAACTGCCAATAATTGTTGTCTACTTAATTTCAGTATTAATAAAAATGGCAAGAAGAAAACTTTGACTATTTCGCGCCAGTGCTGTCATGGCTACGGACGACCACGTAATGCCGCTTATGCAACACCTTGTGAGAAGATTGAAATCAAAGATGTTGCAGAAACTGCTGCTGAGATGGGTGCCAAAGAGTTTGTGGCTAAAGCCAAAAACAGCGGACTAGCCGATGCCATAGAAACAACTAAGAATGTAACACTGTTTTTGCCATTGGATGAAGCGTTTACAGCCTACAGCGATTCGTTGCAAAGCGAAAATGTAAGTATGCATGTGTGTGTGCGAGTGTCGCACGTGTGTATAGGGTTAAGAGTTTAATTGCAACGATTAAAAATAATAATTGAAACGGTCTGTGTTATTTATTTTTGTGTTGCAACAGAATTTGGTTGAAGCGAAATCAGACGAGGGCATGAAACAATTGTATTTGCGTCATATTGTCGATGGCGAAATCGGTTTGGATGATTTGCGCAACGAGCAGATTTTGCAAACCCAAGCCGAAGGACAAACCATACGCGTTAACAGCTACCAAATACCACTTTCTTTGAGTCCCGAACCTTATCGCTACACCGCCAATTGTGTACCCATAGAAAAGCACGACAAACTTTCCGAACAGGGCATGGTTCATACTTTGGCGGGTGTCTTAAAGCCGACAACCAAAAATGTTATGGACATGATACGCCAGCGTCCTGATATGTCGATTATGCGCACCGTATTGGAAAATACCAAACTCAGCGAAGTGTTGGAGGGTGAGAAGCCAGTCACCATTTTTGTACCCACCGATGATGCCTTCGAGAAATTGGAACCCCATTTACGCCGGGCTTTGAAGGAGGGCAAAGGTTGCGCTTCCAGTAAGTATATTTTATCTCAATTTGTTTTTTTCTTTTTCTAAATACTGAAATGCAAATATTTTTACTATTTCTAGATATTCTGAAAAATCACATCTTGGACTTGACTTTCTGTTCTGTGGCGTCTGTGCCTGGCGCCAAAACTACCGCCTACAATTTGCTGGGTGAGCCTATGCGTTTCAATCGCAGCAAAGCTGCCGACACCGACTCTAATGCCGAGCAGCCCATCATAATTAATGGCCTTGCCAAGATCATTGAGGCTGATATTATGGGTTCCAATGGCGTGATGCACGTCATAGATACCATCATGCCCACTGAATCCGCTTTGCCTTTATCTTCTTTGATGCAAGAGAAAAATGTTACCATTTTCAAGCGCCTGTTGGAAGCCACTGGTTTGGATAATAAATTCGATGACATGGACAATGTTACTGTATTCGCTCCTACTGACAAGGCCTTGCAAAATACCCAGTGGGCTAAATTGTTGGAAGAGTCCCCTGATCAGCTGGCAGCCAATCAGGAATTGATTGAATTCCTTAATTATCACATTGCCCAGCCCATGATTAAGACTTGTGATTTGCAGGAACAACTTATGCCCACAGTGAGTGGCGACAAAGTGCGCATTAATCTCTATTCCACACATGCCCTCTTCTCCAACATCATGAATCGTGCCACCGTTAATTGTGCCCGTTTAGTGCATTTCGATGATGAAAGTTGTGGTTCCGTTTTGCATCAAGTTGACAAACCGTTGCAGCCTGCGAAGCAAAATCTTTTGGAAATATTGGAATCAAATCCAAACTACAGTAAATTCTTGGATCTTGTGCGCATGGCTAATCTCACCGACTTGCTGGCTAACGCCGAAAACGATTACACATTGTTGGTACCTAAAAATGATGTCTTCGAAGAACTGGAAGAATCCCTTACCAAAGACCAAACGGAATTGGAAAATCTTATCAAAACTCATATAGTCGAAGATGTTGTTTGCTGTGCTGGCATCATTCCCACCAACTGGCCTTTTGTACGCTCCATTGAGTCCTACAATGGTCATCACTTACGCATCACCCGCGATCGTCGTCCAAAAATTCAAAATGCTGGTGTTACCAAGTGTGACACAATTGGCACGAATGGTATTGTCCATGAAATCAATGACATTATAGTTCCTCTCTCCAAACAACAACAGCAACAACAGGATTCTTACAAGCCACATGCTCCGCAATATCCTGGCCATCATGTTCAAAGACCTCAGCATCCTTTCCAAAATCCTGAAGACATTTTTGGTGATTTATTTTTCTAAATAGACTAACCGCTGAGAAATAAATCAATTTTATTTTAAATTTAAAATTTCCCATCATAAAATACGAACGAAACATTCTAATTTATTAAGCACAAGAATTGCAGCGGCAAAATCAAAAACGAATCGAATAAAACGTTTAATTTAATAATTTTTGTATTTTTGCTGCATTTTAATTTTATTCTACTAAATAAATATTTAAATATTTTACTTTAAAAAAAATTATATTTACAATATAAAAACCAATATTTAAATTTTATAAATAAACAAAAATTATAACAATTAAACTCACAATTGGGGTTGCCATTTATTTATTTTCGCAAATTCCGACGGTAAAAAGCTTCAATAATTTGTAATTTATATTTACAATTTGGAATCATGAATTGGTATTTTTTTTAATACTTTTTGTGTTATAAAAATAAAGGAAAAGTTAGAATTGCTTGTAGAAACAAATTTTCGTAAAGTTCATACTGGAACTATTAACAGCTTATTTTTTTATTCAAAATGTAATAAGAGAACATTTTCCATGAAGGGAAATTTTTGTATTTCAAGGAAATTTTTTTCAATTTCATTAAATAAACACTAAAAGGTAAAAAGTGTAAATCTCGCTCGCATCTACTTGAATTTCCTATGAAGAAGGGAAATTTTTCAAACAGATAGCAAAAGTGAAATTTTCTTGTTTTGTTTTGGTTTTACTTTGCATAATATTAAAAGGTATTATTAGGGATATTTTAGGGAAATTTAGAGCATTTTAATTTAAAAAACAAGTTAATCAAAAATTAGAAAGACTGAATTTTCTGCAACACTTTGGATTACATCCGAATTTCGAACATAACGAAAAACTTACTTCTTATTCAATATTATAATTTTAATAGAATCAATATTTATTTCGAAGTCAGCTTAAGGTTTCCACTAAAAATTAAGTCGATATATTGGGAAGTATTTGAAGTTTATCGCCAATTAGTTTACAGATTATTCTTGTGATAAATAATATTGCAAACGTGTTTATATGACAAACAAAACTTCCATTAAGGGAAATTTTTAATTTGAGCGAGTTTCCCTTTTTAATTTATAAGGTAATGCTAAAATGCTAGAAACCTGGAATTTCCTTTGAGGGAAAATATTTCTCTATATTTGAGAATTTCGAAAATCCGTCTCTAAATAATTTACAGCCTATTTAGTTTTTAATTCAATAACAAAATATCATAAACGTATTATAATAAAAAATAAATGTCCTTTAAGAGAAATTTTTTGATTCGGTGGAAATTTTAGTTTAAAGGGAAAAAGTGCTGATTCTTGATTTTTCTCGAATTTTCTAGGGATATTTGTCCAAAATACTGCAAGATTTCAAATTGTTTTTTTTATTTAAAACATGATAAGAACTACATTAGGGGCATTCAGAGTATTTCAGAAAAAATTTTAGAAAATAAATGTTAAATTTTCCAAAACAAAACATTTTCGATTTATGGTTGTAATTTTTAAAGAAATATTCATCAATTAGAAAAACTAAGTTTTTCAATAGCAAGTACTTTGGATTATATCAAACTTTTTGTCACGATCGAAAAATTTATTTATATTTTATATTATATTTTTTTAAAAAACAACTGCGAAAATCTATTTCGAAGGTTGTTTCAGTTAAAAATTAATTCTCTTTATTGGGATATTTAAAAAATTCATCCCTAAATAATTTACTGTTTAAATAAAAATATACATCGTTTTGCTCTATCAATAAAAAATGTCGCAAGGATGTAAGAAAAATTGTTTAGAAAGGGAATTTTTATTTATTTTTTAAATATTATAAAATTTGGCTAAAAAAAACGCTAAAAAACACGGGTTAAGGGGAAACGTTTCATAATAATAATAAATAATTTTGTAAATAAACAAAAAATATGGAAAACGGTTGACCCAAAACGCCATCCCTTTAACTTCCCGGTAATTTTATCCTTAGAGCTACCGCAACCTGGATTTTATGTTGTTCTATACTCTTGAGCTCTTCCACATAAAATACTATTATTTTAGGTTTCAAATCAACCGATTCCCATGTGATTAGTGTTGATTGATATTGTTTTTCCGAGTCCTATAAAAGGAGCGAGAACACTAACTTGGGAGTTTAAAATAAATAACTTTGTAATGTTTTCGTTCACGATATCTGACGAAAGGATTAACCGATTTTGACCCGATTTGCAGCGACCGATGTGGTTTTTTAATATTGAGAGCTGATTAGTTTCTGAAATCGATCGGTAGACATTCAAAAGTTATTTTGAAGAAACCCCTTTAAAACAATTTTTAACGATTTATTTTTAATTTCTTTAAATCTGCCGGTTTGAATCGGTTCATAGGAAATCTAAGTTCAGTAGAACACTCTAGAACGCCAATAATTTTGTTGAAATTGTTCAAGCCGTTCCAAAGTTATAAGCGGGTCATAGACTTACACACACACATGCATACAGCCATAGTGACGGGTTCTCAGAATCAGTCAGGGAAACTTCCCAGGACCTTAAAACGTCGAGATCAAATGAGAACTTGATTTTTTTTCAAAACGGGGTAAAGCCAATAACTTTCCCATTTCGTATCGATAAGTTAAAAAGATCTTAAGATTTATTAAGATATTAATTGTTATTATTCTGTGAGCTATTTACTTGATAATAATTCTTTTGGAGACCCCAAATTAACTAGTCTTTAAATGAAAATTGTATGATCGATGAAGTGGGCCGGAGAGATTAATTTGAATGCAAGATGTTCTCGTAACACATTCCTGATGCACAGTTTTTTTTTTTTTTTTTAGATCTGAGTTGCAATTCTAACCACAACCCACTCTCTTTTTTTGTTTTTTGTTTGTTCAACTGCCTGTTAATTTTTGAAGAAAATAAAATAAACATGCACTCCCACATCTTATCATGTATCGTTTAGAGAGAGCAATTCAAATTGATTAAACACGTACACTTTGTTCAAACGCACTTGTTGTTATCATTTTCAACAATTATTCTTTTTATTAAATGTTTTTTTTGTTTTTTCGAATTTCTACTTTTCAAAAAGAACACAAAACAAGAGAGCCCGAACCAGTCTTCTCTTTTTTTTATTGTTAAAGAATTTAAACGATCGCACCCAAATTAACAAACAGTTCGTTGCTAAGCGCTCTCTGAAGAGGTTGTGTGCTTCACATTGTTTTCCCATTTTTTTGTGTTTTGTTCTGTTTAACATGTCCTCTGCACTGCCGCCCACATTTACCCCGGGCTTCAACGATGAAGAATTGTGTGCCAAAATGGAATATCGTGTCTTAGGACGTACCGGCTTGAAGGTGTCAAAAATCTCTTTGGGTACAGGAACATTAAGTTCATTTTATGGGTAAATGAAATTGTTTGTTTTATTTTTAAATCTAATTAACTATTTTCATTAAATTGTATCTCACGCAGAGATCTTGATGTGAAAGAGGGTATTGCGACAATCCATAAAGCACTTAAAGCTGGCATAAATTATATTGATACGGCGCCGTATTACGGCCAAGGGCGTGCAGAAGAAGTTTTAGGAATGGCATTAAAAGAGGTGCCACGTTCGGCCTATTATGTGGCCACAAAGGTAGGCCGCTATGAGCCGACATTTGAGCGCATGTTTGACTTTTCGGCCAAAAAGACACGCGAATCTGTGAATAAAAGTTTGCAACTCTTGGGTCTAGATTATGTTGACATAATCCAGGTGGGCAGAAGAACTTTCGAGATATTCACTGCTGCCATATATATTTATTTATTTTGATTAAGATCCACGATATAGAATTCGCGCTGGATTTTGATATGGTCCTCAATGAATGTTTGCCGGAGTTGGAGAAAATTGTTAAGGAAGGCAAGGCTAGATTTATTGGAGTAACGGGTTATCCATTAGAAACCTTAAAGGAATGCATTATGGCAGCTAAACAGAGATTCGATGTGAGTATAATTAAATTGCTAAAATAATAATGAAAAGTATTTTTTTTTTTGGAATTTAAGAAGAGTTTTAAATTAAGTCACTACAACTGCCTTAAATTATTACTTTGTTTTGCACAATTTCAAAGAGAAAAGTTAACGTTGCAAGACAAGCATGCAGGGTTAAACAATATTTGTCAAAGGGCCAATTAAACTACACAAACGGGTTGACAAAAATTCATGAAACTCTGTACTTTTGCTCGGTCAAGCAATTGTGTGCAAACAGAAGCAAATTTTACATTTATAATCTGGCCAAGTTAGTTGCTCCAATACTTTTATACGATCAAAACGGTTTCACAGTTTGATTCTTTTTACGAAATCTTTCAAAACATATTGAATTTGTATAGAAATAATAGGAAATATGTAAACTTTACAAAATTTCTATACAAAAACAATATGAAAATGCTAAATTTTGCAAGAAAGAACATTTTTTCGTAAAGGGAAATTTTAAAATATTATAGATAAATTCTCCGAAAATCTCATTGAGTATATTTTTGAAGTTGAAAAATCATAAAACT
The DNA here is from genome assembly GCA_963675445.1 of Linnaemya vulpina. Lineage (NCBI taxonomy): Eukaryota > Metazoa > Arthropoda > Insecta > Diptera > Tachinidae > Linnaemya > Linnaemya vulpina. Next base: position 91,119,522 of record OY776277.1, read on the forward strand.
GTTGTAACAGAAAAATATCCCATGGGGAAATTTTCTATCTGCGTGATATTTTGAAAACTTGCGACACTTTTGAGAACTTAGAGGGGAAATTAATATTTCATAGAAAATTGTTTAAGAGAGGAAATTTTTTACAATTTCTTTGAATTTGTTTAAAAATATATGAGTGCAAAATATTAGAGTGCAGTTTTTGATTGCTTACGATGCCTTTTTTTACTTTTAAATTTCTTGTCAGTTATAACAATTTGGAAATTAGCTCATGATATACAGTTTTCCCCAAAAGCGATCACTTTTATTAAAAATTATTTTTTCCGCATAGAAAACCTCTTGGAAATTATTGAAAAATCCTTTTGACTTATTTGGCATATCACTATAAAAAAAATTTCCCTTCCTTATTTTTAAAAAATTAAACAATTATATAAAAGAGATACTTTTTTAAAAGGGTATTCATCATTTCTTGGAAAGGGAAATTTTATTAAGCGGGAAATTTGTGGAACTTCTCCAAATTTGTTTAAAACATATTGCAATATTTGGCACCTTTTTTCAACCTGAAAAATTAAAAAAATATTGAGAGTGGAAAATTTCCCATGTGTGGAAATTTTTTATCTAAGGGATATTTTTAAACATTCCACGAAAACGTAAAAAGATATGCTTTTAGGAAGAAAAGTATTACTTTTTAGAAAGGGAATTCAAGAGGGAAATTATTGGACTTTTTTCTATATTTGCTTAAAAAGTTTCAAGATTCCATCTGTATATATCTTCACCTGAAGTCCAGACGACAAAAACCAAAGTATACATACTTCTTGATTGTTTATGATGTATTTTTGTTAATTTAGATTTATTTTTCAGTTATAAAAATTTGTCCAAAAGATAAATTTTTGTTGACAAATTTTTCGTATAGAGATATTTTTTAAAATTTTTGGTAAATTCATATTTTTTAATAAGAAAAATTATAAAACTATCGTGGGGAGAGAATATCCCATAAGAGGAAATTTTTTTCCCCGGGGGGGATATTTGGAACATTGGGCTTTTAAGAAGAAAAATATTATTTCTTAGAAAGGGAAATTTTTTCAAGAATGATTTTTTTTCTCAAAGTGCGATCATGTGTATATATTTACCTTGAAGTTGAGCAGAATTTTTTTTATTAAGCATTAAACACAATAACGGCAGCAGACTACAAGTTGTCAAAAATAGAACACATGTGCGTATATACGAATAATTATTTTTACTACTGCAGACAACACGGCTACGGGTTGTTGTCCATGCTGTTTTTGTGATTGTAGTCAAATTAAATTAATTTCTATTTTGGTGAGCGACAATCAGTAGATGCAGTGTTGCCAGTAAAATAATATAAATAAATTTAATTATTGTAAACTTGAAAATATATTGAATTATCTTGCAAAAACAAACAGAAAAATATATTTCCAAGCTAATGAAATAATTTCTTCTGGCATACTGTGGACTTTAAATATATTTTATTGGAATAACACTATTTAAAAGTATTACATACATGAAAGCGGCTACACTGGCGTGTGAAGAGAATTCTACTACAAACAACAACACATGGTTATTGATTTGGTGGTGTCGTTCTAAAAATAATTAAGTAGCTGACTACGAAGCGACGATTGTAGCCAACGACTTTTGTAGTCGGTGTTTGTGTAGCCTGCTGGCGTTATTGTGTTTAATGCTTTACTCAGTATATATTTTCATTAATTTTGCATTTATTGGATTTCCCCAAAAACTAAAATTTTTCTCAAAAATAATATTCTCTTTAAACATAGAGAAAATTTAAAATTTATTGGTAAATTCTTTGTCAATCTATTTGGCATATTTGTTTTGTTGTGAGGCAATTTTGTCAAAGTTCAATGATTATGAATATTGAATATATAAACAGACAGCAAATGAAGAGAGGTTTTCAAATGTATTTGCAATTTCAAACGAGGTTTTGAATCATTATAAATATTAAAGAAAATGTCTCGAAGATGTAAAATGTCCCGAAAAAAGAAGTTAAAATACCAAAAATATATTTAAAATATTATTTAAATTTAATAATTTTGGGAATTTTAATACTTCCCTCAATTTAAAAATAAACATTTCTCTTTTTATAAAGCCTTTATAATTTTTTAAATTTCGATTTTGTTTTCTTTAAACTTTTACTTTGTCAGCACATGTTTCAAAACAGAAATCAATATTTTAAAACTTTGTATTAAAGGTGGTTCGTTTTTTGCCTTTTCTAGTGTGTTCTATCCTACGCCCGTTATACTCTTTGCGACGCTGCTCTCAAATCATATATAGACTACTTCCAACAAGAAAACTTGGGCATCGTATGTGCTAGTGGTCACGCACTTGGACTTCTAACAAATGCTGGTCCACAGCCCTGGCATCCATGCGGCAACGAGCAAAAGCAGTTATGCCGGAAGGCAGCAAATATTTGTAAAGAGTCTAACGTTGAACTTGGCAAATTGGCCATGTATCATTTTATGCAATTGGATGGTCCAGCCACTTTTCTAGTTGGTATGCAAACACGCCAGCTCTTGGACATGAATATGGATGTCTTTTACAATGGGCTTACAGAAAAGGAGCAGGAAATTTTGCAAGTTTTAAAGAAGACGTAAGTAAAGAACAAGCATGTGTGTGTATGTGTTGGTTTGATGAAAAATACATGGCAAAGTTATGCAGTTTGATTTAGCAGAGTGTGTTGCAAAACTTATAATATTTCTCAAAAGAAATTCAGAAAAAACTTTTGTTCACTGTCAGTTAAAATTTATGACTAAAAGGAATATATAAAAACATTGACAGCGGTTGATCTGGTCATCATTGGAAATTCTCGATGAGCCCAAACCCAACCAAACTGGTAAGGAAATTTTTGCATTTTTCTGTCACAGTAACTTGGCAAAAGCAAAGAAAATTCCAACATCATCTATCGACCATTTTTATCATATTTACACCGCTCGACGCTGCAAGTGAACCTTAAAAATCCATGCAGCATAAACTTATGCAGTCACATAAGTTTGTGGTACACTTTCAAAAATGTCATCGTCCATTAACATTTATAACGCATATTTAATTTGAAAGTTATTTTTATGAAGAAAAGTGCAATGTAGATATAGTTTCAAAACTTTTATCATAAAGTGTTGAAAACATGTTTTTAATTTGATTCAAAAGCAACAAAAATATTCACTTTTATTTTTTACATACGCACAAAATATAAACACTCTAAGATGCCAGTATAATTATTGTTATTGGCTGCTGCAAAGTGCTTTTTATCGTTCTTTTGAAATATATTGTTTAATCTCAATTTCGGTCTTGACATATCCTTAAAACCATAATCATAACTGACAATGCAGTTGTCGCCAATCTTATGTGTCACACTGTATTCAATTATACTTAACCAACTCTATGATGACTCGAGTTGCAATCAATAAAATGAATAGACGAGGGTCTATACAACCGTACAGTGTTGGGGCCTTCCAAAACCCAAATAAATAGATAAATCAGCACAACAACTTTTGTTTCTTTTCAGAATTTTTACCATATCTATGAACTGGGAGGGCTTGGAAATTAGACGTTATTGGGCAGCCAGCAACAAAGAAAGGGGAAACTTATAAAAAGTGTTATATTTTTAATATATTTTATGAATATTTATGTACGCATTTGCTTGAATACATTAATTTTAATTAATCTTTTAGTTTTACAACCCACGCATTGAAAACAACCACAAATGGAAAAATATTAAACTATAAATATGAAAATATTAAACCTTGTTCTCGAAGGCCGCCGTACTACATCATTAATGCTGAATTCCATGAGTATATTGGATGCATAATTAATTTGTAAAGAAAATCAAATAAACTTTTTTTTTGGAACTCGAAGGGTAGTAAAAGTTATTGATGTTTAGAAAATACTCCTTGAAAACTTGACCGAAACTGGGAACGCCTTACACGATTATATTGAAATAAAAAACACTTCCCCCATTTTAACTTCGGTCTTTTTGACACCAGATATGCAAAAAAATCTTTTTTTTGGGAAAATCTATAAAAATGTGAGCTTTTTTGCTGGTTTAAGAGTATTTTTTATTTTCTTTATAAAAAGGAAATAAAGGAATTCAAAATAATGTCGTGAAATCCACAAACTCAGTCGAATAGTTCTGAACCGACAATTTTCTTGTCCTTTGAATCATCATATTTTTAAATGTCAGAAGTTATTTCAAGCAGGGGACAGTTACGGCACTCGATATCGATCGAAATTTGTATTCTTATTCTATTGAAACTTCGATCGATATCGAATGCAGTAATTTGGCCAAGGTCTGGGAGTTTCCATATGATGACAAATATTTTGAACTGAATTAAAATTTCCATAGGCTGAGAGTTGTTATATAAATTTCAGAAGGACATGATCAATATTCCCAGCAACAAGGTGAAATCAACATCAACTTCAGTACTCCTGTGTATTTAGGCTCATCACATCTTGTAAATTTTATTTTTAAAAATATAAAATTTTTTGAGGACTTTATTTTTCAACAGGAGAGTTTTAGGAGAAATAGTTGATCTAATTTGGGAAAGATAACGAAAAACATCAGGCACCCATGCCTGGTTGACGGTTTTGGATCGCAAAAATCAAAACTAGAGCGAAAACTATCAATAATTTTAGGAACTACTTCCTCACTAAGCGGATTATGTTGAAAGTCAAATCAACGATTTATTTGTATACAAAATACTGTGACTGACTGTACACGACTTATGCCTTCACATAAGAAGTACGTAGCCACAGTGAGACGCAAAACTCTCGAAACAGAGTAACCATAAGTGGTCTGGCTGCTCGAAGAGAATTGTTGCAGACGGGGCTTAATGATGACTGACTCAAGACCTTCTTACGACTGGGCGATTTATTATAGCTTTTTTCCAAAGTAAATTTATTTAATTTGTTTTTTATTTTCAAAATAATATTTGGACATTTAAGACTTGTCCCGCATTATTGACCAAAAACGTCAGCTGCCATATCACACTTATCGATATCAATAATTTTAATGCAAATAAAAATATAAAAATTTTCCATTTATTGAAATAATTTCCTTTAATAATTTATTAAGTGCGTACTTATGCACTCGCTTGTGATTAATTATAGAAATACACACGGACGTCCTGTTATCTGTGAGCACATTTTGATTATTTTCTTTTATACTTATAAATATCTCATATTTATTAATGTGAACTACTATAAGTGGTTTTAATTTCCATCGCCATGGTCTTGCTTTTACGTTGTATTTGTTTGAGCATATTTAACTTCAATTAGTCCATATAACGCAGAAAAAATGTATGGAAAACGGTTGAGCCTAAAGGTCATCCCTGCAAATTCCCGCTAATTTTAACCGGATATCTGTCGCTTTTCGGCTCTTCCAGCTAAAACGCTATTTTAATTTGAGAAACAACGGACTTCGGAGGTTTTTAAAAATATCTTTTTCTGGGAATTTTTTTCGTTCACAATATCTCACGTACGGATTAGCGGATTTTGACCCGCTTTGCAGTGGCCGTCGTGGTTTCTTAATCTTGAGATCTGATTAGTTTCTGGAATCGATCGGTAGAGACATTTAAACTATATTCTTTTTCTAAGTTTTCTTGAAATTTCTTGAAATCTACCGGTTCAAATTTACAAGAAATCTACGTTCCATTCATAGTGATGGGTTCTCAGAATTAGTCAGGGAAGCTTCCGAGGACCTTAAAACGTCGAGATCTAATGAAAACTCGACTTTTTCAAAATGGGGTAAAGACAATAACTTCCCCGATTTTTCAAAATGTTAAATTTTTGTATAGCCAATTGAACACACTGAAATGTCCTTCAAAAATATTTATAAAAAAAATTTTATCAAAAGGCTCTAAATTTAATGGAAACCCCTGAAGAAGTCGACAAGCAATTGACAAATCTTTGGGAAAAAGCTGTAATAAATCGTTTTATTTACATTGAATTAGGCCTGTTTAGCTTAAGAAGGTTATTGACATATTGAGGCCTTAAATAAAAATATAACTTGACGGCCGAACGAAATCAAAATCTTTAAATTGGCATAATCATGCCTTCGGAAGCACCGCAAAGTTATTCTAATGAATTACTCCGCTCTATTGTGAATATGATGAAATAGTTGCATGTTTGTGGAAGTTAAAAGCTATTGTGAATTATAGGAAATATTACGACCCGTTTAAATGAGTATTTCATGGTGTCACACCGTTCTATCGATTGATCTGCCAATAAAATAATATTTCATTTTTGTTGCTGTTGCTGTTACCAATAATAGCAATTCTGCGTGTAATTTTTATTTTGTTGTACAGTGTAGACTCACTTGACGTGAATTAAGCAAACACTTTTAGCCCCGTAATTTTCTATTCTGTGAAACAAAACAGGATGTGATTTGATAATGAAGTTTAATTAAGATGTCAGATGTGCTGCTAACAGCTTTAAATTACAAACAAAAAAAAAATATATTTTAAATGTTATTGTAACCCAGAAAAAACTTTAAAATTTCGGAGTAGAATTTGCCCCTTTTTGTATGTTGCCATTACGGATCGAGATATATGTACAAGCATATACTTTTAATTATGTATACTCAAAGAAAGACACCATAAATATCCCAAGAAACATGGGAAAATCAACATCAATTTGATTTGAAGCTTAAGTAGTGAAACATGGTGGTTTTCGAAAGCCGCTACACTTCAATAACCACTATTCATGTGTATTCTTTGCTTATAAAAACTTATTAGGTGAATTAGTTGAATGTCATATCAGTTTTACTTTCTACAAATTTTATTATGAAAAAGTATACGAGAACTCCGATGATAATATTAGAATGAAATTATAAAAACAGTGGCATCCCTACACCAGATAACAGTTTTTTGCTCAACCGTTATTTGGCTACATTGATGTCAAGTTCTTGTGTACAACAAGTCTTTGTTGTGTTTCCATATGTCAGCAATAGTGCACGTGTGCTATATTTCAATGTGCGCCATAATTTTTGACGTGGACCATGACCTTACACAAACAACAATGGCTTTGGTTGTTGTCATGTTGCATCTGTTGCCGTAGAGAGGTCAACTTGTTATTCCACCACGGGTAATACCCATTAAATTACGGTGTTGCCGTTGGATTATTTTTTTTCATGTCCTATTTTCCTGAATCATTTAGTCCAATTTTTAATTAACACATTCGCGTTTGATCCCTGGATTATTCATAACGTTTTGCGAACTTAAGCCCAAAAGTAATAATTAAATAAAATTTAATATTTTAAAATTTAATGTTTCGAAATATATAAATGTATATATATATATATATATATATATATATATATATGTATGTATGTATATAAAAGGAAGCTTAAATAATTGATATCTACTTTGGCAATCAATTTCGTGTCTGGATTGAAAATATAAAAAAAATTCAAGGCTCATTTTTTTTTAAATTCTCACTGCTTGCAAATATTTCTTTTATTATTAATTACAAATGTTCTCTGGTTATCTCAATAGTTCTTCTTATCATTGAAATAATCAAATGCAATTGAAGGCATTTATATATATGTATATATATATATATATATATATATATATATACGTATATACATACATATATATATATATATATATATATATATATATATACATATATACATACATATATATATATACATATATATATATATATATATATATATTTATATATATATATATATATATATATATATATATATACATACATATATATACATATATATATATATATATATATATATATATATATATATATATATATGCATATATATATATATATATATATATATATATATATGTACGGGTGCACATATATTGTGTTTTTTCCAAAAGTATTTTAATCAAATGCCGTAAATTAGTAAATAGTTCGCGTTCAAACGTTGATGGCAAAAGTGAGTTCTCTGATGTGCTGATTTTTTCATTCGTTATTCTCTTTCGTTTATATTTATCTAAAAAAAATGTCTACCTCCACTCTGCCTCCTACGTTTACGAAGGGATTCCACGATGAGGAATTGTGTAGGAAAATGGAATATCATGTTTTAGGACGCACCGGCTTAAAAGTATCGAAAGTCGCTTTGGGCTGTGCAACTTTAAGTTCACTCTTCGGGTAAGTTTGCAATTGCAAGGCAATTGTGAATGCATTTTTTTTTGTATGTCTGTGTGTGTGTTCAACTTTTTGTTGTTAAATTGAAATGTATTTGTAGTGATGTCGATATAAAAGAGGGCATAGCCACTGTGCATAAAGCCTTAAAGGCGGGCATTAATTACATTGATACGGCACCTTTTTACGGTCAAGGTCGTTCGGAAGAAGTTTTGGGCATGGCTCTGAAAACTGTTCCCAGATCTGCTTATTATGTGGCAACAAAAGTGGCCCGCTATGAAAATTCATATGAGGGCATGTTTAATCACTCTGCAAAAAAGACGCGACAAAGTGTGGAAAAAAGCTTAAAACTCCTGGGTTTGGATTATGTCGATGTCATACAGGTTAGTGTGGGAATTTTATACTTTTTTAAATCATTTGATTGCGAAATAGTTTAATTAATTCGTTTAGATCCATGATGTAGAATTCGCCAAAGATTTGGATATCGTTGTAAACGAATGTCTGCCAGAGTTGGAAAAACTTGTTAAGGAAGGCAAAGCCAGGTTTATTGGTCTGACCGGTTATCCTTTAAAAACCTTAAAGGAATGCACACAATTAGCCAATGGAAGGTTTGATGTAAGTAAAATCTATGGAATAGCGGGTGCGTTGGCATAAATTATTTCTTTTAATGAATGACTTCTTAAGATATTTCGGATTTGATTTTAAAAAAATCACGCAAAAATATTCGAGAAATGTATGAAATATTTATTGAGCCGATAGAACGATTTTTATAATTAAATATTTAAAGGTCAGTTCATGTACTTATTGACTGCAGCTACGCGTCAATCTGTTCATACTCTCTCCAACATATCGGCTATCTGTATCTCACGAACAAATTCTTTAATGTTGATTTCAAGTGTGTCAGCCGTTGCTGACTTGTCTCTACAGACATGTGCAGTAACATAGAACCACCAAATAATATAATTATAAAGGCCGGGGCACATAGAATCCGTCATACGTTGTGCGTCAGCTTTTTCAACTGCCAGCAAAGGATTGACGGATATGGTTGGCACAATGAGTACTTTGTTAACGGATTGAAAATCAGTTGTTTTTATACATATATGTTTTTTAAGAGCACACACAAAGCTCGAACGTGTATTGAAAAAATAGAGTGAGAGAGAGGTTGTCAAAGTACTCAACGTACGTCAAAAGTTAAAAGTTGCCCAACTTTGTCCTTTGCGTTGACGGAGAAGTATTGTATGTGATCATGCTCATAAGAGAACTTGTATTTGAATTTAGCTGTCAGTTGAAAAAGTTGACGCACAACGTATGACGGATTCTATGTGCCCCGGCCTTAAATCATACGATCTAGACGGCCTGTTGACTGGCCTCAAGTGTGGAACGTGAAATGTGACAGCGTCTTGTTGAAATGGCATGTCAGCTAAGTGCATTTCTTCCTTCTTCTACCTTCGTAGTCTTTGAAGAGCACCGTGCAATGATTATAGGCCGGTGGCAGCCTATAATTCACACCACACAGCGCATTTTTCGGAATGAATTGGCAGCTCTCGCAATGCTTCTGGAGGCTTTTCACACCAAATGCGGAACTTTTGCTTGTTCACGTATCCATTCAAGCAGAAATTATTCGCCTCTGATCACAATTTTCCGCACTATGAAGTTTCTGAATCGAACATTAATTTTGATAATACAATTCAACAATCTGCAAGCGTTATTCGTTTGTAAGTCAATTAAGTTATAGATCTAGCTGAGCTGCCAAAAAGATATTTGTTAAAAAATCACTCTATAGATCTATTGCAAGTTTGTTCTTTTACTGTCCCATCAACAGTATATTTAATACGATCTGTGCCTCGTTTCTGTAACTGAAGTGAGAAATTCTCGCACCCTGAAACACAGGATGAGTCAGAATATATTTCCTAATGCATAATATGAAACTTATTTGTTGGTGGTTAAGCAATGTCTATATGCATTATAATAGTACAATGACAATATGTCAAGAAATTAGTTTATTAAGAACTCAATTGAGATTTTATTTTTCATTTTGCCTTATAAATACTTTCATTGTTATCCAAGGGATTTCTAATTGTATAAAGGTATAGAAAAATAAAATAGAGTCGTATCGAATAAAAGTTGTTTGTTGGGTTTGGTTTGTATAAGTTTCATAGCCTGCTACACTTATTATAATGTGATTTTTTGAAATTGTTTATGAATTTTTATAGTTAATTTATTTAACATATTTCTCAGATGGTTTTTGGAAGTCTTTTAATAAGTTGAGAAGTTTGAAACTTTACCAAACTGTGGTTGAAGTCTACTGACGATTTGGTAAGAAGCACCAATGAAATGCATATAGACATTGCTTAACCACCCAACAAATAAGTTTCATATTATGCATTAGGAAATATATTCTGACTCATCCTGTGTTTCAGGGTGCGAGAATTTCTCACTTCAGTTACAGAAACGAGGCACTGGTTTATATTGAACATTTGACTACAGATGAAAATCAAGGCTAATAGTTGTTTCGTTCTGGTCGGCCCTAACTTATAGGAAAATTACTTCCGTGTTGAAATTTATCGTTGGCTTATATTACAATTTTAGCAATTTAATTTATAGCCATTATAGTCATACTTACAAAGCTCATAAAGCTTAAATTAGATGTGACTTAAGTTTATATTAGACGTGACTTAACCATAACACAATCACCATATCTGGTATTGCAGCTCGAAACAATCTTATGACTACAATAAGAAGAGATGTTTTAATGTCTTGGACATATTTTTAGAAAAACAACTCAAAATGTGTCTACATATTATTTAATATTCTAACCGAGCATAAAAGTTTTACATGAGTTTTGAGTTCTAACACAGAAAGACCTTCACGTCAAGTTCACCATTTTCAATACACTGCGCGTCATCTGTTTAGCCTCCCTTTCAGGTTTACTTTTGCGGTATATTCAGACACAAACGCCGCCTGATAAACAAAGCCCATAATCGACGACAAGAACTTGAAAAGCTCTCTTACTCTCTTAAATTTTCTTTTGTTATAATAGTTCTGTTTAAAATATGTTAATTCAAATGGTTGGGAAAATTAGTAAAGAAAAGTGAGAGCATAAGAAAAGCCGCTACCGAAATGGAATATGGTCCATATCCCCACGAATATATTAATGGAACAAATTACAAAATACGTTCTTTATTAAGTTTTTATTTCCATACTAAAACTATTCACATGTAAAACCTTTCAAAACAGCAAAAAGTAAATAAAATTGAATGGAATTCATTAAACGTTTCTGAATGTACGAGTGTCCCATAACGACAAATCTCGAGCAAAAGCGTTAAACGTCTACTGTACCTGTCTGATGTACCTGTTTTTTCACATAAAAGAAAAAAGATCACATACAAAGATCACAAAAACAAATTTTGGGTTAATCGACACAAGTTATTTGAATTATTCGTCTAAAATTAATCAATTAATCGAACAACGATTTGTCGTTTGAATACTCTACAACACAGTAACAATGCAAAAAAGATCCTCTGACCCAATTTCATCCAATTCGATCGAGGTCGCGTCTAACTCTTTGTCCCTTTGACATGGAAACACCCATATTTTAAACCTCTAAAAAGCCGATCAAATCGTATACAATTTACTCAACTTGTACTAAAACGACAAATCTCAAGCAAAAACCTTAACATGCACCATATAATTCAGGATTTTGTTGTGTATCGAGCTCCATATTTGAATTATTACATTCAACAAATTTAATTTTTTGCTTAATGTCTGGTTAGATTGGCAAAAGACGTTTAGCTTTTGTCCGGTTTGATTGGCAAAAGGCCCCATGTGCAACCTTGAGCCTTTGCCTTTAAAAATTTTGTATATCTAAGAATGATGACAGTTTCTATTTTTTAACTGATTTGAAATTTTTGCGATAAGTCTTATTTTAGACTGCAGCATATGATAGTAATCGTACTACAGCATTAAACGAAAATATCATAATAAAAAGATTAAAATATATCCGAATAAAAATAAAATAACTCACATTCTTTCCTTAACTTTAAAAAAAACAGCTTCAGCTTATAATCACAATCTTTTTGACGCAAAAAATTGATAAACATCCAGGTTCATTTAAATCACAATATAAGAGTATTCTTTCTTAAAAATTTACAATAGAAGTTGAAAAGTTCAACGTTCAGTCTATCGCTTTCAAAACTGTTATTTATTAAACAAATGAAAAAAGAGATACAAATTATTCTGACAAAAGTCAGCTGTTTTCCGGGCAGATATGGAAAACGGGATTTTATTTATTTGAAGATGTCATATTCTAATTATATTTGAAAAGAAATATTTTTAGTATAAAGATAAAATTTTATTATATCCCCAATAAAAACTCCAAGTTAAAATCTGTATCCCATTTTGTGATGCGATTTACACTAATTTAGAGTCAGAACCACTAACCTGGCAGCCTTGAGCCATATAAACCTATAGTACTCGTAAAATTATTTTAAAAACTTTCTTATAAGCAATTTAAGTCTCAATGATTTATTTAATATTTTAAAAGTAGTATCGCACCGTGTCAGTTGTGACCCATAATATTCTGGACCCATCCCACATGATGTATGACAGAAGTGAATATCGAAGGCTTGCCCTCTTCACAGCCACCATGGAAATTTCCAAAAGCCACACCAATTAGAACATTTTTAGACTGTAGCGCCAATGGGCCACCAGAATCAGCTTGGCAGATTGAAGATCTGATACCCTCGACGCAAATTACAAGTTGTGGCAAATTATCTCTGTAAATATCGTGACAGTCAAGAATGTTTATAACTTTCGTTTGGCCCCACATCAATGTGTCGAAAGAGTCCTTCACATACCCTACAGTGCTGCCCCAACCAGCTATTAAAGCCTTTTTTCCTGTACAAACTGATTCCATGCCAGTTGGCAAATTTATGGACTTAATAGTGGAACTGAATTCTATGGCTGGGATTTTAATTAAGGCGATGTCGTGTACGCCAATTACGGGACTGTAATTGTCATGTTTAAAGATTGTAGGATATCGCAAGGACATTTTTTTTTCGTAATTCATATGATTCGTGGCACCCAGAAGCACTTCAACTTCAAAAACATTGTTAAAACAGTGAGCAGCAGTCAGTATCCATCTGTTGCTGATTAAAGATCCTCCACACCAACGGTTTTCGAAATCAGTACTTCTCACATTCAGACCTACTACGTAAGGAAATTGAAATCTGTCGGCCTCCTGGCCATTAAAGACGCGATCTCTTGGCAGCACTTTATTTTCATTTAAATTGAAAGTGGAAACGGTAGTTAAAATCAAACTCAAAGTGAAGGCAATTAAAACTTTCATAGTGTTGTTGAATAGAAAGCAAACTACTTACTGATATCGTACACAATTTTTGCTTGCTTTATGGAGAACTATTCGTAGATAATTAATTACACTAGTCAACAGAAATTGTTATCTTCATCAGATTTTGCTGAAAGTCTTCTTAACAATTTTTACTATGACGTTAATTTATGTATGTGTGTGAAGTTCATAAAAGTTGTATTATCCTGCCCAGTCTCTGAAATAAGAGAGCAACGCGAGTCCATGTAGGGCTTTAAACACATTCACCGCAGCTGGCTACGGACTACAGTGACACATACAGTTGGTAAAATTGTCGCTGTGTAGTCAGCTTTGAAATCGGTTTTCTAATCAATAATTATTAGTTGAAACATGTACATACGCTAACGACGCCTCGTTTATTTTCGTAATGATTTGTCAGTCGATTATTTATGGTTAAATTAACGAACAAAGTGAACGTGTGTAACAGCAACATGTTACACCAACACAACTGACCAAACGAAGTTGCTAAGAAATCACTCACAAAATATGCTTAAACCATACAAAATGTACAAAAATGGAAATCGGTTGACCCTAAAGGCCATCCCTGGAACTCACCACTAAATTTATTCGCAAAGCAATCAAAACGCGGTTTGTTGTGCTGCCTAACTGTTTGAATATATAACTTAGGGGTTTTTAAAAATATCACTTTTTTCGATTGTTTTAATTTAAGATATCTCACGACCGGTTAACCAATTTTCACCCGATTTGCAGTGGCCGACGTGGTTTTTTAATCTATTTAAAAATTAACACTAAAGCAAAAAATTGTTTCCTAAGTCGTTTCAAATTCACAAGAAATTTAAGTTCAGTAGAACTTAGAAATCTAAATCTCATAGAAATCTAATCTAAGTTTGATAGAACTCCTTGAAACGTCACTAGCGTGGTTCGATTCGGTTAAGAAGTTCAAAAGTTATAAGTGGTTCGCATACTTGCACACTCACAAACACATATAAATCAACACTGGCAACATTGAATGTCCTCATTATGAGTGGCCACAGACATCATAACAATACTGTTGTCATTATTAACAAACAGTGCGTCAACATTAACACCTTCTTTAATTTTTGCATTTTTATAACAAATTCGTCCCAAATTTATTGTGAAATCTGACGGGAAAAATCGTATGATGTTTTATCCCTTTTCTTATCCTTTTTTTGGCACAATTGCTGTAGACACTTATTGTCTCATCATTTCATTAAGTTCACGTCGGACTTTGAGATACGCAGCTACAAACTCTTATGCACTTATATTTTGACATCCTAAAAGTTGCCTCAAAACCTACAGACGATAGGATGTCCTCGTCTATTAAAATTGAAGGACTCAAGAATCTTAAAGTAAACATTTTTATTATAACAAAAGTTAAAGATATTTAACGTCCAACTGATGCACCCGGACAGACAAATTTTTATGTCATCCTTTGCTTTACTTGACACAGTTTTGGTACAATAAATATATTTCGCAGTAACCTGCCTGATTCCTTCTGCACATATTAATTACTCCTAATTAGGCCTGTTATAACAAATTTCTTTTTCGGCTTTCCTTTATTCGTAACATATCACATTTTAAGAAAACAATGAAAAAAGTACTTGTTCCCAACATAGTGATAGTGTTCGCTATCAGTTCTCAGTGAATGTAGAAAATAACGAGGACAAATATGTTAAAATAGAAAAAATTCTTAGCTTGACTGTAAAAAAATTTAAAATATTTGAATATCAGTATTCTATGGGTTCTAACCTGTTTTGCTAAAATCGAGTTTTCATCAGATCTTGACGATCTGAGTTCGCAGGTAGCTGATTTTTTTATAATTTCGAAATTACATATTTGATCAATTAGTGTTCTCACGTAAAACTACAGCAGTTAAAACTCAGTTAACTACACTGTTAAAGAAATCCCGCGATACAATTCATTCACGATCGGTGACATTTTATTTTACCACGAAATTATTCACGGGGTTTAATTCATATTAGAGGCGGATATGAAATACAGGAAGTTATAATTAATATTCCAAAGAATCAGTGAAAACTAACTGTTCTCATTTCATCAGCCAACAAAACATTCTACGGTTAACTTAGAAACTTTGTAGCTTAAAACGCTTTGCTGAGAATTTTCTAAAACATTTTCTATTGCACCTCGTCTATATAAAAATACCTTTTATATCACATATGTTTCATCAATATTGCTGGATAACAAAATACTTAAAAGTGTACCACAAAATATGTGCGGCGTTTTTATATTTAAAATCAAAATATTATTAGATATTTTTAAGTGTAAAATTCTGCCGCTTCAGTTCGTTTTGCCGACAATTATATTAAACACACGAATTATTCATAGAAATGTTCGCTAATTATAATTAATTAAGTTTTGCAAGAACAAAATTTTTGAAATATTTTCATGTTTTGCTGTCGACTAGTGTGTTATCGTAAAATATAGATGGAATAGCAAAGATAAGATGGCATTACAGATTTAAGAGACTACTTATTACATTTTAATGTTATCGTTAGTTAAAATGGGACAAGTAAATAATAATTTTTATTTAAATTTAAATAGCTGGCGGTTGGTACATGCATGTTTAGTACGAGTGCTGTTACTCCATTTCAATTTATGTGAACTATTTTATTAACAATTTTCTAGAAAAACTTTTCTTGAAGAAAAACTTGTATATATATCGTTCGCACAAGGTCTTAGAAAATGTACCAGGCTTTAAGTGTGAATGTTTAGCTGGAAATATTAATAAATGTTTTGTTCAGTGTTGTTTAGCAAAAAAAAATCAACTTTGAAAATACATCAAAAGCGAATTTAAATATTTCTTTTAAGAATATTCAACATCTGCAAAGTTTTGATATTTTAGAATTTTAATAAATCAAAGAACATGTATTTTTCGCTAAAATGTTCTCTACTAATAGCGCCAACTGTTGTTTAAGAAATAGATACAATTTATTTCTTTCAAATCCATCATTTCATAGGTTATTTTTGTTTATATGTTTTTGCTCACAAAAATATCTTCTACCAAAAGATTAGCCGAGCGGAAAGATATAAAAAATTTTGTCAGAATCAGTAAACAGATGATTGCATATATACACAGTGCTGAAAAGTATATTAAACTCCTTCTTCTTATTGGTACTGGATACAATATTTTTTATAACACGAACATTTTGAAAATATATTCGTAATTTATTTTATATTCGCAATTAGTTTCTTGTTTATGTTTTATTTGATTTCCCCGATAAATTACTGACTATCAGGCGTGCAACCAGCATTACAATTTGGGGGAGAGCTCTATAAATTATGATATAAAAAAGCAGTGTGAGTTATATAATGGCGGCATATTCATATAATTATATTAATTTACAGTCGGGAACTACGCTGTACTAATGAACCACACACTTGGAAGTTTAACAACTCCGAAAAATCAAAACAATTCAAATAACGAAAATATCAATAAAATAAATTACAAAATACATTCTATATTAAGTTTTTAGTTCCATACAAAAACTACTCACACGTGAAACCTTTCAAAACAGCAACAAGTAAATAAAATTGTATGGAATTGACTTAACTTTTCTGACTGTACGAGTGTCCAAATCGATCATCCAAATCGATCGAGGTCGCGTCTAACTCTTTGTCCATTTGACATGGAAACACCCATATTTTAAACCTCTAAAAAGCCAATAAAATCGTATACAATTTACTCAAGTTGTGCTAAAACGACAAATCTCAAGCAAAAACCTTAACATGCACCATATAATTCAGGATTTTGTTGTGTATCGAGCTCCATATTTAAATTATTACATTCAACAAATTTAATTTTTTGCTTAATGTCTGGTTAGATTGGCAAAAGACGTTTAGCTTTTGTCCGGTTTGATTGGCAAAAGGCCCCATGTGCAACCTTGAGCCTTTGCCTTTAAAAATTTTGTATATCTAAGAATGATGACAGTTTCTATTTTTTAAATGATTTGAAATTTTTGCGATAAGTATAATTTTAGACTGTAGAGAACTTAATCGCACTACAGCATTAAACGATAATATCATGATAAAAAGATTAAGGAAATTGTGCAAAAATACAACCATTAAAATATATACGAACAAAAATTATATAATTCACATTCTTTTCTTAACTTTTAAAAAAATTGCTTCAGCTTATAATCACAATCTTTTTTTCGCAATAAATCTGATAAACATCCAGGTTCATTTAATCACAATATAAGAATATTCTTTCTCAAAAAAATACAATAGAAGTTGAAGGGTTCAACGTTCAGTCTACCGGTTTCAAAACTGTATAACACATTTATTAAACAATTTATGCCGAATATGAAAAAAGGGATACAAATTTATTCAACGCTGGTCCTTATAGGAACTAAAGGATCTAATAAATATAAATTAACTTCTCTTTTATTCTTCTTTGAGAATTAATCTCTGTTTCATGATGACATTTGGAATAGCAAAAGTCAGCTGTTTTCTGGGCAAATATGGAAAAGCGATTTTATTTATTTGGAGTTCGATAGAATGGCAATCAAAAAGAATACAGCATATGTTAAGATGTCATATTTTAAATATATTAAAAAAAATATAATTATTATAAAAAAATATGCTTTTATATCCCTAATCAAACCCCTAAGTTAATATCTTTATCCCATTTTCTGAAGAACCTCTAACCTGGCAATTCTTACGTATCCTCGAATAGTACTCGTATTATTTACAGACTAAGATAATCATATATTTTTTTATCTCAATGATTGATTCTATAATAATAGTATCGCACAGTGTCAATTATTATAAATAATATCATTGATCCATTGCAAATGTGCTATGACAGAGGTGAATATCGAAGGCTTGCCTTTATCACAGCCCCCAGTGAAATACCCATAAGCTACACCAATTAAAACATTTTCAGACGGCAGCGTCAATGGGCCACCGGAATCACCTTGGCACATTGAAGATCCACCCTTGACGCAAATTGCAAGTTGTGGCAAATTATCTCTGTAAACATCGTAACACTCATCATTATCAATAACTTTCGTTTGGCCCCACATCAATGTATCGACAGAGTCCATCATACAACCTACAGTGCTGCCCCAACCAGCTATTAAAGCGTTTTCGCCTGCATAAATTGATTCCGTGCCAGTTGGCAAATTAATGGAGTTAATGGTGGAACTAAATTCTATGGCTGGGATTTTAATTAAGGCGATGTCGTTCACACCACTTTTGGGATTGAAATTCTGATGTCTAAAGATGTCCTGAAAGTTAAGGGTTATTATTTTATCGTACTTCATTCGATCCGTGGCACCCAGATAAACTTGAACTTCAAAAACATTGTTAAAACAGTGAGCAGCAGTCAGTATCCATCTGTTGCTGATTAAAGATCCACCACACCAACGGTATTCGGTATCAGTAGTTCTCACATTCAGACCTACTACGTAGGGAAATTGAAATCTGTCGGCCTTCTGGCCATTAAAGATGCGGCCTCTTGGCACCACTTTATTTTCACGTAAATTCAAAGTGGAAACGGCAGTCAAAATCAAAGTCAAAGTGAAGGCAATTAAAACTTCCATAGTGTTGTTGAATAGAAAGCTAACTACTTAGTGATTTGGTACAAAATTTTTCCCTGCTTTATAGAGATCTGTTAGATAACTAATTACACTAGTCGACAGAAATTGTTATTTTCATCAGATTTTGCTGAAAGTTTTCTTAACCATTTTTATCATGACGTTCATTTGTGTATGTGTGTGAAGTCCATAAAAATTATATTCTCCTGCCAAATCTCTAAAATAACACAGCAACGGGTGTCCATGTAGTGCCTTGACCACATTCACCGCAGCAGGCTACGGACTACAGCAACTAGTCCAACTGGTAAAAGTTGTCGCTTTGTAGTGAACTTCAAAATTATTTTGGAAACGGCACGGCCAAAACGAACAATTATGAAACATCTACATACATACGCCAGTAATGCCGAGTTCATATAATGGGAGACTTTTTAAGATCTTTTGCGTTTTACATAAAATAAACACAAAGATTTGACAGAACGATTTATATAATCCAATATTTCAAGATGTTTTCATGTAAATGTTGACAACGGCTACACCTAAAATCGTTCATATGCTGGGTAAAATTTCGGCATGCTCTCACCAACATATCGGCCAGCATCTCACGAATAAATTCTTCACTATTGACATCAATAATTGTGATAATATCTAAGGGCGTTCAATCTAGGCGGCTAGTTGCCCGGCTGCCAACGTGAAATTTTCTGTTCTCTAAACTCAGCTCTCAATTGGGCCATTGTTTCGCATGCTGTGTGGCATGTGGGAAAAAAATTATAGTCACCGCACGGTAGCGCTTGTTGTTCACAACAACGTTCCTGTCTTTGTGTTTTTTGAAAAAGTTCGGTCCAATGATACCATCGCCCCATAATCTACACAAAAAAGACATTGACAGTTTTTGCCACGCTTCTGGCTAATCTTCACATCAAATACGCCAATTTTACTTGTTCGCGTATCCATTGAACTAGAAATTTTACACACGATGTACTTTCCATTTATTAAAACCGAGTTCTGGACGGTCTGAGTTCACAGGGACCTGATTTTATAAGACTCGAAAAGCTACATCAATCACGTAAGAACTATTGAAAGTTATTCAAAAGTTTCACAGTGCGCCCTACAAAAAATTAATTTAAAAATACATCGCTCATTCACGAGCAGAAAAATTTTATTTTACCACGAAATTATTCGATTCATATTAGAGGTGGATTGAGAAATTCTGAAAGATATAATTAATATTTCAAAGTATAAGTGAATCGTAACCGTTCTCATTCCACCAGCTACCAAAACATTGTACAGTTATCTTGAAAACTTTGCAGCTTAAAACGCTTTGCTGAGAATTTTCTAAAACATTTTTTATTGCACCTCGTCTATGTAAAAATACCTTTTATATCACATGCTTCATCAATATTTTTGAACAACAAAATACTTAAACGTGTGCCACAAAATGTGTGCGGAGTTTTTGTATTTAAAATCAAAATATTATTAGATATTCTTAACAGTAAAATTTTGCTGTTTCAGTTCAAAGAAATGTTCGCTAATTATAAAAACATTTTTGAAATATTTTCATGTTTCGCTGTCGACAAGTGTGTCGTAAAAGATACAATATCATAGATAGGATAGAACAGATAAGATGTTATTTTATTGTTATTTTTTAATCAAAATGGAGCAAATAAATAATATTTTTTCTTAAACTACATTGTGATAAGCTTTTCTTAAGAATTTCACTTTTAATTGCTAAATTTTTTATTTTATTTACACAAAAAGTATGTTTTCTTAATATCTTAAAACCGTTGGCGATTGCTACATGAAAGTTTATTACGAGTTCCGCTACTCCATTCCAGTCTATTCTATGTGAACTATTATAGTTATTAACCATTTCCCAAATTCATTTCGCACGTTTTTCGTTGTAAGAACAGAGTACTACTTTTGCAACATTATTTCGCAAATATTTCATTCGAAAAGCTTAGCTAAGTTAGCCCATTCCGCGATTTTTCGTATTTCACACCTTTCAAAGATTGAATGTATGCAACATTTCTTTACGTGTATAAATCTACCGTTATGCCTACCAGCGAAAAAAGGCTGCTAATGTTCTGTAGCTGTTGAACAGAAATGTTACTTTTGCAAAATTATTTCACACAAACAACGCTTATATGTATGAATGTAGATTGACAGCCTTTTGCACGAAATCTTTTAAAATAGCACCAGGCTTCAGGTGAGAATGTTCAGCCGGATATATTGATAAGTGACGTAGCGTCTTGTTGCTTAAGACATTTTATCTCTTTAGTAAACATTTAGCTTTGAAAATACACTAAAAGCGCCTAAAGAAAAATTTTAAACAATAAAATCTTGCTTTTTAATATGGTATGCAATTTTATAATAATCGGACTGGCCGCTTAAAACTCCAAAATTATTGTTTTTCCGTTTTAATCCCATCTTTTTGTGAATAAACTAAAGCCAGGAAGAGAACACACTATGGCATTTTGTGACATCGAATTTATATTGTAATTTAGAAATTTTTAGTTTTGAAGGTCTTGCCAGGCAACGAAATACGTGAAAAGGACAAACTCTGCCACCCGTACAAACTTTGACAAGTATGTTTTCGGCTTAGTTCAGAGATGCTTTAGCATGCGAAGCAAATTTTACGAATGCTTTAGGGGAAAAAGTCATGACATATGCCGGCTAAACAGAATAAAATTCATTCTGGCGCAAATGATGTGTTTATGATAATGAACTACATGATTACGTTTTATAACATTATAAAACCAGACGAGATCTTGAACCACGACAAACGAATGTCTTTACTTTTATATATTTTAATGGAATTATATCACATTATGAATCATAAAAAAATAAGAAAATAATTAGAAAATACTGCTTTTAGAAAAAGCTGTACCAAAGACCCAATTGGAAAAGGTTTCATTTTAAATATAATTATGCAGGAGAATAAAATTCAAATCAATTTTTGGTTTGTACGGGACTTTGTAGATGATATTTGATAAATTGAGGACTATATTATGTTTGCTTGCAAAGCTTTAACTCAATTGGAAATAGTTATCCATTTAGTAGTTTTGAAAGCTCTCTATTGGCAAAAAATGGAAATGGATATTATTTTTTGTGAAGACCGTGACGTGAAGCCGGGAACACAATACAGCGCCATTGCAAGCCACCCTAATAGTGTGTATTAGCAGCAACGTAAGTCATTGCCGATAGTAATTTTTCGTTGTGGGGCATTGATATGCAAATTTATTATTGTGCTGCGGTTGCATGATCAATTTTCGCTTTAAAGTTTTTCACACATACTGCTTGTCAAAATTGCCAAATATTGAAAAGCTGTGACGTAGGTTGGCGATATTTATTACATCATGTGTATATTAGCATACAATATGCAATAAATCTTACGCAATTGCTAAAGAAAATTTGCCCTAAAGCTGGATTCACTCATTGTTTCCGAACAATATATTTGTTCAGAAACAATTTTTTTATATGTAGTTTGACGTCTCTCTTTTTGTGTGTGAGAGAGAGAGAGAACATGGTTCGGAAGATGAATTCGTTTAATTTTAATTTTTGTTCTGAAACATTTCAACTGTGCTGCCAGCTACTTAAATTTTTTAAGTAAAGTTGGAATGTGATGCCACCTCATATTATATGTACACATGTATAATAAAATACAGAACTTCTTTTATATAATTTGTTATTAAAAATAAATAATATGAGTACGACGATAAAAAAACAAGCAAATTGCATTTATCTGCTACTTTGCTCCGTAATTGAAAGACTAACAGGCATCGTTTACACAAATATCTCATATGGTACCCTTGTTTTTCCAGAACAATTGTTCGAAGTTGGTGAATCGTTTCAAAACAAACTCTCAAAATACTAAAATTGTTTCGGAGCAAATATTTTGTTCCGAAATTCATTCTTAATGAAAACGGGGTTGCCATATTGCCATCAGTTACTGATGGAACTTTTTCATGTCACATTGATGGAAGAAAATTGTACAAGTATTATCGATAAAGAGTACAAAAACCACCATAAAAGATATGCTCTGTCATTTTCTTATATTTCTTCATGTGGCATTGCCTCCCAAACTGCAAATTTCTATATGACAATGCCATAGTGTGTTCCCTTCTTAACCTTATGTTGATTTCTTTTCTAGAAAAGAATGCAACATTTTTTACACTTTTTAACATAAAATGGCAACATACTGTCATTTGGAAATAAAAAATTTATTAGAGATAAATTCAACATTCTTTAGGAAAAATTATTTAAATTAAAAAATCCTTCAAACTGCCACACTTTAGCACAGATGTTAAAAAATTCTACACATTTGCCAGGAAAGAAAACGCCATTCACCCAAATTTGGGATTAAAACGGAAAAACAATACTTTTGCAATTTCAAGCGGTCAGTCCGATTATTGTAAAATTTCATACAATATTGAACAAATGCGCTGTTGCAAAACGACATAGTCTATATCCGGCTGGTGTACATATTTTATAATATTATAGAGTTCTCTTTAAAGGCAAATGTTATTATCTAGTTAGACGATAAATAATTTAGTTTCTGCACCGCTCACATATTTCTGAAAATTCCTCAACTGCTTGTAAACATAATAACATCCACAGATAATAATTGTAAATAAATAAATGCATTTCAATTTTCTTTCTCTCTCTCCCTCTCAATGATTTTCAGACAGTTTTATCATATGCCCGATATACACTTTGCGATGACAGTTTGAAATCGTACATGGAATACTTTCAAAAGGAAAATATGGGAATTATTTGTGCCGCCGCTCATGCAGTTGGCCTTCTCACAAACGGTGGCCCACAGCCATGGCATCCGTGTAGCGATGAACAAAAGCAGTTATGCCGGAAGGCAGCAAATATTTGCAAGGAGGCTAACATCGAACTTGGCAAACTGGCCATGTATCATTGTATGCAATTGGATGGTCCAGCAACTTGTCTGGTTGGTATGCAAACACGTCAGCTGTTCGACATAAATATGGATGCATTTTATAATGGCCTTACAAAAAAGGAACAGGAAGTTTTACAGCTTTTGAAAGAAACGTAAGTAGCGCTGATCGTCACCATTATTATATCATCGCATATATGGAAATGTAAGTGAAGTGGAAAACTAATTATAGATAATAGCAAGCAAACTGGTTAGAAGATTGTTTGTTGGCTCTCTGCCTGGCAGTTTTTAAGTGTTACATTTGTTTTTCTGTGTTTCTTTTTACGAAAAATTGTGCAATTCGGGTACCAAGTAAACATGCTGACAGGAAGATGAACAAGTCTATTGAAATGGCGGTACAACTGTTTAACTGTTTGAGTGGACTATTGTTGCAGTCGTACGACTAGACTTTGCCGTTTTGAGTAGGCAACCACATAAAATCTTGCAAAAATATTTCAACTATTATTTATATCCATGTTATGTAATGCGAGATCAATACCGTTGCAAGTTGCTGCTGAAGTATTTCAAAATGTTTAATATTTTGCGCTGCCTGCCATGGATTGCTGCCTGCCATGACTTGTATAACCTGTAGAAATAATTGTCATTGAACTGGCACCTCATTTACGGTTAACAAAAAGAAAAGGTTGAGCAAATTGATATTTTATGAAGTGTTTTCCAGTTATTTTCGTTTCGCTTATAATGGAAACGAATAAATACACTGACGTGTTTGCCGTTACATGCTGGTAACACATGACTCCTTATTTGACTTTGACAAAGAGTTCCTTTTCCTGGTTACCAAAAACTGTAACACCGCTGGTAATTTCAAGTCAACACTGCAATCCCACCACTCATGCTAAAAATTCCCTCAGTATTTTTCCCTTAGCAGCCAACTGTTCCCGGGATATGTATTCCCTTATTCCAATCTCTCAGGGAATTATAAAAAAGGGAGAGAGAAAATCAGATTCAGCGGTTTTGACTTGGACAATTTATTTTTTTAAATCGCAGGAGCCGATAAGTAAAATAAGTTTATGATTTGTTTATTTTATGAACATTTTATTTTTGCTATATTAATATTTTATAGGCTAATTGTTCTAATTTAGTTAAAATCTCAGAAAGACATGATGATAAATATTCCTAGGCACAAAGGAAAGTCAACATCAGTTTTATTCAACTTACACAGCAGAGCAGAACAGCTGTTTTCGAAAGTCGCTACACTTTCATCTTCAGTGCTCATGTGTATATTGTGTTTATCACCACTGTTTAGGTGGCTTAGTTGAATGTGATAACAGTTTTCTATTTACACAAATTTTATTGTGAAAAAGAATCCGAGAACTGTATCAACCAGATGTTAACACTTGTGTGTTATGATACCTGTGTTGCCATTTGATTATTTTCTTCATGTCTCATTTTTCTGAATTTTTTGTTCCATTATACATTAAGTCAAACTTTTTTGGTTTGAATTTTATACTTAAGTATATGCGAACGTTTTTCCAATTTTCATTGGCAGCTCAAGTCCAAGCTCAAACTTCCTTTGTGCCTAGGAATATTTATCATCATGTCTTTCTGAGATTTTAACTAAATTAGAACAATTAGCCTATAAAAATATTAATATAGCAAAAATAAGTTTATATTACTAAATTGGTGCAAACGGTTATAACAACTGCTCAAAAAACTAACGCAGTACAGAGGAGGAGGGTCAACCTGTTGACAAAACGCGATCAGGGGGTAATCATATAAGTCACGGTTGTCGCCAAAGTAGATACAGGAACGGTTTCTTTCTTTTTTTTCAAATTAAAGACGTATTTTCATTTAGTGCAATACTTACACCTGCCGTATGGACAAAACTTATATGTAATTGTGCATGTCCGTCAAAAACAATTTCAAAAATATTTTTAAGATTAATAATAAATATTCGGTCACAAACGTTGTGTTAATTGCTTCTGAGATAGATTCGGTTTTTTAAGAAGAGCTGATTTGCTTGTAAATTTTATTAAAACAATTTTTCGTTAAAAGTGATTGTGAAATGAATTCAAGAGATGATACGATTGCAGTGCGCATCTTTATTTCAATTATAACTTCCATATCTCAATAATAGCAAGCGCAACTTCTTGGGGCCAGTAAAGCTATGGAGGCACGAATGTTACTGTAAATGGGCGGAGATGATTACAATTTTTTTTTTCCGCCCTAAATCGGAAGAACTGGACTTGTGTGACATGTGGTTTCAACAAGCCGGTATCACATGCCACACAACACGCGAAAGAATCGCCCAATTGAGACGAGAGTTCGGTGAACAGTTTGTTTTATGTTTGGGGGCGGTCAACCGACCGCCTACATCGTACGCTTTAACGCCTTTAGATTAGTTTTTGTGGGGCTCTACTACTGCTCATGTCTATAGGAATAATCCCGCAACGGTAGACTTAATGGAAGTCAACATTGAATGATTTATTCATGATATATCCCGATATGTTGAAGACCCATATGCCAAGGTCGGACCCAGCGTATATAAGCGATTTGAGGCGTAGCCGCGGTCGACTTTTCCATGCAATCATCTATAAATATTGAATTATAGAGATCGTTCTATCCACTCCGAAAGCTCTTAAAAATTTCTTATAATGCCGCTGCATAAACATGCAACACTGGGTATTAAGTGCGTTAAATTTGACCCTACGCTCCTCGACCCATCCAGATATTTTTACAAGATCATTATGTAGTTAAACATTCGCAATCATTTAAGGCTGGAGGTTTTAAATCGAAGATCTTTGAGGAAATTCACAAATAGAGTAGAGTAAAGAACGAAGTCCTACGGTAGTCCCGAATTTCGTGAGATCCCATCTGTAACAACTCGTATATAAATATCTCCAAGAAAGCTCGATATAAGCTGGGATTAGATATCCCCGACATTCAATTCGATAAGTGGCGGCAAGGGTGCTCCGTGAAACACTGTATTTCGGCAAAACATTGTACAGAACTATACTATTTCTCCGTAAGGACATCTTGTACAGTGACCTCTACCGAATTCCTACTGACTGTCGTTAAATAAATTGTTGGACTCTAAATATTTGACAAGCTGCAATTTCACCACTGACGCAATAGAGCATGTCGCAATCGCTTCAGAGTTTTTTCAGTTTCTTTGCCTCACTCTCTCTCTCTCTCTCTTTCTTTGGTGACTGGCGCTACAGTAGCAACTTTCCAGCACAATAATAATATTGTCCAAACAATTTAGAGGGAATTATATTATTACAATTATTATGTAATTCAATAATAATCTGTTGCTCTTCTCTGACCGGCTTAACCATATTTCTTTTTTTTTTCTTTTTGCATTCATGACCAAGTGGAAACTCTAATTGCAGCGTAATCATAATGGCTAATTGAAAGTAAATCGCCATTGGGACAAGTCAATGGAAAAGTGTTATTTTACCGCATCTTACACAGCAGCAACCTTTCATTTCACGATCATTATCACAGATAAACATTTTTATAACACTTTATGATTTGTTAACGCTTTTACTTTATTGCATAGTTTTACTTGTCTTTGCTTCTAATTCATTCTCTTTGTCTCCTTTTTCTTTCTAGCGTTTTTACCAAGTCAATCAACTGGGAGGGTAGTGAACTTGAACGTTACTGGGCAGCCATGAATAATAAGAAGGAAAAGAAATAATTATGTTGTTTGGATTGCATCTTAAATTACATGATTTAAACATAAACATAAATATGTAAATAAATTTGAATGTAAAATAATACCGCAGTTGTTTAGAGGTTAGTTTTTCTTTGAGCCAGTTGAAAAGCAAAAGTGGTGAAGCGATAAATTGGCTACAAAATGAATATGAGAAGGAAATGTGAAAGGAGTTAATAAAGTCATGATTTATTTGGAATGGATGAAATATAATAAAATTAAATTATGTTTCATTAGCAGCCGTATTCATAAACGCATAAATTCGCTTTGCCGCTATTAAGAAAAATCGCTTAAAGTGATATTCATAAATGATTACCAACTTAAAAAAAAGCAGTTGGAAGGAACTATAACTTTGCTTTTTTAGCAAATCAAACTGAAAATGAGAAAATGGTTTTTCATATAAAAATGAAGTTGCAAAAAAAATATGGTTTTATTGTGAAAAAAGTTTGAGGGTCTTCTCACGCTTTATTTCACAATAATGTCGTTTTTGATTTATAAGTTTAATTCTATATTAATAATTATTCTTCACCTTTTGGTTCGATTTGCTATAGGCACACGGTTTTTACTACTTTTAAAATTTATTTATTTTTAATACTTTAGTTCGATTCGCCACTTGTTTTTTTTATGCTGAATAAAAATTATATAAAATTCGACTAAATAAAATATTATAAAAAACGACCACCAGCTTGATTAATATTACAGTAAAAGTGTACTTTAAATCAATATTTATAATTAAGTATTTTATTGTGCAGAGTATCGTAATGGATGGAAAGACTGGTGTCATATTTTATGCCTCTCGCTCTCACACAGACAATATGTGAGGATATTATTGAATTCTGTCGATCCTGACTAGGGTATTAAGACAAACTTTTAAACTAAATCTGTTCATTCGAAGTGGGTTAAAATGGGGTCTAGGGTAGATAATTTTAAACTAAAACCGCGATAAAACGTGATATCTAGTAAAACACAGCAATATGTGACTGGTTATCGGGGATATTAATCATTTAACGTAGACAGCAATCACTCAGCAGAGATACAAACCTGCTTTGGCTTTCCCAAATGTTTGTCCAAGATCTCGGCACTTCGCAAGAAGAATACCGGTATCACTTCTTTTATCAAAAATCCTCCAGTGACATCACTAATCAAAGCGGTCTAACTCATTTTCTTAAGAAACCACCACGGCAACACTAATCCAAATTTATCCAATCACTGTATTGTCACCGGCTTTTGATAAGAGTACAAAGTTTAAACTAAGTCCGTCGGTTCCAAGTGCGTCAGCCGATAAAAGCTGATCATTTTTAATAAAATCGCGATAAAACATGTTATCTAGATAGGACGCGCCAATTTGTGCCGGGTTAGCAAGGCCACGAACTACAATATCACAGTCATAAACGGGTTAGTAGAGGCACACCCCTGTTTTCCACTAAAATCTCTCTTCGGTAAAACAACGGTCACATTTTCAACAATCTACCATGGCAACGCTGACCAAACTTATCAAATTAAGGAGGCAATATCTCAACGGTCAAAATTGAGTCCAAAGAAGTCGAGAAACATACATGTGAAACCTACTTAAAAATAGTCCTTCGCATATCATTATTAACTTTACGAATTTGAAACTGAATTCCAAACTTTTTATATAACTTTTTTTCTTTAAAAAACTGTTCCTATCAAAATTGAAACACAATTAAAAGCTGACATTTTTAGTGCTATTTTTACAGTATTTAAATTTACTTTATTTTTTATGAATAGGACCAGCACTAAGGGGAAGACCCCCACATATGCGGTGCATTCCGCAGGAATTGGGAAAGAACTGGATGGTGTTAAGAGAACAGATGAAGACAGGTTAGAGGATAGAAAATTCCGTTGTAGCTATTTTTACTTTTCCGATGAATATTTTTGCTACAGGTACCGACGAAGGTACCCGGTCGCTTTTTTCACCGACCAGTGCTATGCCTTCGTCGTTGAGAAAACCTAACAACAATTGACACAATCCTGCGCTAATGGAGATCAAAAAAGTTCGACATAATATTCATGACTGAGCGCGGAGTCGGAATCGGGACTTGACGCATCGTAGTCTCATGTCATACTACTGAATACGTATTGTTATACGAACCATGCAGATCAAATTATTAACTTAAAAATTCTTGGTCTTCTTCTGAGTCCACGGGTTCTGCAAACGATTGACCAACATCGAAAATGCAAGCTCTGCTTGTTCTATGCTAGAGAATCCGAATTCGTTGGTGTTTAGTAAAATCGTATCGTTGCACTTGGAGCGCAGAAAATCTACAGCAGATAGATTTATCCGTTGCAAATGTCAAAGAAGGAAGTGCGTAATAAATCAAACAGATGACACACTGCAAATGAAATGTTAAATTTTCTATTTACAATCGCTAATCACATCTGAACGATACGACAAGCTGTAACGTAAAGCGATACGGTTTCACTAGCCCTACCTTAATGCTGAATGGAAATAACTACAATTATTCAGTGCTCAACTGCATTGAGTTTTTAACTTTAAAATTGGCTTTTTGGACTTAGGGCGAGTGTAAAGCAAATGAGCGAAATATTATGTGTAAAATATTTTATATAAATCAGAAAGAAAACAAAAATCGGAAACAAATTCATTTGCTCGTACTTGCACAACAATAAAAACAAAATCATCTGCAAGTTGTTGTTACTTCCGAGAGACCGGTATCAGCATGCGATGTGGCCAAGTGATGCTGAACGTAAAAAACATATTAAGTTTCCAACTCCAACAATGGTTTTAGTTGTAATTGCAACAAATAGCAGAAATTTGGCTTATTAAATCTCTAAATAAAGTTGCTTTGGCTGCATTACACGTATTCGCTTATGAAATTTAATCGCCACATTAAATGCGGAAAACACCCCATAATTGTTCCGTTTTTTAAAATAATTTTTTTCTTTTTTAATTTTTTATTCGAGTATTGCGCCTCGATACTGTTATTCTGCTCTTTTACGTTTTAATTTCATTTCCCGAATACAAAACATAATGCCTACAACAACATCGCTGCTGTTACTCAATTTGCAACAATATTACCAGGCTAAAGCGCTGACAGCAGCCACACAGTCAATTATTGCGTATGAAAGAAAGCAGCAGTTTAAGGGAATTGACTCATTTTCGATTCAAAATTAGACTTCAAAATGAAAAGTTTTTTTCCCTACAGCAGCAGAATGTGATATTTTCGAAAACAGCTGATCTGCTCTGCAGTATAATTTAAATAATTAAATCCATGCTGACGCACTTTTTCGTTGTGCCTTGGAAAATTTTCCATGTCCTAGTGAATTAAGCACTTTACGAACTCGGTCAATTTTAATTGAGTTTGATACAGCAGTAAATCGTTCGGTAAAAAATACCCACATTAAAACAGGTTTTGTTTGAAAAAGATATAACGTCAAACTGCATTTTCATAACGATTTTAGCAATCGATTTTAACGATATTTTTTTTTAATGTTGACGCCTCAAACTCTGCATTTTATATGGCATGGCTACCGATATGGCTTTGAAGACGTTTCCAGCACTGTCCGTTCATCTGCGCAACTTGGTGACTTCAACACATTTTCGGATTGCAGACACAGTTTTTTCTGAGTTTTCCCAGACATAACTTGTGCTGGCAACTGGCAAAACTTAGAAGTTCCTGCCTAATATCTGAAATAACAGAGCAACGAGACTGTATTTAGGATATTTAAAAGGAGTAGGTTCGCCTCCATAACCTGATATAAGAGAGTTAAGCGGAAGGGCGCTTAGGTCCCTTAACAAAGCCAAAGTCAATAGAAAGTGAAAAACTACACAGTGCGGTATGCCCTATAGAACAAATGCCTTTCGGGAGCGTATGTGGGCATGTGCTGGAAATAGCATGTGTAGCGGTGATGTTCGAGGTTTATTACCAAGAGTCGCTGGAGGAAATTACGAATACGTCCTAATGCTTAAAATGGGGTAGTGATTTGTTGAACTTTAATTTACCCGGTAGTTACAAACTCTATATACCGTTGAGAGATCAACAGATCCCATGGAAGGTGGCATGTAAACTTGGTGCTGGGAAGGGCAATATAGCTTTCGTCTGCCTCTTTAAACGTTTGACTTTTGGGTTGTTTTTAACTTACTAGCATCGTAGCGCCAGCCACGTAGTTGGTGAAGACATGAGATAGACCCGAACTCCTTGTTGCACTGGTGTCGCCTTCGAGGAGTAGCGGTGTTGGTCAACACTCAACTTCACACAATTTTAAGAGCGCCGTTAGTTTACACAAGCTGTGCACTACAACACAAATAAGAGTGAAATCAGCCGGTTCACCTAATCCAGATAGCCCGTCCTGGCGCTTCCCAACGTATATAGGTATTTTATTTTAATACCTCCAATATTTTGCAGATTTAACCGGTATGAATATGAATGATTTAATTAATTTAATCCTCTGGCGATTTAATAAGTCACGTAAGACATGAAGACAACTTGCCATTAGACCGGCACAATTTTCAAAACTCCTGGCAATATCATTTAGGCCAAAAGAAGAAATACATGAAAAGAAAAATAAAACCAAAAGGCAATGCGATGAGTACGAACAACAGCACAAACTTACAAGACAATTTAATTTCTCTTTCTTTTACAACGAACACAATTAACCAACAACCCAACCAGCCAGCCAGCCAGCCAGCCAGCCAGCCAATATTTCTCTTTCTGGCGTAACATTTTATTGTTTTTGCTTCTTTTTTGTTGTTGTTATTGTTATTGCTATTGTTGTGGCTCAAAATTCATTCCGAACAGGCAGGGGTTTTATATGCTTCGCTTTAAGCACTAAAATCACCAGTTGATTATTTGGCATTTAAACGTAAACAACACACACAAAATAAATAATAATTCAGCCAAAAGCCAATTGCTACGTATAAAATTGTACAATAATATTTTAATATAAAATACAACAAAAGAGTGTTAATTACAAAACAGAACTGTAAAAGTACTTGTGGAGTCCTATTTATTAAAATAATATAATAATAATAATAAATTATTTAATTAACAAAATAAAGCAACAAATCCATAAATAAAATGTTTTTCAAATCGTACAAAATTGTCTTCAGTTGTGCCTTTTGTTTATTGTTGTTAACAATCTGCAATGCTAAAAATGAACAACAGCAACAACAAAGAAATCAACAAGGTAAAACTTACAAAGAAGTTGCTAAATAATACGCAACCCCACAGCTGGGAATGATTGATAACTACAACAGATGCTTCTTACAAAATACCCAGCAAACGTTTGGCTGATAATTTTTTGCAAGACTCTTGTTGATTAAAAACTAATTTGTCCCTTGGAAGAATGAGTTCTTCAAAATACAAGAAAAATGCAAGGAAAGCACGATTTGTTTACAACGTCAAATTTATTAAAAATTAACCAGCAAATATATTCATAAATGATTCTTTGGAATGATTCAAGCGTAGGGTAACATTTTTTCAAAACGCGAGTACAATTTATGATCGAAAAAGGAGCTTAATTTCGGTTATTTTGCCGTCGAGCTGATTAGATTACAATGCAAAACGCTTGCTGGGTATAAACTTATATGGGTAGATGCAAGTGTATGTGCCATGTATGTGTGTGTGTTAATGTATGGTGCTTAGAACAGATACATAATACTCAAACGGCCGGCTTGAGATATTTCAAGTCTAGACTCTAAACCGGTGTTGCCATAATAAAATTTCTAAACTACACCCACAAAAAGGCAAATACTACACGAAATTTTTATAATATTAAACCTGCTAATTACCACGAACCAACAGAAATGTGGAGTAACGGCGTTCACATATTATATTAGATTTTTTAATATTAATTTTGGCATATTCACAAGGATCAATTAATTACACATTTTTATTGAATTGAATCGAATCGAATATGTCCGAAAAACTTATTTTGAGTCGAAGATGTGTAAATTATGGTATTCAAGGTCAAAGCTGAAAGATGTTGGGATATTAAAAAATCGGTTTTTTCCAAAATTTTTGTAAGACTCTAGCTCTTATTCTGAGATCCTAGAAAGATCCCCTGGCCACCACTGAAAGGGTGTCTCCATGCCTGTATAGCCAAGTGTTTGTGTAAGTACGATAATCGTGTCAATAAAAAAATTTACCGATTATTATACTCTGTTAGATATGTAACGATATTCGATATCGATTGAAGTCAGATGATTTTATTGTCTTTTTACTTATCGACAGCCAAACGACAAAAATTTTTTGTGGTTAATTTTAACGATTTGTTTTTTCCTTTCGAACCTAAAACTGAAGATATTTTAATACAAGACTCATTGCAGCTGCACTACGTCCCATTCCTGCGATTTAGTTACTCTGGGCATCTTTGTACAGGGTATGATAAATCATTGGGTTTTGCACTAGAAGCTGATATTTAAGCCACCATTGATTTGTGTAAGAAAGTAGTCAATAATAATTAATAGATTAATCGAAAATTTATTTTTTTTACAATATTTGTTTCTTTTGTATAAAAACAAGAAATTGGAATGCTTCTTTACTCTCAATCCCTCCAACGTCAACAATAAGCGAACAAATCATCAAGTTTCATCCCAACAGAAGAAATAAATAGTTTTAAATATAAACACTAGAACTCTATATTTTCCACACACTATATTAATATTATTTAATTAAACGAATTATATTAAATCGTTGGACTATTATTCCATTAAATTTTTACCTCAAAAATTAAATTTTTGGAGTTATTTTTGACTACTGAAATACACACCAAATTAAAATCCCTTGACTGGCATAATTATATTAAATTGTTGGATTGTTATTCGTTTGAATTTCTTCCTCGAATAATTATTCCCGCAGTCAATCGATTAATGCTAATGTTTTACCATTATTATTTGCAATTATTTCCATTTTTCAATAGCGCCATGTGCTGGCATACTAAACAACAAGACCTTCTGAACGCATAAGCACTATGTGTTGTAAGAATTAGCAGGAAATTTGCTGATTTGGCATGACTTGGCAACTCTGTTCGGCATGATTATTTCTATTTTTGAGAACAACGACAATGGCAATGACTTCGTCAAGTTCAATGTATGTATGTGGAAGGCAACAACAACAAAACCGGCTTAACATAGTTAAATCACAATTGGGATTTGTTCTTTTTAGAAGAAGAAAGAAAGTGAATCATGTTACACTGAGAAAAAAATTTCAAACCAAGCAACTGACAACTTAATGCATTGATTTATTTACCCTATTATCAAGACCACATCAACATATTTTCACTTGTCTACTAGTCATCGAAAGCAACTGATTACTATTGAGTCTCTTAATATTCTCTGTTCTTGTATTTGTTGCTCTTTTTTCAGAAATATGGGATCAGGATCTAACGGACACATTTAAAATCGAAGGATCCGATCAGGGCATACAAAAAGTCAATCTAAAATGTGGCTCCGAGTCCATGCACGTCATGTTGGAAACTGAAAAACCTTTCCAGGGCGTCATGTACACCAGGGGCAGTTTCTATAAACAAGCAGCCCCCTGTTTTGTCAAATCGACCACAAACAATGCCAAACAATTGGAAATGACTTTCAATTTGGATCAGTGCCAAACCCAAAAAGAAGGCGAACTTTATTCGAATATAGTTGTTATACAGAATGACCCCGAATTAATAACACCTGGAGACTCGGCCTTCTCGTTGGAATGCGATTTTAGACAGCCACGAAGTGTGGACGTGGAGGCGAACATGCAAGCAAGAGACAGGTAATTATACAAGTTCGAATAAATTTTTTATCATGTTGTTGTTGTAAATATGAAACTTGCTAAATTAGACAACCGCAAAAGCTGCGAGGAGCAACCCGACAACGCCAATAAAATCTTTTTTGCTGCTTGATTTAAGCACAAAATTTGCAATAATTTCAAATGAAAATTAATCTGTAAATAAAAAGGTATTTTTAAACAAAAATTTCCTACAAAAAAGCTTAAAATAGAGCTTTCAAAAAGTTGCTTCAATCACCAAAAGCTTTGTTGTAGTTAAAAAAAATTGCTACCATATGCCCGTACTAACATTTCGCCTTTCAATCTGTATTACAGAAGAGTTTATGCCTCAAAAATCTCTCTAACAAGTCCAGATCCTTCACAGCCAGCTCAAACAACAACAACAACATTACACTCATACGCCACTAGTGAAACAGATACAGTCACTTACATACCTAAACACAAGGCCCATATACCAAACAACACTAATAAACCAAAGACACACACTGCAACTCGCAAATCTCAAGATCATTATCCCAGTCATCTTGATCAAGTTGAAAATGAAGATAATGATCTTGATACTGATCATGGAAAAGTTATACACTTGGGAACAGTTGAAGATGTTACACACTTGTATACGAAAAAAGAGGAGCTTTGAGTTTTCGTTTCGCATCATTTACAGGATTCGGAATTACTTTCACGTAGATTTAATTGAAACACTAAAACAAAATCATTTAACTTAATTCCCTGCACCAGACACTCAACATTTTCCTCCAAATCTTAACATAAACTAAAACTAAGAATATTAAACACACTCGTACTTTTGTATTGAGGTGAGCGGTAATTATTTTATTATTATTTATAAGATATTCTGCAGGAAATTGAAATGTTTTTTTTTAGTTGAACTAGTGGATTCTCACTGGCATGTACTTGCTAAATGTCTATAGTAAATAACATGCAACGGGTATAGTAAATCATGAGTAATGCGGATAATGTCAGCAGTGAATCATTACTGACTCACTGCTGCCAATTGCTACAGGGTCTAACAACGATCACTTAACCTGCGATCCCAACCATCATATATTTGATTAAATAAATGTAACCAATAATTTCTGGTTTATTAATATTTCATCAAATATTTGCTAGATATAGTTCGCAAAACTTTTACGTCGACGTAGCCAAACAATGGTTGACCACATAACTGTCATCTGGCTACCGATGCCACCTTATATTCGATTTCGCCATGTTTTTTATTACTTTGCCGATAATTTAGCGATTATTTCTTTGCAGTCTCGCAAATGACGCGTTTTCCGAGTTTTTTGAATGATTTTTGAGCGAGCGAATAAAATCAGCAGGTCATTTTATTTTACAAACCAAAGTACCATTTACGCATTATTAGAGCTGTACAAAACAGCTCTTTTGAGTGAACGCTCTTTTTAGCTCCGCTCACTTTACTGAATTAATTCATTCAGTTCATTCAGTTGTTTCAGTTCATTCAGTAGCTCAGTTGTTTCAGTACTTCAGTTTATTCAGTAACTCAGTTGTTTCACTAGCTCAGTTCATTCAATAGCTCAGTTGTTTTTTTTTGCTGGCTACTCTATAAATAAAGAGCACTACATCACTGTATGCATAAGCACATGTGTGTGAATTAATTCATTTTTTTCGTATGGATTTTGACATACAAACTGAAACATCACTGTAAAGAGCTACTGAAAGAGACAGATCTAATGAATCAACTGAAACAACTGAGCTAAAAACGCTCAATTGAATGAAAGATTCAATTGAATTAATTCATTCAGGAGCCGTACAGCTCTACGCATTATGATGTCAATTACAAGGGTCGTTTAAAGTTTGAAGGCAAGAGTTTTCGTGACCCTTTAGCACAACGTATAATTATCAATTGAACTGTTCTTTCAAGTGTCTTTTTAAGCAAAATTAAAAAGACTCTTCCATATTAGTCGTAGAAGGACACAGTTACCCGCTGTTCAAAAGACAGTCAATTTAAACACCAGCAGAGGATTTTCCAACTAGTCAGGCTACACCAGCCTAAAAATTATAAAGAAGTGCGCTTCCTAAGCAAACACCTTTTAAAACAAAATGCGTTTGCCTGACTGTATTTTATTAGTGCACAACCAAAAATTAATTAAGAAACTACTTTCAAATAATAAATAAGAATATATTTTTTACTTATTTTACTCATTAACAAGTATTAGTTTCTGCTACAACAATCAAATAATGAGATAAACAAATGCCACTCATACTTTTCGTAAGCCATCGAAAACCACGCATTATAAAAAAATCCTAGAGTTTTTCAGTAAGAAATTATTCTATTATCATGTAATTTTAATAAATTGTGTGATTTCAAAATGAGATACTCGAAGTTGTATTTCAAAATTTTATATAAATACGGCGTTTTCTTTTCTGGAAAACATAAAACATTTTTGGACTTATTTTCTAGAAAGTGGCGATTTGGAAAAATTTTAAAACAGAAATTATTTTTCGTGAATTTATTTCTAACAAATTCCTTATTTTGATATGGCAAAATGTTGCCATTTTCTGTTAAAAAGTGTGAAAAATTTTGCAAATTTTTTCTAGAAAAGAAAACGACATTAAAAAGCTTTTCGTTACATTTCGTTTTTAAAAAATTTCCAAACCCCCTTTTCTAGCCAAACGAGTGATTCATCTCAATTTCCTGCAATGAATTTTTTTAATTTATAATTGTTTTAGAAAATCCATATGTAAATACTTTTTTTATCTAATAAAATTGTCGTCATTTTCTACAGGAATTCTACAACCACAAGTTCAACACCCGCTAAATCCAAATCATAAAATCCATCGCAGTTATTTTAACTCTTAATGTGTATAATAAAAATGTTATTCTTTATTGTTTCTATGTGTTGTTTCTAATCC
Organism: Linnaemya vulpina; assembly: GCA_963675445.1. Classification (NCBI taxonomy): domain Eukaryota; kingdom Metazoa; phylum Arthropoda; class Insecta; order Diptera; family Tachinidae; genus Linnaemya; species Linnaemya vulpina. The sequence continues at coordinate 91,157,827 of OY776277.1, forward strand.
TGTGATATCTCTTAAGTTTCAAGACAAAATAAACAAACGAGAAAAATAAAATGTGCAAAAAAGTAAATGGAATTTTTTTATTTTTTCGAGCAGCCAACGTTTAATGAAAGTTAAGAATATTTTAACATTTTGTAATGTTTTGTATTGAAAAAATTTTGAAACAATTAGTTTATTGTTTTATTTTTGATCGTTAATGATTTTTTTTTTCAAAATAATTTCTTTTTTTCTGAATTGTGTTCTATTTTATTGTCTTCTGATATGTTTTCTTACTCTATCACATTTTATCTATATTTGCTATGAAGAAAAATTTGTTTTCGATTCAAGCAGAGAATTGTGTTTAGCACAATTTCTAATTCAATGGTCAAGCAAAATTATTGAGTTTGCAACGGAAGCAGTCCTATTTCGTAGCACGGAAAAGTTCATGCTAGCCGCGGGTCAGCCACATGCAAGCCAACGTGTTAACAGATATATAAGATTTTTAATCCCTATTTTAAATATGTTTGAGGAAATATATATGGCAACTCTATTACAGTGAAGCGGATATTTTTTCAGTCGGTCAGACTTCTGCAAGATTGTTTTGTGAATAGTGCGATTGTGTAAGAAAATTAATTAAAAATACTTAAATAATATCAGCCATGAGTATTTAAGTGTAAAATTTCATCAGAATAAGAATGCCGAGATATTATGTGTTTGAATTCGAAAAGGAAATTGTTCGAAAATGTATGCTTTTAACGTAGAATTTCGAAAGTATTTTTGTTCGAATCGAATTACATAATAACTCCGTGTTGTTCTATCAGTAACTAAAATCTTGGTTCATTAAAATTTAATATGTTTTTCATTCAATTTTATTCAGCGCTTTTTGATTAGATACGAGGTGCTTTTAGATCACAAATAGTTCACAACCCTGTGAATAGTTCAGCAATTTCAGATATGGCGCACTCGTGTAAATATTTATTGCAGAGAGGGTCTCTCCCTACAAGAACAGTGTCGGTCATCTGAATAAAATGGAACATCTTTATAATAAAACTGTCTGTGGCATTTTGTGGCAACGCATGTGCGTGTTGTGTCTGCGATGGCACAAAGCTCCATAATGTGGTTTGTTCTTTAGCTTACCTTTTAGTTATCATTGATGGGGACTTGGAAGTAAACGCAAGGAATACTCGTGCATACATGCACATGTATGTGTGTATGCTTTTAATTAATATACAGATTTCTTTTACACACCAAATTTTTTTTTTACTTAACTAACTTTTCTTACGAATTAGGTTTTGCATTCTTCTTCATTAATTGTTCTATTCACTTTAATTTGCACAGAATCAGACAGATTAAAACATGGACGGCTTCTTGTTTAAGAAGGAACAACAAGCATGCAGCCTCGCACCCACATGCATATTTTATAAATTGTGACGCTTTTTCAGAAAATCTCAGAAACACTTTAGATATACACTTCTCACTTTCTACACTTTATCACCAAACACGTTAATTCAGTCCATTTTCATTTCGGAATTCGTTAAGAATTACTTGCCGTTACTGATTTCTGCAAAATCTTTTATCAAAACGAAATTTCGCGTCTTTGTTTTAGATTTATTCCAAGCACTAACACTATCTGTGCTGCCAGAGTTTAGCATTATTTTTACAGTGCTGGCCAGAGATGAAAAATGGGAAGATAATGCAGTTTGTTAAATTTGAGCTGCACATAAAATCAGTTATACAATACAATGAAACGGATTCTTAAAATTCCAATGTTAAACGCAATTGTAAAAAGAGTTTTTATTTTCCATACGAATGAACCAAATGGCTTATCGGATGTTATATATCCTACACAATGAAGAGTTTCATTTATAGAAATATATGACAAATATATGAACGAGTTTAAAAATGCGCTTCTAAATAATGTCATAAATGATAAACTAGTATACAATAGTGATGCCAAAACATCTAAAACTTCTACAAACTTCTCTGCCTGGCCATCAATATCGTGCCTGTAAGCGCAGTCAGAAAAAAAAGCACATTTTACGAAAATTTTCAAACTGCCACAAACTTAAATTTTTAAACCGCGCTACCATACTATTCTAGTAGACATGCCATATTTCGAAGATTGCACGATTGGGTAGGATAGTGGGATACAGGCTTTAGCTGCATGAGAATTTAAAATTATCTTCTAGATAATTAAATTTTTGATACAATATATGTCATATGGCTCCTGTGGCTAGAAGTTACAAAGTCTATTCCATTAATTCACAATTCTGGGAATAAATTAATCACCAAATTTATTTTACAATAAAGCGATTGGTGAGCGCTTTGGTGATTAATTTTTTTACACAAACATTCGGCGATTGGCATTCACCATTAATGGGCATATAAGAATAGAAGAAATTGCGGGAAAAATCAGTCGCGATATTTTAACAGGAAATTATTCACGGGTAGTATTTTCACAATCTCAAGTAATTCGATTTGAAAGAAAACCCTTTCGAAATTCTATGTTAAAGCATGGATTTTCGAATAATTTCCGCTTGAAATCCAAGCACATAACCCTTCAGGGAAAGTATATATTATATTCATGATAGCTTTGATTAAAAAATCGCATCGGCCTACAGTTTCATCATGAATAACAAGATAACAGTCTTAAATTTTTTCATCCAATATATTCCAGCCTGTTCTTAAATACATCATGGGGATACATGTCTTTTAATTTTCTTAAATATTCTCTTTGTAAATGCTAATAAGATATGCTGGAGCTAAATAAATTCATTCGGTTTCTATATAAAAGTATCCAGTATTTAAAATAGAATTTCGCCAATAATTAACTACTTTATTGCATTCCAAGAACATGCCGATTTCCATATTTACGCTTAAAAATTCTATGTAATAAAATTTCTTATTTTTATTAATCAATAGATTTGTTTAAGTTTTTAGGTTATTCAATATTAATATATATATTTATTTCGATATTTCGCTAGCCTTCGGTTAGCTTGAATATAAAATAATTTCCTGAAGAAGCTAACCGAAGGCTAGCGAAATATCGAAATAAATATATATATTAATATTGAATAACCTAAAAACTTAAACAAATCTATTGATTAATAAACAAAAAAAGGTTAAAAAATCAGATACAATAATTTCTTATTTTTTTTATATATTTTTTAATTTATTTAGGTACTTCCTCTTTTTTCGTTTTGTTTAACAAAACTCAACAATTTTATTTACTCTTACAACAATGGTTCCCAATTTATAAGCAAAATATGTATATCTATATACACAAATAATGAGCATGAAAGATGAATAAAAAGTGGCTCAATATGTTTTATAACATTTTGATAGAAAAATTAAAATACAATTGTTTTAAAAGCTAATATAATGTCCATACAATATCTAAAGCTATACCAAAATTCCAGAACGTGTAAGAAGTTTAATATAAAGTTCTTTAAATGCACATCTCATGGATTATGGTACGGCAAACAAAATGCACTTTGTTTTATTTTTCCTCTGCAGTCATCAACGGTAATAGTCTTTTTCTTTTGCTTTAACTTCGGTAAAGGGTTCTATATAGTCTAACTACATAAATACTTAATGAAATAATTTAAGCAAAACATGTTTGAAGTATAATATGACATCAAAGAATGGCTAGTTTGGGGAAAATCGTTACAATTTAAATGCGGTAATAAAAATCTTAAATTATACAATTTCCCTAAATCCATTTCCACTGGTAGTTTAAGTTAAGAAAAATATATCTTTTGCTCTTTTCCTTCTCCGAAGCTGAGTTTAAAAAGAAATGTTTGTTTTTTGAAATGTCCGTTCCAAATTTTGATTTCGTATTTATCTTTAGCTGATGCTTGAACGATTGATTCTAAACGTAAAACTTAAGAACTAACAGCAGTATAATGTTTACATGCACTTTTATAAGGAAATTTGTGGTAAGTAAATAGTAACCTGCAGTTTTATTACATCGATCCAAAGGAAATAAATTATTGCGGTTTGCTGTAAGTTATGGATTTGTAATCGTAATGTTCTTTATCCGATAGCCATGCCATCTGTATAGGAAAACAATCAAATTAGCTTGTAAATGCAATGGTATTTGTATATGAACAAACCTTTTGTTTATGTTGAGCTGCTGCTGCTTCGGCCCTGTCTAATACCATTTTCTCGGTTAAAACTCCATCTTCAGACGCATAAACGGCAGCCTGCCAGGACACGCCTAATTGACAGATTTCACGACCAGACATACCCGCACAAATTTTAGCCATTTTCGAACACGTGGCGCCATAATCGAATTGTTCCAATTTAAAGCGTCTGAAAAATTTTATGTATAAAAATATAAGCGTGTATTTATATGAAAGCGTTTAATTACGAACTACTTCCTATTTTTCGGTTAAACTATGCCAAATAAATAGTTTTTATATATAAATGTTTTTATATACATATATGTATGTACTTTAAAATATCTTTAATTTTTGTCGTTTAAGTTATCCCCTATATATATATATATATATATATATATATATATATATATATATATATATATAAATATATATATATATATATATATATATATATATATAAATATATATATATATATATATATATATATATATATCTATATTTATATATTTATATATATATATATATATATATATATATCTATATTTATATATATATATATATATATATATATATATATATCTATATTTATGTATATATATATATATATATATATATTTATATATATATATATATATATATATATATATATTTATATATATATATATATATATATATATATATATAACTTTTCCTTTTATTTTATTCCGCATTTTATTGGAAACAAACAAAATAGTACATAGAATTTATAAATTTTTTTTATGGTTCGTAGAATTTCGAAATGCAAAATTGTATAACTAAAATTTCATAATGCGAACTCCAATGCTACTTCCAATTAGCGATCTAAGGAAGTTAAAAGTAACTGTCGCAGAACAAATTGTCAAACAAAATAAACTTAAAAGTTCGATTTTTTTCTAAGAACGGCACTCGTGCCATGCATTATGAGTCCAAGAAATTGCTAAAAAAGGCGTTACGAGTTAAGTAAAGCATGATGAAAAATTAGATATATTTTAGAAAAATTTCAAGTCAATCTTTGTTGTCGTTATTAATAAAATGGCTTAAAGTGAAGCATATCCCGAAGCACTCAAAAAATATTGAAAGTCCTAAATAAATTACTACTGAAATATAGGCAACTATTTGACAACTGTCAACGAGCCGTTAGAAACGCAGCAATTCATGCATGCAACCAGCAACATTAATAGGTCAAATGAGAACATTCACATACATGTAGTCTACAAATACAATATATTACACTTACTTGGCTCCTTCGGCAGCTGGCTGCAACACGAATTTATCAAAGTACAAACGCAACAAACGTTCACGCTCCTCTAGGCCCGGTAAAGTAAATTCAACCAATTCAGCTACACGATCATTAATAGCAGAATCAAACTGTTCGGGTGTATTTGAAGCTAAGACAAGCATAAATTTGGTATTTGGAGAAGAGGTTCTGTACAAAAAGGCATTTAAAGCTACACGCAACTCTTCCGATATATGTTCCGATGAACGTTTACGTAAAAATGCATCAGCTTCATCTACAAATAATAAGAGGCCACGACGACTAGCCTCAGACCAATCAAAGAGTTTGTGTATCGCTGTTACCGCCTCTTTTCCCAAAGGAGCTACATCACCGCCAGTCATAATAGCATAATCCATGCCTGAATGTTCAGCCAATTTTTTGGCAAACATAGTTTTGCCCGTACCAGGAGGACCGTACATCAAAACATTTCCGTACATGCCTCTATTGATCCGCGTATTTTTCGTTGCTATGGCTATATCACGTAAACGTTCTTCGAGCTTAGGATTGAGTACTACGCCTTGCAATGCATCGGCTGGTTTGGATTTTAATTTTTTTATATATTTTATGGGATGTTTGATGACATCAAGTATGGAAAAACGGGACGTTTCACCTACTAGAGCCGGTTTTCCAATTCGCGATTCAATATATCGCGTTGTAACACCAGTGGCACCTTTTGCTGAGTACACACCTAATGCCAAGAGTGAAAGACCACCAGCAGCTGTCAGAACTTTATCCCAATCAGAAAGCATAGTTTGCACACCGGCTCCAACCACAGAACCAGCAGTTCTAATAAGAGCAAAGAAAAATATATTCCGATTTATAAAGTTTTTGTTGCAAATTTAAATCTTAAGTAATTGCATATTGATACATAAATTTTGCACTTTATTTTTATAACGTAAGCTTACTTGATACTTTCCAAAACGGTGGTACGCTGTTCTTGCGCTTTCAAACGGATTTGCTCCAAATTTATATCTCTATTTTCCCTATCAACTTTAGCTTTTACACGCATTTCATGCTCTAGGAGCTTCAAGCGATTCTTTTCCTTCATTTCGATCTCATGTTCAATAGTTTGACGTCGCATAGCTTCTTGGCGTGCTACACTTTCTTCTTGTCTGCAAATAAACGATATTGATTATATTACATTCAGTTTCATATATAAAAGTTTTTGCATACTTTCTTAAATTTTCCTCTTGAACCCGCTGTTGTTGAGCTAGTTGTTCTTCATAGCGTTTGCGTGCTAATTGATCTTGGTATTGAGCACGTTGCTGTTGCTGTTTCGTCTCTTCCTAGGAAAGCAAAAACATTAGACATGCAGATATCATTAAAAATTGAATCACATATTTTTGAAACTTACAATTAAGGTTTTTCTTCTCTCTTCATGATCAATGCGTTTTTGTTCCACCTTGGCTTGTTCTATATGTGCTTCATACTCCTTGACCTTTTGTTGGTATTCATGCTGGCGGGTAACTTCCTGTGCCTTGGACAATTCTAAGGCTTCACGTGCGTGTTCTGATATATAAAAAAATGTACTGACAATTAATATATTTTTTAACACTGTAAATATTGTTATTATCGCTTTTACACCACATGTACGATTATGCAATTTATGCTTCAACTTTTCTTAATCAACAATAACCAGATTTTATGTATGAAACATCCTTACTTGATCTTTCCAAAGTGCGTGCTGCCTCTGCGGCTCTTTCTAGAGCTGAAGAGTCAAAGCGATAAGCTTCCATTGCTTTGCGTTCGGCCTTGGACAATTGTGCATCACCAGAACGTTCACCGGCTGTTTTACCATCATTATCGCCACCATCAGCACCAGCCAATTCTTGTGGCTGTTGAGGTCTATTTCTTCCCAATAACCAGGACATGTTTAAATTAACTTTTTCTCAGTTTTTATTTAATATTCCAATTGGTTTTAGTATAATTTTAATGGCTTCTATGGAATTGTGCACGAATTGTGAAAAACGTGATAAGGCAGACGGACCTGATGATTAAGATTCAACTTCAAGCAGAGTTGCTAAATTACTCCTAACGAAAATGTATTATTATAAGGAGGCTACCAGTTCATATTGAATATCAGCACAGAGTGGTAGTCATTGAGAAACCAAACCAACAGCACAAGCGCTTGCACAACCAAGCTTTTAATATTCAATCAATTGTATGGCGGCAGTTGTACAATATTAGAAGTCGAAATATGTTCAATATAGAGGTTTATGATATACAAACTGCATCTTCGCAATAGAACTATCATATGCCCTCTCTCGCACATCCAGTCTTGAGTTTATAGGAAAATGAGAAGATAATGGAAAGAGGTACCATTAAGTTTAAGTAAACCTCAAATTTGAACTTGGCTGCAGAATATCAAAAAGCATATAAAGTTAAGAGAATGAAACAAAATATTCGTGTATGGATGTAAGTGCAGGTTTAAAGGAAAATTGAAGAAAGACTGATCATGAAAACTTGATGTGTGAAAAAGGGTACAAATGTATGAGCTTGATTTGGTAGTGTAGTTGGTCCTTTTCGTAATCGTTGCTAAAACTAACTTCGACGGCGGCATGAATATGATGGCTGAACGGCTTATGTTGTTATACCAAACTTTTTCATTTAGTAGCAAAGAAAAATTGTGAAAATTGTATATTGATTATTGAATATAAATTTTTTTAAATGAATTCTATAAAACATTTAGAAATTCAGCAATGCAGAACATGCTACAATTCCATAAATAACTTGCAGCTACTAACAAGTTTTGTAGGAAGCAGCATTGACCAAGATGGAACAAAAACGTACGTTCAACTCTTGTTGGAGATATGCAATATTAATGTATGTGGTTTTGTTTCGAGCAATAAACATTGATGCCTACTTGCATGCTTATGTGTATTCCTAAAAAAATTTTTTCCAATGTTTTTAGGTAATGGACGACCCACCTCAAGGGGAATTTCCTCAATTTATATGTTTAAATTGTTCCAATAAATTGAAATCAGCACATGAATTTATTGAACATACGCGCAAAATTAACCAGTTCCTTAAATCCCTTGCTGATGTACTGAACACCAAAAGTAAGGTAGATTTTATTGAAAAGCCTGCACTAGATATTCCATTGGAAGTTAAAATTGAAAAGGACGATGATGTAGAATTTGTAACCAATGAAAGAGAATTTCTGTATAGTCCTATTGATACCGATACATATAAGCTACAATCGACTATAATACCCAATGACAAGTTGGACTCTAAGTAAGTGCATATACCACAACTGTAAATAATTGAATGAATTTATTGAATATGTTCGCTGCTATTACACATATCGTACTTGGTTAACAAAAAGGTATTAACTCGAAAACTCTAAAAGTTTTACTTTTGGCAAGAATTCAACTATTAGTAACATTTATATTTGTTTACTGCCAAAATTTCAGAGTTGTAATTTCTTTATATTTCAAAATCTCGAGGCCATTTTATTGATATTTGGTTATATCAATAAAAAGAATTTTATAATACAAAAGTTGATATACAAATGCTTCATGCATGTATTTTAATACAAGCGGTAATATTTGTGTTATTATGTAATCAAATGAATAAGTAAGCATTAAAAGCTGAGTGTGTAACGATTTTTTATACTAGAGCTTTTGCTTCCCTTGTGCAATTTCAGATACTGTTTTTTTGTTTCTTAATGGAACCCATAGAGTTTTTAATATCCGGTTTATGTTGAAGTAGTTAGGTTTCGTACATTCATTCAACAAATGGTTTACTGTTATGTAGCTGTTGCAGGTATTACATACTAATACTTTTTTGTGTTAGATGTAATTGTGGTAGACAAAGAAATAATTTTAATCCATAACTTTTTTTTAAATTGTTTTCCAATGTATTATTTTTGTTTATCATTGATTATTAGTATATGTATATAGTTTTTGACTGTTGAATAAAATAGAGCCAAATATATTTTAATAATAATTCAAGCATAATCAACCTGATTGTGTAAGATGGTGGCATATACGCCGAAGTCGTGTTTTTTATATGAGATTAAAGTAACACACAAACTTCTCTTTAATCTATTACGCAAAGCGCCTTCGGCATAGGTACCAAATCCTTACAAAATTAGGCTGATTAATCCTTTATAAAAATTTTGGCCTCCAGGACTATTTTGATAGGCACGTATTTGTAATAGATGCAAAAGCATTTTCACAACTTTTATAACAATTTCATCTTAGTTGAAACAAAAAATTTTAGCGCGTTGGCTTTTCGTCGGATAAATAGGGATATCAGTAGAAAAAAATTAAAGTTGGTGTAGGCATAATAGGGAGGAGCACTTTGCTCCTTACAGATGTGACTTCCAGTCGAGATGGGTTTTTTTGTTTCAAGATAAGTTGACTAGAAAAATAACCAGTTTAAGTACATACTTCGACATTTTTATACGAAAAAATGCTTATCTGTGTATGTATTAGTGAAAGTATGTTATGTTCAATTAATTGGAATTAAAATCATTTAATGTAACATGTACCAAAATTAATTATTAATGCGGTACTTATTTCCGCGTGCAAACACTGATTCATATTCAAATTTCGAGTACTTAAATATTATATTACATTAAAAACAGAAAAATTAGGAAATATAACGACTATTGTGTTTGGTAAAATACAAAACAACTCATGCTCTACAATTTAAATTTAGACAAAAAACTAATATTATTGATTTATTTTTATATATCTATTCCTTATGAAATATTATCACAATTATGTATTATCGTTCATAATACAAAATGAACTGAAGTGTGTACACAATTTGCAAAGTAGATAAAATCGTTTGGTTTTAAATTTAAAATAGAAAATATGATTGGAATTTTAAAACAATAAAAACGAACTAATTTTATGTCGTTTAACGTTTGGCTAAATTAAATTAACCGATGACTAGTGACAATAAAAAAAAACTAAAATCGTTTAGTCTTCAAAATAAAAAAATCAGTATAATACATATTACATATAGTAAACATACGTACCTACTTTTATAATCCATCGTGCATAATGCATGTTTAATTTTTAAAATCTGTTTATTATAAATTGATTTTTACCATTAATAATAACAATTATATAAAAATATAATTTGGATAAGATAAATCAACAGGTATCGTTCGGCTAACTATCATAAAATAATAATATTAATAACAATAATAAAGCAGTCGGTATGAATTTTTCTAATATCCCTCGCCTAACTACTATACAGTAATAATATTACGGCTGATGTAAATTTTTGGATATCGTTCGGTTAACCACTGTTCGGGCATCCTCTACGATGCAAGCAATCGCTAAAGGAAAAAATCGTATTCCAATTCGTTTCTGCCGATTGTGACCGAAACTTGATAAATTGTGCTAACTAAAATATTTAATGAATAGGATCTCCATTGTATGCGTGTAACACAATGTATGTGGTTGCAAAGCATATGGGTCAAGTTTGCATACGTATAAAATATGCTTCCTTATATTGTGTGTATGCATGTTCATTACTTTATGTTCATTGATTTATTTTTAATGAATTTTCTTAGTTTTATAAACAAAAAATTCACCCTGCGTATTTGTTCGCGATTGTCAGTACACATAACATTTAAGCGTCCAAAACAGTAAACAAAAAAGCTCTTTCTTCTTTTAAACTTTCATTGTGGCTAATGCCAAGGATATTATGCTTAAATATATGTATATGTTAAGAGTAAAATTTAGTATCATGCTGAATATGTATTTTAGCGTGAGCGTGCTTGATTTTGCGAATTTTTTCCGTCGTGCGCGATTAAAAAATATTGCTTTCTTAAGCGTGTGTAAAAAAAAATAAATTGTCATGCTCGTGGGTGATCGTAAGCTCAATGTTCCTCACGCACTAATCTCTAGTTTTATTTATACGGGAGGTAAAATTTAATGATGTTGACTTTCCTTTGTGCCTTGGAATATTTATCATCATGTCTTTCTGAGATTTAAACAAATTTCGAACAATTAGCCTATGAATCTTAATTCCATTTAATATAATTTAATAGTGTTGGTTTAGAAAAATATTTGGTGAGAGAATAATATTATTTTTCTCAATAAGAGACAAAATGCCAAAAAGTACGGGAACGCTAAAAACCAAATATTTTACCGGAAAATAAAACGCAGATTGAAGGGTCATTTCATTTGCTATTTGGATCGTTTTCTTTCCTGAAACTTTTTATATAATCAGTCCTAGAAGGTTTTATGAAACAAACAAAAACTTTAAATAACATACTTTGTTGCTATAATTTTTGACGTGGACTATGATTTTCCACCTTATACGGGCTGTTTCTTGCAAGAAGACACATACTGTTATCTCAAATTCGCTCCCATTTACCAAATTTTGGTGTACAGGAATTCTCTTCGCTCAAATCGGGATCCCATGATCTTAATGTATAGTAAAGAAACAGACCTATTATTCATACAAAAAAAGTTGTTGCTTAATCTAACCAATTCTACTTGTAATTTAACAGTTGATGTAAATTGTTGTTGGGATTTTTATGATTACAATATCTCTGTTTGTTAAACTATGCTACAGTAGTAACTGAACTATTAGTGTAAATTGTTTTTGGGATTATTGTAAACAAAATAACAATTTTTGTTAGTTAAAATAAAATTAGCTGCAGAACTTTTATTGCAAAAATCTGTGCCGTTTTACTAATACCATTAGTTCAAATAACTAGCACAAATTAGCGAAAGAACTTTTGTTATAAATAATTATATAATTTTAATTAATTAATGGTAACTTTTACCAATATATTAACTAAATATATTTTCATGTCTCTTACAAATTTACAGTAACGTAGCCACGAAGTGATTTATAACTTTTTTGTTATAGAAATCTTATAATTTTGAAGTTACAATGCAACCATAAACGCTTTGTTCTTCATTCTTGTGTTAAATTTAATATGTGCAAGTGTGGGGTGAAAATTATTTAATAACCAAAATATATTAATAAATTAAAGTGTTTAAAATAAGTGGTAAAGTGGAGAGTGATATTCAGGTAAAAAGTTTGTGTTCATCAACCTGTTCTCTTTCTAGCCAGGAAGAAGAGCTTTCTAAATTGCTGGACTGTTGGAATTTAGGATACATGTTGGATATACTAAAATGTGAGTGCAAGAAGTAATATATTACTTATGACTTTAAAATATATAATGTACGTATAATTTACTTGTATATCATGTATATCATTTACTGCCGATTTCGCGATATCGAAAGTTTCATTTGTACAATTAAATTGAAACAAAAATAATTTATCAAATATTGTTTTTGTTTGAAATGCAATTGTCTGAAAGTAAGAATTCTTTCGAGATTGTGAAATATGCAACTATACCGTAACGAGATGTAGATATGTCGTGATGCTAAAATATTTTTACTATTTCCATTTGTAGCAGAAGCTGTAACAGTAACGAGATTAAAATTTTTGACAGAAGTCGACTTGGACCATTTATTTAAAAATAAAAAGATTGGTGAAAAGGCAGAATTTCGCTTTCATTTATTAGAATGGAAAAAGCAAAAGGTAAAATAAATTTTGTTGCTTAACATGATATTCGACCAACTGTGTGGTGCATGTATTTGAATTTTGTCTAGGGCTGTTGTGATGTCGCTTCCGTAAGCTCAAATGTATCTAACTTGTCAACAAATTTTAGTTTTGAAAAACCTGAATACAATATTTCTTCTGAAAATTTTGTAAGTACTATTCAATTAACTTTAATCTCAAATAAAAAAAATTAACTTATTTTCAATTAAGAACCTACAAAATATAATAAAGGAACATCCCACTGGTGATTATGTTGTAAAAACATTTTGCAGTAATAAAAAACTTGACGATGTTGCAAGAAAAATATTGGTAGATGCAATAATCACTTGGGCTATTAAAACTAAACTTAAGCTAACAAAAAATATGTTTGAAAGAATTTCTGTTCAAATTGAAAGCGAGTTCTGCGAAGATAAGGTAATATAGTGTAGTACAATAACACTAAGTCCATTTTGCCAAGGGTTATTGCTTTTTAAGGAGGCATATTATCGCAAAATAGGCTCCAGATCATCTGGAAGACTCTTTGATAAGTATTACAATACAATAAAGCGTTTAAAAAAATCTGGAGAATGGGATACACCGAATATCAACATATCGTCCGATATAGTAAAGAATGAAAATGTTTTACATGCTGAAATTGACGAAACGGGTACAAATTTATGGTGATAGTTTTATATATTTTTATAACATCCACTATTTTGCAGACGTTGAAAAAGCGTATGAGTGGCTTAAAGTTTTCACAGAGCCTTGGAGTGAAGTAACAAGTAATTGGTGTAAATGCTATTCCAAAAGAAGAAATGACATTATTAACGCAATCGATGGCAATAATATTGTTGAGGTTTTGACTCAGTGGAAGCTTTTCTCTCATTGTTTAGGATACACCCTAGTACGTCTTTTATATTACTTTTTAATATATATATATATATATATATATATATATATATATATATATATATATATATATGTTTTAATTTTTAACAGGTTGAAATTGATTTCAATATACTCTATCCGACTTCGCACTTTGATCCTGAGAATTGGGAAATTTTTAAGAGTCAAATAATACCAATTTTTAATAAAAAAGTAAAAGACTCAGGATGCTTGGAATACCTTAAGAAGATAAATGCAAATGATAAAGGTGGGCTTTATCTGTTTATCTGTTCCTAAATATTTTATGTTTTATTTTACAGGTTCGGAACAGCTTATATTTCTTTTACTGCACGTAATTCTACGCCCCAGCATTAAAAGAAAATATTCAAATGTTATATATAGATCAACAATCAAAGACTCCCAAAATGCGTTCTTGCTACATTCGAATACAGTTAATGATGTTCAGAATCAGTTAGATGAATTAAAAACTTCTCTATTGAAGCGAGGTGAAACACTACAGCCACTAATTATAGCAGTGGGACTAGATATCTGCAATGCAACATTCCATGTATATTACGATGACATTAAATATGAATTACCTTCATTTTTAACTAGCTTAGATATTTGCTTTAAAATGTTTCAAGTTCTAAATTTAAAGTACCCTCGTGATTGTGCTGAGGTGTGGACATTTATCCAAAGATATTTCTATTGTATTAAACTAAAAGAAGACATTATATCTCCAAATATTTTATGTTTAATTAACGATCTCAAGTAATTTTTAGTTTAGTTTGTAAAAAACGCTTTCACGTTTTAAATATGTACTCTCTTGCTATACACTTTAAACATCTACATAATATAACGACTTCGAGCACTTTCTTCGGCCTATATTGTTGGCATTACTTTCACTGTTTAAGAACATTTAAAAGACACTATACATTTGTAGAAGAAATATGTCTGGAAAGACGAGAAAGAATTTTACATAAACAATAGAGTAGTGCCAGCTTTTATAAGAAGTGAAACAATAATAATATTGAAGCGTACACAAATTTTTTAAGAACTTCTCAACGTATTGAGTTATACTATAAAAAATCTACATCAAATATCAAGTTTAAAGGGAAAATATAAAAACATTAATAGTGCAACATGGAAGGAACAGATGTATTTTTATAAGGGTAAAGATAATTAATTTTTGATGAGTTTGAAATTAATAATCCTTTAGGTTTCCACAATGGTGCTCAGGCCAATGCATCTTTTAAATACAGCTTTCCAATCTTGCCTCAACACTATCTCTCTTCATTAATTAATATTTTCCAGTCTATTTTTTTAAAAGCAGAGATAAAAGTTTTGGAAACGATGCTTCTCTAAAAATCCTGGCAAAAGATATAAAGTCAATAAGAAGGAACAAACAATTCGTTTTATTTTGATTCTTATTACGAGAGATAATTTATGTTTAAATAGTATTACTAGAATTTACCAAAAGCTTTTGTTGGAATTTTTATTCCAGGCACTGTTTATGTACTGAGAAAAATCAAAGAAAAATTCGAACAAAAGTTAACTATATGAGTGAAATTCCGTATAATTGGCTAACATTAACTGGCATTTCTAAAACTTTAATTTTGAATTCCATTAATTTATTTAATGTCGCAACAAATATCCATGGACATATTGTGCACGATTTGTATCAAGATGTTTGCGTATTCAATATATTATTTCATATTAAAAAAGAACAATTAATCTCTATTGATCTTTTAAATAACAGACAAAAGTATTTCAATGTGGTGAAATTAAAAATTTAACGTTTCTCCTCCAATATAATTGTCGTACCTAAAACAGGAAAAATTCAACATGTGTGGACGCGAAATGTGGCCATTATGTCATTTTTCTTCCAGTAATGATAGGTGATTTAATTTCTACTGATAATAAACGGGAGAAATTTCTTGCTTATTGGTAGAAATAAGTAGGATAGAAAATCATTATTGTCTACACGTTAAATTATTTGGCAACAGTTTAAAATATAAGATAAACAAGATTAAACAACATAAATTAGCAAACAAATGGTATAACACAAAAATATTATATTTTACTTTTAAAAACTGTGCTTGAAGTCTACTGACGATTTGGTATAAAGCGCCAATGAAATGCTTAACCAGCCAACAAATAAATTTCATATAATTAAATATTTTTCTAAAACCCTATGAAAGAAACCACCTCAAAGTCGGTTATTTTATATTATCAAAAGAAGTATTTTAGTTATAACCAGTAAAGAAATATTATTTATTTTTCTTAAATATAAAATAAGTTCCTATATATAGCAGTTTCTTTTTCTGTTTTAGAGGCATAAAATTTATATACTATAAAACCATCTGAATGTTTTAGATCGCCGTTACATATAAGCTACCCTTCCAATGGAAAAAATACATGCGCCCAAAATATTATTAATATATGCTATGAATACCATTTATTATTACATCAAAAATTTATTTTATATTTAATACATCAAAACTTAATATTATAAAATAATTAATTGTTAATAATAATTGTATAAAGGTATAGAAAAATAAAATAGAGTTTCATAGCCTGATACACTTATTATAATGTGACTTTTTGAAATCATTTGTGAATTTTTATAGTTAATTTATTAACATAATTCTCAGATGGTTTATAAAAGTCTTTTAATAAGTTGAGAAGTTTGAAACTTTACCAAACTGTGGCTGAAGTCTACTGACGATTTGGTAAAAAGCGCCAATGAAATGCATATAGACATTGCTTAACCACCCAACAAATAAATTTCATATAAAATAATTAATTTTAAATTAATTTTTCTATTAAATAATTAAACATAAGCATGCATGAAAATTATTTTCATAAATAAATATTTGCTTTGGAAAATAAAATAAAAATTGTTTCATTTACTAAGTTTACTAATGATTTCATGTTTCAACAGTTATATAGTAGTAAGATAACAATTTTGTAGTACTTTTACCGATAAAATGGCATTGCTACAAAATTATTTGTGCCTCCACATATAAAAAATTGGGTTTTATAATTATAATTGTAAAGAAACGATAATTCATAGTAGATTTTATTTGTAATAAAATAAAAATTGTACCGTTTCACTGTTTTATGTAAATTTTTATTTCACAACTACGCGTCGGCTGTTTTTACAATTGATGTTGATTGGAGCATTTTTAACCAACAAAATTGGTTAGATCTATTCATATATTTTTTCAAAATATTGGATTAGTGTTTTGATTTCGCGCCACAAACAATTATTGAATAAAAATTAAAGTAGTGCTGAAAATATTTGTATTTCTATCGGATACAAAGTTGTGCGCGTGCGTGTGGGCGTGTGTGTGTGTATATATTGGTTTCATTGATGCATTTCTTGTATGAATGTAATACAATATTTGTAGGATAGGCTTTATTTAGAGTTGATTACTTTTTGTTCATAAAATTTGTTTTATTTAATGATTTTATTATAACCTAATTGTTCGCATTAAAAAATAAAAATAAAAATATTTTTGGCAATAATTGACAAAATTTCTTTATCATAATGATTGTCAAATCCAATTTGAAATGTAACTACGAACAATTTTTGGAATAATTCGAAATTTTGAAAATTACGAGTCTATACACTCAAGTGCGATATATATTTTTAAATAAGTTTTTATTTTTATTAAGAATTCGAAAGACTATCTCTGTGTTAATATAAGTGAGAACTTAGATGATAAAAGTAGGTATTTGGCGGTCTAATTAACTTACGACGTTTCGTGAGTTAGGAAGAACTACTGTCTGCAAAGCAAAAAATTCTAACATGTCATTTAATTACCGACAATAATTAATTATTATCAACAGCCTTTTGATATTCTTTAAGGCATATAATATTAATAGAACACGTTATCTGTCGACAAAGGCAAAAAAGTGACAATTTTTCGCTGTCGTGTTGATGTGACGTCGACGTCGTTAATCATAATACGGGCAAATAATAATATATAAAAAATTTTATTGTATTTTTAATAAGAATACAATCCAACAGGCAGTTAGTTATCATATTGTTTTATTTATTTGTATTCCTGTTATCATTTCGAAATTGCATAGATAAGAAAATAATCCACAGATACCAACGGGTGATATAACCATATGTGGACGATGTTGCTAATCCTTATTTTTTCCGTTTCTATAACTGACTGCACATGATTTATACCTTCACATAAGAAGTGGCAACGTAGAAAACTTCCCAAAAGAACCGTAGTCCTATTCAGTTATCTGAGGTGTTGAAGTTAACTAGTGCGAGTAACACTCAAAACTCTCGAAAGAGAGTAATGATCAGTGGTCTGGCTGCACTCAGACTGATGTATTCCCAACATTTCGCTAGTTTTTTTTCTCTTTGCAAACTTTAGCAAATAGTTGAAAGTTTTCATCAGGATTGAAAAAACCCGAACCCATCGTGTTCTTTTTCTGTATATTTTTTTTTTCATTATATTGTGCTTTATTGGATGGAATAATTTATCAATGCAGTGCTTGTGGGTGTTTCTCTTCGCTCGTTTTTAACTACGATCCCTTAGGTCCCGAGTTCGACTCTGAATTTGGTTATGAATGTGGTATCGAATTTTTCTGATCTGCATTAGTGCAGGATTTTGTTAATTGTTGCCGGCTTATCTCAATGACTGAAAATTATCGCAATTAATACCGTCATTTACAAAAAGAACAGAATACAGCACCCTCTTTTGTCGGTACCTGTAGCAAATATATGGGGAAGTAAAAAAGTGAAAATAGCTACAACAAAAACTTTATCTTCTAATCTGTCTTCGCCTAAGTGCTGATCCTACTAAGTAAAAAAGTGATTGTTAAACTAAATGCCCTAAAGTTGTAACGATATTGGCTTAGTTAAGTTTTGTAAACCTCCGATCCTGCTTTAAAAGTTCTGTAAATTGACATTTTATTTCGTTCTTATTAAAAAATCAGTTAATTTTTCGTTGAATATCGTTTTTAAAAATATGTGTATACAATTTTTAAAATATTTAATTTTTAATTTTAACATCACGTTAATTGACTATTTTTTATATATAATTTTCCACCTTAAATATCTTTGTTAATACAGAACAAATGAATTCATGTTGGATATTAAACTAAGAGCAGAAGCCTTGACTCTTGTATGAGGCATTGCTTCTTTTCATGGGATGGAAAATATCGTTAAATTATACAATTAAATGAAAATTCAATAATGAAAAAATTGTGATGTGCGTGCAACCAAAATAAATATAAAAAGCTCGTTATTCGAATACCCTTTTAATTGGCTCAAAATCAAAGTCGATTGATAGGCTAATATTCGTTACGTTATTCCAATTCAGAAATTCATGAGAAACAATAAAAGGCACAAGTTAAAGTCACCATCAATTCAATTATTCAACTTATACAGTAGAGCAGAACAGCTGTTTTCAAAAGCCGCTAGATTTCATCACCAGTACTCATGTGTAGTGTTGCTTATCAACACTTATTAGGTAACTTAGTTGAATGTAATAATTTTTATTTATACAGCTTTTATTATGAGATAGGATCCGAGAATTATATGGAAACGATGGTAACTCACTTTAAATCTCTGTGTTGCAGTTCTATTATTTTTTCCTATTGTAATCTCTGAATTTTTGTTCCATATTTATTTAAGTGAAACTTTTCGGGTTTAAGATTTTTTATAATTAAGAATAAGAGAACGTTTATTTTATATGTTAGCTCAAGTCAGTAGGTTGAATTTTAATTTTAAGTATTTGTATCGAATTATTTATATACTATTTAAGGTTTATAGACATGATCGTAACGTGAATCACTTTGAAAACTAAACTCTTTTGCCTGATAATAAATCAAAATGTAATATTCGATTACTCGAATATAATTTATATTCGTGTCTGTACATCACAAAGTACAAAACAGTTTGAGAACATAATGGTCTTACCATTTTTCTAAGCTTAAAATATTTGGTAACTACGATATGCTTCAAGCCTCTTTAGGATGCATAATAGTATCTTAAGTGTACTTATAAACGAGTAGAGTATATTGAAGAGCACAATATATCTTATTACGGTACTCGACTCGGGAACTGTAATAAGGTAGCGATTGGAAAACATATATACATAGTTATTTTTCCAAATTTTTAAGTGAGTGGACGTGCAATTCAATAAATATTTGATAATAATTATTAATATATTAATAATAATTATTGATATTTTAATAAAAGAATTAAAATGCCTAATAAATATAGAAATATAGCCCGTCAAGCAGTTGCTGCAGTTCAACCGATGTTTACTAGACTGGCAAAAGAAGTGCAAACTTTGCGCATGGAGTTGAAAGAGCTGAAAAATGAAAAACTTCATATAACACGCTTCGTAATGCCCACACAGCCATTCAAAAAAATTGATTTGTTCTTTGATTTTGAGAAAGAGCTCCGAGAAAGCGGCGAAAAATTTGCTTCTTTTGTAAGTTTTATTCGAATCATATGTAGTCGTATTATATATATTTATATTACATTTTCTTATCCCATTTTACAGGAAAAGGAGCTCACAGTGGTTTCCAAAGCACCAAGCTTTGTAAAAAATTGTTGGAGGAAAATAATAACGGACGAAATAGGTGAACAGCTGTGCTGGAAAGGAACTGAGACCAAGAAAAGTGTGCGGAATTTAACCACAGCAAAAGCAATAAAGTGTAGGTTAAATTGAAACTTATCAACTAAATTGAAGAAAACAATCTTTGAATTTTAAAATTTTAACAGATGCTGCTTTATCGGTGGGTCTAACAGACGATCAATTTGTTAAAGACACCCGAAAGTTCTTCCAGTTCGCTAAAAATCGCATTAAGCTCCGACAAAATTACAAAAATAATAAAAGGCTTAAACATAATATATTAAATATAAATATGTAAAAAATAAAATGTATGTAAAGAACAAAATTTTTTTCAAAACACTGAAGGGCCAAATTAACTCATAAATGAGTTAATTATTAAAACAAGAGCTCACTATAACATTTTGTGTCATCGAAAGCAAATATAATAATGTGTTGTAGTTTGGCAACATTTGTTGAGCCGAAAATGTACTGTAGTATGTATTAGGGGCTGTATGCGATGGCACAAGAAGTCACAGTGAGTTTTCAGTGTTTGGGAAAGTTTAATATATCTGTTAGCGTACTAATATTGTGATTTTATGCATAATTCACATACATATTATGAAAGTACACATATTATGTATATATATTTTCCATTTTAATCAAAGCAATTAAGAGTTAGTTTTTACATGCAACAACATAGTAGATAATAAAAACTTAAAATTAAAAAAAGCAAAACAACCTTTGGGGCTTGCATTACTAAAAAAGTAAAGAACACATAATAATAATTTGCACTGAAAAAATCTACAAATTAATTGACCTACACAGAAATCTAACACGAAAGTTGAAAACGCACCATGGCATTTTTTGAAATCTCATTTGTGCTGTCATTTAGAAATTTGCAGTTTGGAAGTTAAAGCTGTGTATGCCTCAGATGGCACAATATGTCATAGTGTGTTTTAAATTAATCCACATCTCAAAAGCACGGCTTTACAAGCCAATAAGATACACAGTATGAGAATTTACTTAATATTGCTGCAATACTTGAATCTAGTAATTACTATTAACTACACAGTTTTGTAAATAAAATTGTCACAAAAACCTTTAAAAGTTTTATAATGAAATTCGAAAGGAGGCAGCTACTATTGAAATTTTTTCTAAGAAAAGATTCTTAACCACTATGGCATATTGTGTCTTGACATTTATGCTGTCAATTAGAAATTTGCAGTGTGAAGGAAAATGACATACGTTGCCGCTGGTACACCTTTTGTGTGTGCTTGCAATGGCACAAAACGCTTCGGTAATTGATTAATAGATTTTTTATTGTTTCAAAACAATATCTTCGTAAAATTGAATCTATTGTAAAGTAGGTCAGTAGGGAATCTTGAAGGGAGATGATGTATTATTTTATAATTTTTGTTGTGAATAACTTTAAGCTTTTTCGTATGCCTCTTGGCAGTTTTATGAAACCACACCGGAGCAACCAACCATAGGTGAGTATCGAACGAATACACATACAACAATATTTGTTTTTTATTTTAACAGTTTTTTTATACTTTAGTCCTCTTGTTAAGTATGGGGTACAGAGCACGACCACTTTTATGGCTCTATCGCATAACTTTTATTATATTATCGCATACTTTTATTATATTAGTAAATAAAACAAAATCAAAAATGTATTTAAAAATAAACAACAACATAACAATAAAAAAATAATAGTATGTATGGTAAATTATGTTTAATTATTAAGCTAAGAATTTTTATTTAGGCTTAATTTCAAATACGCTAATTAATAAACAAAATTGAACATGCATTAAATTCGAATTTTTATTAAGAGTTGAGTATTTATAATATTTTTTACAATCATCATACAGCAGAAAGGATCAGTACTGATTTGGAGGCCGCTATGCCATCTCATCAGCATTCTTTGTTTGATATTTTCACTTTCAAAAGTGGTATTCGTCAATAGGAATATCAACTATTTATCGAATGTTTTAAAGAAATAGAATATGAGAATTACAAACCTCCATGAATAGACTTTTTCGTCTTGGAACAGCACTCAGAGGATGAGTGCAATATACAAGAATTAGAGTTGGCAATGGTGAGAAGACAGATGAAGACAGATTACTTCGCCGGGGAATTTTTGCTACAATACCGACAAAGGGTCGTGTTTTGTTCTGCTCTACATGTACATGATGGTGTCAATCGCTTTCGATAATGTGTATCGACCATCGCTATGCCTTCGTCATTGAAACTCTGACGAAAATGTTTAAAAAACCGTGTGTTTGGTGGCCACGCTTTTAAGGCATACTCAGAGACAGATGCTGACTAATGTTCATCCCTCGAAGATATGTGAAAGACAGCTGGAACAAGTCATTCACGACATTCTCAAGCAAATATTTCCAAAATCATACACAATTCAATGAGCTTTAGAATCGTTTGGGATCTCAGAAAAAATTCATTCCGTTATCTATCCTACATTATGTTCCACTTGAGTGAGAATTAGCAGCCGACAATATTGATTGATAAAAATGTTTAAGCGTCTTTTTATTCGAGCCTTTCCGTTATCATTTATATTTTTTTAAAATATCCCTGTTTGCCGCGTTTTGAGTTGCTTTAGTAAAATCGCTGTTTTTCGCCATATATATTATTTGTGCATATATCTATTTTAGTTAGATTTACAAGTGATTCTTATCTTTTTAGCAATTCTGTTGACGACATATAGTTTGACAGATAGGAGAAGCAGAATAAATAATGATATCTTTCTAATGAGTTCAACTGGTTTAAGTATACCATCATATTTATGTTGAAAAGTTATTTTTCTGCTCAGAAAGTCCATATAGTTCTTACTGAATATTATTGTTTTAAAACTAAAAACATCTCGAAAAAGCTTTAAGCACATAGAACTCGATAATATGTAGCAAAATTTAAAAACTTCTTTTATTTTCTTTTAGTTTGTATAACAACTTCATTATAACGGAAAATAATAAAACAATTAATAGAACAATTGAAGTTGATGAGGAGCATATCAAAGAAGTAACCCCACCAAACATAGAGGCATTTATAAGTAATGATGTAACTGTTAAGATAGATTTGGACAACTTCAGTAGCGAAAATATAAACAACACTGACAGTACAAAATGGAATGCAAGTACAGGTTCTACTCAATGCAATGAAACATTCAATACTAACTTGCGTCCTATAGGACGTAATACGCGGAAGGTTCACAATTTAAAGGAAAAACGAATTTCCTGCTCTAAATGTAATAAAGGCTTTACTCGTATTGACCACTACAACAGTCATATGAAAAGAATGCATACAGTGAAGTCTCTCCAAACTAAAACCGTCAATAAAAATTGTGTGACCAAAGCGAAATCAAAAACAAAAACAAAAAAGAAAGTTACAACCTTTAGCTGTAATGAATGCCAGAAGATATTTACTTCTAATATACAAATGGAGCGTCATAAACGAACGGTTCATGTTTCGGAAGAGGAAAAAATAGATTGTCAGGTTTGTGGTCACAAATTTGCGCGAACTGATAATTTTAAAAGACACATGAAATTCATGCATGGCAAAGATGTTGTTTTGCCTCGAAAGCCTTTCGCGAAGAAAAGAGAAGTTGATTCACCTCGAAAACCTTTAGCGAAGACAAAATTATCTCCATTTTACTGCAAAAAGTGTAATCGTCGTTATATACGTCGTTCTCTATTATACAAGCACGAAATAACAGTCCACGGCCGATGAAATTATTAGAAAGGATCTAATACACCAGCACCCAACACTATTTTAATTGTTAAGTATGAATGTGCATGTTAATCTTTATCATTTGGAACAAATAATTTCAATTATTATTGTAAGCTAAACTTCTTATAATCTATCGTTTTCCAATGCGATACATTTTAATTTGTTATACTAAACAAAACACAAAATTCTCAATTACACAAGTATGAAATAACAGCCCATGGGCGATGAAACATTTGGAACAATCACAGACATGATTTATTTGGACAACCTAAAAATATTTCAATTCTTAAGTTCGCATGTGCATGTTAATCCTTATAATTTTGTAAAAATAATTTCAATTCTTTTTTAGATTAAGTCCATTTAAAATTGTTTAATAATCTATCGTTTTCCAGTCCGATGCATATTAATTTGTTGTTTTAAAAAACTGGCGGGCTGTTTTCTTTTTAGCTACATGAGAACAACTCAAAATGATTATGGGGGCTTATATGCAATTTGATTCGAGAGAAAAACTTTTCGAAATTCTATGCTAAAAGTATACGTTTTCGAAAAACTCACGTTTCGAATTAAAATTTATAATAAATCCCTAGATGATTTTGAAGTAAATTTTTTTTTGGAAAATCAAACTAACGCATTGTGTAGCTTTTTATTAGTTTTTATTATAAAAAAAACAACAGCAATCATGAATAAATCCGTTTCGTGCGTTGGACATTTTGTGCGTTTCATACCTTAAGGGCTTTTCTAAATTCTAAACTGTTTTATACGCCAAGACTACCTCTTTTTTTTCAAATACAAAAGAGCAGAAAATAGTAATTTTTTAAATACAAAAGGCCATCGAGCACGCATACAAACGTGGAAAGCAAACATACTTTTCCGTCACATAACGTGTTGCAACGTTAAACGCGTATATACATATATTTATAACGTACTTAAATATAAGAACATATTCGCAGTACTTTGGTATATTTTTTAAACAAATAAATATAAAGTTTTTAATAAAGATACCAAAAATTGTAAATTACTGACTTTTAGAATACATATACTATATACAGTTTTAAATAGAT
Source organism: Linnaemya vulpina (assembly GCA_963675445.1). Lineage (NCBI taxonomy): Eukaryota > Metazoa > Arthropoda > Insecta > Diptera > Tachinidae > Linnaemya > Linnaemya vulpina. Next base: position 91,183,026 of record OY776277.1, read on the forward strand.
ATAAGAACTTAAAATTTGTTTGTCGCATTTAATATGAGTAAAAAAATTGGGTTTATTAATTTTCAAATAATCTAGAATAAATTATTCCTTTTAAAGTTTGAGTATCTGACGAAAATTAAAATTTAGTTTAAATTTAAATTTATCGATACTAAACATTCGTTATATATATATATATATGGTCGAATGTGGCAGAACTACAACTTACAAATTCTGTTGAAACTGGAAAGGCCTTTGTGAAATCGTCTCGCTTTATTTGATAATCTAACTTCGCAAACTATTTCTAAGATTTCTAATATATCAGGTATTACCGCCATACGCTTAAGACAAATGCTCTTCGAAAATTATTTTCTTAGAGAATCATTCGAATTAAGTACCGTCATGGAAATATGTACATAAAAAGAAATTTTTACTTGCATTTTTCTTTTGAATTTCTAATTTGTTTACATATTTTTCAAATGCAAAGTCTAGGTTAAACTAAAAAAACTTTTGTCAAAACCTGCAAGGATATCAACGAAACAGTGAAATAATATCTTGCTAAGGATAATAATTACTAGTTTTAGGGCCATTATTACAATTTCATGTTAGGCAAAAGTAGGATTTCCTTTATTACAATTTTACTTAACTGTAAAGTCAACGATAAGTTGAAGGTAGGTTCATTCTAATTGGTAGGTTAAGCAAACATTGTGACAAAGACAAATTTTTTTACGTCCTATAAAATCCTACTTTTAAATATATTTTTTAATAAACCAAAGATAATTAAGAAATACTTTTCCTGTGAAATTTCCAGAGTATTACACTTATTTATAATTTTTAATTATAAAACTGGGAAATCCACCATGAATATCAAAAACAGTGTTGATTCTTTTGTTCAATATCATGTATTTGAGTGATTTGCAGTTAGTTTTGAAATCAAACCGTTTCCCTATTTGATTAAACATTTTATATAGAAATTTGCAGTGCTATTAATTATATTGTAAATTAAAAAAAAATATTTTAAGCTTAGAAGATCGATATATGACAAATTTTCTAGACATCTGCCGCTGAAATATTTTAAATTAATTCTACTGCTGGCATTTGTTTTATTAAATTACATACATACATATTTATCATATATGTATGTGAAAATAGTAGGAACACAATATTATTAGAACGAACAAATTCAACGATTTCAAAATAAAATTCTGAAATGTGTTCAGATTAATTTTAATTTCGTGCTGATTCTTTTTTTGCAAAACCTTATTAAAATTTAAATTCGTTGCAATTCGTTGTTGAAAATATAGCAACAAAAAATTTTAGAAATTTATAAAGATTTAAGAAAAGTATAATGGATTAAAAAAATTTTAAAAACATTTCAAAATTGCTTAAAAACGTGTTTCAAAATTTTAAAAGTAGCTACTTGCAAAATAAAAAAGAATTTAATCATCTTCGGTCTGAAAAAGTATGCTCCACTGATTCCTTAGTACTTATGCAACCTATATCCTCTTACTTATTCGGTGTTTCACAGAATAAATTTTTTTTTCTTTTAGGCGAAAAGTTCTTACATTAGTTAGTACCAGTTTACACACTTTAACTTTTGCTGTTCAAGTGCAAGCAACTTTTTACCACAACTCAGTATCGGAATGAAATAACTTTATTCTTCTTCCTCACACAAGCAACAAAAGATAAACAGCAAATGTTGAAATGTTCAAAATGGGACTTGTGGAATTTAACGAAAAAAAATATTATTTTTTTAATTCTAAAGCCTACTTGGCTTATTTTTAATATAATTCTCAATTGGTTGTAAAGTTTTGGAGTTCTACAAGATTGAAGTAACGCACAAGCTGTTTCTTTAATACACAATCATGGTGAATATCTCAAATAAATTACGATTTAAAAAATTTCTTAAATATTTTAAAAATTCAAAATTTTTCAAAAATGTGTGTTGCAAAATTTTAAAATTAGCCATAAATAAAGCATATAATTTTTAAAGTCTTAAAATTAATCTTCTAGGTTGTTACCTCTTTTTAAGTTATAACAATCTTTATATTTTAATCTTAAGGTAACTTTATTTTATAAAAAAACCATTTACTTTTCGATATATCGACAATTTATCCTGCGTTGGCTGTTCAAAAAATTCAGAAACGTTAGGAAAAATAACATTTTTATCCAAAATAAAAAAGCTTAAAAAGTGGCGAATATATTATTATAAAATAAAATTACTTAAGATCGTGTTTTAGCAACATATCTTTTCTAAAAATTTTAAGTAACTATACGATATTTACAATAATTTTCGACAGACAATTATGTTCGCAAAACATACCATACAAGCAATATTAATATATTTAAGTATTGAAATTGCATATACGTACACACATACATACAAAAACATGTATAGTTTAACATATTATTCAATATTTTTCATACTAAAATACCAATTCTTTATTCTACATCTCTTCCATATGCTATTTAGAATACGCTAGTTTCAATTCAGAAACCGCCAATTGTAACTAAGATTAGTTAACCGTAATTCAGAAAGCGTCAATTGTATTTTAGAAAGTGTATTGCAAAATGTAAACTTAAGTATGTAGAGGAAATTTTGTCGAATACAAAACACATTTTTATAAGTATACAGAAACATTTGTAAGCATATTAAATTGTTTAAAATATTAAGGTGAAAGATTTTCGTTTATTGCTTAAGTTCATAATTATCTGTATAACTATTGTATAAGTGATAAAAGAGCTTCGATTTTGATAAAAGAAATAAAATATTTTTTATTATGGAGACAATGGTAATATTTTATTGTCTACTTTTGATGGTAGTCGAAATGGGTTTTCAAGAACCACAAAAAGAGGTGAAAACCAGTGATCTTACGTAACCAGTCATCAATACCTGATATATCCTTCGAAAAAAGCAAAACATAATATGGAAACTTAATCAAAAATTTTTTAATACCCAAAACTAGGTCATCAGTAAACTTTTATTACTAACCGTGTTATTAACTGCGAATAACCTTTTTTAAAGATTTCGTCCTTATCTCCGTTATTGTACTTTTTATTTGATTATTATTCAATTAATGTAACGGCACAGAAAAACAACATCAAAAAATCAGACCAATAAGATCGTTAATATATGAATGTATAGTTAGATGTCAAATGTGTAAACTCGGTGCAAAAAAAAGAATGAGTGACTAATACATAACACGGAAATACCCCTCACCACAAAAATTTAGTGCAATAATAGCGGTATTATCAGTAATTAATAATTAAAGTTGATATTATGATGAACACAGTTTCTATAATTTATACCTTCTGCAAAATCACAACTATATTTGCTAGACCCATTCTGCATGAGCCCAATGACGTAAATGAGTGCAATGTTCTGCATGAAGCTGTTGTCTGCCCCATGTGATAAACTATGATGCATTGAGTTTTGACAAAGTATTCATTGTCACAGTTTCGATTATATGTTCCAATAGCTATGTACCCCACTTTGGTGCATTCCCATTGTCAAATCTTGTTTCATAATGGGTCGGCTCACTTCAAAAGGGTACCAATGAAGGTTCTTATTTGCTGGATACTGGACAGGTTACTATTTAGCGGGTCAATTGGGCAAAATTCAATTAAATATCTTATTACTTACATAATCAGCGTTCCGGAATATATATGCCCAAGTTTTAAGCCACCGGAAACTGAAGTCTCATAGTTCACAAAGCTTTTCATTACAATTCTTATAAATATATGTATTTAAAATTAATTTTATATTATATAACATGAATTAGAAAATATGTATATATAACAATTAAATGGTAAGTAGAAAACAGAGAAGTCTTCTTAATAATAACCGCAGCACAAGAGTATGCAATAACTTTTGCTTTCAATTACTTAGTGCTCTTTCGTACAACTGTGATTTAGAACAACAATAATAAACAGAAACAATTTAAAGGAAGTGTGAAAGTAAACAAAATTATAAAATTCATATGCATATGTATATAATAAAATGCATGTGCTAAATAGGGAACAAGTTTATATGCACTTTTAAATAGAAACAAGAAATGGAAGTTGAAGAAAAAATAGATAGTCAACAATGTCGTGCATGCTATAATTCCACCCGGGGCTTAAGACTTTTGAAGACTCTAACGAAATGTATTGGCAGCCAGCGACAAAAATCCTACGCGGAACTTTTAAAAGAAGTCTCTAATATAAATGTAAGTTCTTAGAGTCATAAACTGGAGCTCTCTTTGGTGTAACTAAATTTGTTTCTAGACAATGCATGAGTTATACCATGACCAACTACCACAACTAATATGTGAAAGCTGTGCCCGGCGTTTGAAATTGGCTCAAGCCTTTATTCAGCAAACACACGAAGTTAACGAGCGCCTAATATCGATTGCTGGGAAAGTCGAGTCAAATAAAGAATTGAAATGCTTACAAGAGCCTTCAGTGGATATATTGCCTGTAAGCCACATAAAATCTGAAAATGAAGATGAGATAGACTATTTAGGACTTTTCGAGCCGGAATGCTTTGTCGAATTAAAAGAAGAGGTGGAGCATACATTCCCAATAGAAAAAAGCGATGACGTGCTCAGTTTGAAAGACAATGAGAAGCAGCTCAATGAAGTGTAAGTTAGTGCAATTGTACAACAAACGAAATAGAACGCCTAAAAATTTAGATATATTTTTAATTTTAGTACAACTCCACAAAATATTACAACAAATGAAAATAAAGAAGTCAAAACAAATTCTGATGAGAGCATTAATATTTCTCAAGATGAAATGGATAAACATTCTGATTCAGACACTGATTGGAAAGAGGAAATTGGTCAAAATGAAATAAAATCTAAAAAGAAAAGCATTCCAAAACCTAAAAAGTCTGCAAGCAATATCGACGATGATATCGCTGTGCCGTGTTCAGAATGTAATAAAATATTTAGCAATTCCAAAGCGTTAGCACGTCACAAACGCAATACTCATATACCGGAAGAACAAAAGTGTACCTGTTCTTTGTGTGGTCGCCGCTTTTCCAGATCGTGCAACATGTATAAACATATGCGTACGTTTCATGGTCCTGATTCAGTACCCTTAATACGAAAACCTTCAACAAAGGAGCGCATATTTCAGTGTGAAAAATGTGAAAGGAATTATACGAAAAAAAGTCATTTAAATGTTCACATAAAGGAAAAACACAGCAATGACCAAAACAAAACAGGAACGGACTGTGAACAACATCAAGAAGATATAGGAATGAAAACAAAGAGCGATGATGCGCCAGCAAAGGAGAAACCGAAGAAAAGATACGAAGTACGTTCATTGTGTTCCATCTGTGGTAGCTCATTTGCTAGTAGGACTCATCTAGTTGTTCATATGAGGCGCCATACAGGGGAACGTCCTTTCAAATGTGATTTATGCGATCGCGCCTATCCCCGTCTTTCCGAACTTGTCTGTCATCGTCGCATACATACAGGAGAAAAACCGTTCAAGTGTAAAATTTGTGACAAAGCTTTTCGTGTCTGGAGTAAAATGAGTAATCACATGCGCTCACATACCGATATTCGACCCTATAAATGCAAACAATGTGAACGAAGTTTTAAATACTCCAAAGATTTGAACATACATTTTCGTATTCACACAGGCGAAAGGCCGTACAAGTGCAATGTTTGTGGTAGTACATTTACACAAAGTAATACCCTGAAAGCTCATCGTTCAAAGTTGGGCCATATGGACGACACCATTATAGTTAGAAATAATGTTGCTCAAGTTTAACAAACTTAAACAAACAAAAATAAAAGAGCGTTGTAATTAAGTATTCTACAACAGAGTATTAAAAAATATTTATTACCTTTAATTAATGTAAACATTTATTTATCACGCATCGTGACCGCGTTGCACTCGCTAAAATTGATAAACCTTTTTTAAGCATGTTAACTATCATGGGGAATATGAATATGAAAAGTATATAAATGCTGCTCATACGCTGTAATACTGTCGCCACTAAATATACCATTGTTAGTGTTAATGATACAGAATTGTTCTACATACCGTTATTATCATTGTGTAAAAATATAATTTAAATATATAAATTTGGATACCCAGTAAGTTTAGTAAATTTAAAGCTTTCTTTGCAGTCTTCTGCAAACTAGTACTTTTTTAGTTACGGCACCATTGGCTTTAAATGAGCGATTTACATATAAACAAAATTGTAGAATAAAGCATAGACAAGAACCGGCACATCGTTTTGCTATGTGATACTTTGGCGTTTCTAACGAAAAATCTCTTCCCATTTTCTTGATACACATTGTTTATATAAATAATGCTTAGGCTCCTAAAGCCATAACGATGTTAGAGAAAAACGCCACACCTTGTTGGAGGACCAGTTACCTCTGTAATAGCTAATCTTATAAGTGCGATTACAAAATGGAATTTCAGCTCCTAATATCAAACTCAAAGGCGGAACGCGCGTGTATTCGGCAAGAGATTGAAATTTACCTTTAACATTGCACTAACACGAACAAGGAATTTTATTCATGTTTCTAATTAAGGAATTGGCTTATGGCTGTACTAATTTACCACTATATGCGCTAGTACTATATAATACAACTGAGGTATTACTGAGTGAGATTTAATGCAATACTGCTGTAACTCTAAACAAAATACAAAAACAAAGCGTACAAAATAAGCAAAATATAAAAAAAACTGTTGTTTTATTTTGCAAAATAATAAAGGATATGAAATCTGAAATAACTCAGTGCCGGACGTGTTACAATGCCACAAAAGGCTTACGACTCCTTACCATGCTAGCAAAATGTGGTGGCAAACTCGAAGGGAAATCATATGCTGAACTTATAATTGAAGTAACCAATATAAATGTAAGTTGAATGCATATCCTCTTCAATGTGAACGGCAAAAAACAATAATACTATTTTTAAAGATAATGGAAGATTCTAAAGAATTGCCAAAGTTTATATGCGACGGCTGTTCGCGCAAGTTAAAAGTGGCTTATGCATTTATTCAACAGACTCATAAAGTTAATGAACGACTTATGGTAATGCTTGCCGATCAAGAGGATTCAGATAAACATTCAGATTGTTTGCAAGAAGCCCAAGTCGACATTCAATCATGCTTGGAAATTAAAATGGAGCATGATAATACTATTGCAGACAATGAAACTAATGTTCAAAAGGAAATGGAGGAAAGGAAACAGTTTTTACAAAGCAACTTATCAGACAAGGATGTAATGTCTAGAAAGACTGACGTGGAAGTGGAAAATATTGAACAGTAAGTGGAACCAAAATTAGCTCAAAGCGTGTAGGCATAAAACGGTGCTATATTTAGCTCAGCAAATTTTATACTCGTAGTAAGAGTTTTAAATATATAAAATGAAAATTGGTTAAATAATTAGTCATACATGTTGAAATTAAATTCACATATAATAAAATTACATGTTTCTCGTTTTATAATTACATAATTTTTATAATATTTTTCTAGAGCTGGCTTGAAGAAAAAGGCTAACAATATAAGTTCAGCAAAATATCCTCAGATAACAAATGTAGCAGGAATTTTGCAGTCGGAATTCAATGAGAGTGACAATATTGAACTCGGCAACGATCGGGAGGAATCTGAAATGGAATGGCAAAGAGATATAGAAGGCGACTCACAAAACGATAAAAAAGAAGATAAGCCATTTATATCAAAATACAGATTATCTGAAGAAGCATTGATAATGCCGAGTGAAGATGATGATGTAGCCGTACCGTGTAGGCAATGTAACAAAATATTTAGCAATTCTAAAGCCTTAATGCGTCACCAACGTACTAGTCATATACCAGAAGATCAAAAATGTACTTGCCCTCTGTGTTTTCGTAGATTTTCACGATCTTGTAATATGTATACACACATGCGTACGTTTCACGGTCCCGAGACTGTACCACTAATACGTAAGCCTTTAACACAAGAGAGAATATTTCAGTGTGAAAAATGTCCTAGGAATTACACAAAAAAGAAATATCTCAAGATACATATAAAAAATAAGCATAGTCAAGAAAATGAGAGCAGAGAAAAGGATAATGATAATTTTAAGGAAGATATAAAGATTCTGGATGACGAAGTACTTCCAAAACCAAATAAACCTAAAAGGTATGAGGTTAGTTCTCTATGTTCCATATGTGGTAGTTCATTTTCTAGTAAAACTCATCTCATTGTACACATGCGACGTCATACGGGTGAACGTCCTTTTAAATGTGATCTTTGTGACCGTGCCTACCCGCGTATATCTGAGCTGACCTGTCATCGACGTATACATACCGGCGAAAAACCGTTTGCATGTAAAATATGTGGTAAAACTTTTCGAGTTTCTAGTAAAATGACAACACATTTACGATCTCATACTGATATCAGGCCATATAAATGTACACAATGCGAGAGAAGCTTTAAACACTCTAAAGATTTAAGTATACATTTTCGCATACACACTGGCGAACGGCCTTATAGTTGTATTGTATGCGGCAGCACGTTTACGCAAAGCAATACTCTCAAATCCCATCGTATGAAACTTGGTCACATGGGTAGTGCTGTAAAAAATATAAAAGATTTAGTTTAAAACAAGAAGCTTAAGACTAGCAGAATGAAACTTACGTTGAAGGTTTTACAGGCCATTAAAAAGCCACATACCTGCATATCCAAACTTCGCCATACATACATATATATATATATATATATATATATATATATATATATAAAACTGCGGAAACATAATTTCTTCATAATGTTTTATCTTGAATTAACAAGGTGCATACTATAATTATATAACTTTAATTCCTCATTAGTCATGAAAACCTAGCTTATATGTAGGTCATAATTGGGCACATTACAATACGCAAGAACCATTTACGTTAACTTTGTTGGCCCATAATAATAGTCATAAGTAAGGTATACTAGAGGGGATATTATCGCAAGTTGTGTGTAAAGTTTCTGATAGAAGAAGGTAAAGTTAGTTAAAGAGCAGGATATACTAATCTATGGCGATTTTAGTTATGTCAACTTCCAAGTAAAATCAAAACTAAGGTTTTTTGTAATGTGGTTGTACAACATCACACACCAATCGCTACTTTTATGCTCTTCTAAAGTAGAATAAAAAGTCTAAGATATCCCTACCTTAAGCTTATTGAGGTTAAAATTAAGTTCTGATAAAATATGATGTATAAACAATTTCTCTTAGTCTATTTATTGAAAAACAGTTGATCTGTTTATTGTGCATTATTTCATTTGTTATTACACCAAAGCATCGGTTGATATTAATTTAATTCTAAAGTAAGAAAACGTCTTAGATTATGTATACACTTCCAAAGACTATTTGAGAATTACCAAACAAAAGCATAGACTGAAATTTTTAGATGGCTACAATCGAAATTTTAGACAGAAACTATGAAAAATAAAATCTATATTAAAGTACTAAGATTTAATTTATTTTAGACTTCTCAGTCTAGTTACTAAAAATATTTTATTTTATTTGTTGTGTGGCTGCATATCTTTGGTTCTTCCACAAAATAATCGGTAAGCTTTAGCCTAATTTAGGAAGCTGTAATAATGAAATACTGTTTATTCGTATGATAAAATTCTACTTCTAACTAGCATGAAGTTATAATAATAATCCTAAGAGTTTTCAAAAACTATCCATATATTGGATACAAATGAGATTTGAACAATAACATTAACAGAAGCCTTCGCAGAGCTCCGATTGTTGGTCATGTAACGGCAATATGCATTGACTGCTATCAGTCCTTCGTGAATGATTTATCTAAAAGTAACAATGAAGATATCATCACTGCAAACTCAAATTTGTTGCTTAACTTTGTCTTACATATATTTGAGACTTTGTTCAAATTATTTAAAATATTTTTTTATTTTAACCATATTTTATTAACGTATAAGTAAAATGTGTCTATGTGCAATAAAGTGTATTGTAAATAATGCGTACATTTGTGTTTCAGTGTTTGCAAAATGCAGAAAATATTTCAATTTAGCTTCAGCAGAACAAGATAAAAGAATTAGAAAAATGTGTTTATATGTAATAAAGTGTATTTTAAATAACACATACATTTGTGTATGCAGTGATCGCAAAAGGCAGAAAGTATTTGTGTGAAACTTGAGCAGAGAAAAAGGTAAGTTATAGTGCATCTATGTACATTCATACCCATGTGGATGCATAAAGAGGTTGCGCTCCAAAAATTTCTATTCTAGCTGCGCAAAAGAGTATTCAAAGCTGTTTACATTTGTATCGCCGCCCATGTTCTTCAAAACGTAGCCTTTTCAAGTCGCCTGCGGGTTGAAAAGTGATAAATAGCTCTCAGCATAATCTGAAAACCGGGCGATTGAGTGCATACTTTTGGTCTCAAAACCCCGGGTTGACAGCATTTTCGAATAATTAAAAATCTGATTAAATTGATTTGCATTTAATAACACTCAAATTACATTTAGTTGTAAAATTATATACAATTTGGAGTACATATGTATACATATATACACGTACATAAATATATGTTTTATCATTCATAAATATGCAGGAATATAACAATTTATCTAAAAATTTAAATATTAAAGCCATTGCGTTAATAGTTTTCTGTGGAAGCGTAATGTTTAATCATGTGTTTGGTATGCTTAAATTGCAGACTTTCCGTTGCAGACAGAATTTCATTAATAAAACTTTCAGAATTGTGGATTGTAGTACCACCCAAGATAACACGGTATCCAACATTATTCAACTGATGAACAGATAAAGCTTCTTCATAAGTTGTGCCGCCTATTATAAACACTACAACTTCCTGTGGTGGTCGACGGAATGGTACTAGTTCGGAATTAACAGCTGGATAAGTGGGATCTAATTCACGACCTTTAAATACATCCTCTAATGTTTCTTTAAGCAATGGAGTATGTTGGGTGAAAACATTTTCTACGCCTTTTAAACCTTTTATCAGATTACGAGTCAATTTAACGGCATCCGTTATGCGGACCAAGTTAAAAAGTTCTCCTTGACGCACATGGGTACCAGCATATTCAATGAGACTTGGTATGATGTGCGTTTGAGCTCCCCTCATTTTCAAAATTTGCAATAAACTTGAGGTATCGCAATTAGCATGCCGTTCATAGCGGAGTGCATATAAGGCTACTAATTTTAAAGCATCTTCGACAGAAACGCGTTCATCAGCAATAATTTTTTTAATTCGTTGAAGTTGTTGGGAATGTTCAGCTTTGCATGCAATTTCTTGTTCCAGTTCGGATACTTCAAACAAGTTACGTTTCGTGGTGATTGACGACAATTCACCCATAATGCACAAATGTTTTTGAACTGTACCTGACATTTTCTTAAACTGGGGGTAAGACTCTATGAAATTTTTCATATCGGAAATGCTTTCCACCTTCTTCTGATCTTTGGCTTTACGCTGAAACTCTTCCATTAGATTTTTTATAGTGGATCCGATTTCTCCGAAATTTGCATACATATTTTTGGAATAAAACTCATCTTGCTCGCCCGATAATACCAATTCTTTGAAGTCTTTTGGAACACCCTGCTTATCCGACAAATCTACACGATTATTTCTTATTTTCAATAATTCGTGAACCATAGCCTGATAGGTCCATTGATGTAGTAGTGGCGTTACCGGATCGTCTCTACGATCTAAAATCAACAACAAAGGTGGTGCCGCTCCATTTTCATGTTGACGAAAGTCGAACAAGGTAGATTCCTTGGTTATTTGCTCGTAAACTTGTTTGGCCAACGATTGTGCTACTGATGAACCAGCTCTAAACCGTATGACAGGGTTTAATTTCAATGATAGCAGAACTGAAACTATACCCTGTACAGAGCGGTTTAGAGCATCTGGTAGCCAATTAAGTCTCTGCATACAAGTTTGAATATTTAAGGAAAATAAATTGGGGTTCACGCCCAAATAGTCCGCATATAATTCTTTAACTTCTCGTACCGATTCGCTTTCGTCGCACTCAGCCAAGTATTTAATATCTGTGCGAGGAATAATGTTGCTAAAATCTAAATAAATGACAAATTTAAATCCGTCATTGATCTCGTCAATTTTTAAGTACATAAGACACATTTCTGGTACATACACACAAAATATGAGCCATATTTGGGACTGCGCAGCTCTTGTGCTAACAGCTGAACATTTTGCTTAGTGGGTCTAACGAAAACAATGCATTTTAAATATTTCATGCGCTCATTGGAACGTCCCGAGTCAATGCGTTCAAACAAATAAACCTCTCTTTGCAACATGTCTGATTGCGAAAATGCCATAGATATAATACTGGTCTAGAAGTTAAGTAAAAATTAGTATACGAAATTATTTTACACAATTATCCTCCACCCACTGTTTCCTTGTCCAATAGCATGGTTTTCATACCCGGCCCAGATTCAGTGCACATTTTCTCTATGTACAATTTGATGCCAGTAATTACATTCATATTTGAAATGCTTTTAAAAATATAAATATTGAAATATGTTTACTTTCGTTACTTTTTCCTTTGCACAATTTTGTGTATTGTTTTCGTTTCTGAAAAATTTTATAACCTGTCAAATTGGGAAACAGATGTTTTTGATCAATAATCAGTGATAACAACTGAGCAACTTTTTTCCTCCTAATTAATGTCGAACTAGCTTAAAGCGATTTTTATTTCGATATATAATAGTAGGGCATTCAATTAATTAGATATCTGCCTACATCAGCTAATTAATGTTTTATCCACTAATTTTGGAGCATGCGAATAACCGGATTAAAAAAATTTTCCTTAACTAAGTTAGTTTCCATAACTAAGAATGAATGAATAATTCATAATATATAGATTTTATTAGAAAAATACGACATCATAAGAATAACAGGAAGGCCCACGATGTACATCGATATCGATCTGTCTAAAATCTCGGTTTTGTTTTGAATGTATATGGTTTACAGAACGTTATCGAGTGACTTCGGGTGCCAGGCACTAAACCAAGCAGAGGAATAACGACTTAGAAAAATACTTAAATGTATCCTAGATATGGCGGAGTTCTTTAATAATCCGTAGTAGGGAGCTCCCAAATCCTCAGTTCAATATAGATCCCTGTTTTACAATATTTTAACCCTTATAATAGAATCGCTACTATTATTCCCTTATAATAGAATTCGCTAGGAAACTTTTCAGTGCTTTCTATAACTTTTTCCATCGTCACGTCATCATCAGACAATTATATATTGTTTAATAACAAATTTTAAGTTAATCAGTGAATTAATCGATTAACCGATTAAATATCCTAATACATACATATGCTTATGCATTCGGTCGGCTCGTTCCGCGGAAAGACCTTCTTACTTCAGGCATCTTCAAGATCTGGTTTGATTTAATTACCATTATTTTGTAAAGAATTACAAAAGGTTTCAGCTCATTTATATAAAGAGCTTAACTATATAAAGGATAAAATGTATATTTCAGAAAGAAGAAAAGGAAGCCAATGATTAGAACGACTTTTAGAAACAAGCGATAGTGGAAAGCCTATTGCGCACTGACAGCATGTATGTCACAAAGAAGGTATATAAGGGGTTTCTCGAAGCCATCTCTGCTCCTTTATTTTCCCACTGGACCCATACTTAATAATATATGCATACGATTATGTACTGTCTAATGTTGGATACTGTCAACTGCTAAAGAAAAGGAGTGTTCTATTTTTAATGTTATCTTGCAGTGACGCCGACAAATTGTCTTAGCAGAACATATAAGATCTGTTGTAAAATCTGTCTCCACAAAATCTACTTGTCAGTGTACCTCTTAATCATATTTCAGTATCTTTTTTTACATCAGATGTTACGCAAAATTATTATAACTTCACAGAGCAGTAGATGGCATTGTATTTTGGGTGTATGGCCATATTTGTAATCCGTGTAAAGTTACTTAATTTTGATACCTATTGCCCTATTGAAGCTCGAAACAATATTTTTAATATACATTAACGGAAAACCTTAATGCACGTACTTTTTAGAGCATCCTTAAAAAAACTCATACAAAACTCATTTGATTGCATTTTTTTATTACTTTTCTTTATTTTTTCCATTAATTTTACGTTTGTTGTTTTTTAAGTTCAAAATTTTCATTTATAATTTTTTTATTTATATTAATATTTAAAGTTTAATTAGTATTTTTTTCTTTTATAATAATTATAGTATATTTATTTATATTTAACTTATGCCTTAGAAATTATTATTATATACTGTACACAGTGTTTTAGCTGAAAAATATTAAAAACTAAAAATTCGTAAGTTAAGTAAAGGCAGGGCTGGGGAGTGGAAAATGAAAAAAAAAAAATTAAAAAATTAAATTAAAAATATATGGTGTAGCTATCTAAAAGATTTGGGAAATATGACTTTAAGTTCAATTCTTTAATCTTGTCCTCATTGCGTAGTTTAATAAAAACTGCGTGAAGAAATTTTTAAATAAATTTTTTCCCAATAAATCCCGTTAAGGATGTACACATTTACTTGTATTTGTATATAAAACATTTTAATGTCAGGCGGAACAATTTCTTGTCAGGATATATATGTATAATTCTCTACATCGATTTAGATTCAAAGTCCTTAGAATATTTTTAAACTTCTCGTTTGGAAAACTAAACAATTTAAAAAATCGCGAAGTTTTTGGTTTTACTCCGTTTTGAAAAAATCAAGTTCTCATTAGATCTACACGTTTTGTGGTCTTAGAAAGCTTCCCTAATCAGCTCTTGGCATTTAAAAATCTCGTGGATCACCGTATACCGGCTCAAAACTTTATACAACTTTTGAACGCCTTAACCGATTCAAACAAAGCGTTCTGAAGAGCAATCCTAAACATAGATTTCCTGTAAATTTGAAACCGATTCTAACCGGTAGATTTCAAGACATCTCGAAAAGCTTAGAAAAAAAGCACTTTTGAAAGTGTTTTTTTAATAACTTTTTAACAGCTTCATCGATCGAATCGAATCTAATCAACTCTTAGCATTTAAAAATACCGTGGATCACCCTATACTGGCTCAAAATCGTGTGGGATAAAAAAGTGTCTTTTTCAAACTTCGAAATTATATATCTGATAAGTTAGTGTTGTTTTATAGTCATCAATAAGAGCTCAGCACGTGGGAATCGGTTGATTCGAAGAGCTCAAAAGCAAAGAATAGCACCAAAACCAGGGACCGCTAATTTCTTACATTGTGATTTATTTTCTTATAAAATTATCCTACTTGAGATTTGTTAATTTTATCTTGACGACAAATTGAATATGCGCACCGATATCGGTATCGATACCACCGATATTTCTTTTTGAGTATCGCAATCGTATCGGCAAAACGGCATATCGTTACGTCCCTAGTGGAAACACTGGCTGTTGCGATAGTTACGGGTTCGAAAAATCGGCGGTTGGGAAAATCAAGCTCGTGGTTTATCACCAAATCGACACAAAATAAAATCTTTTGCTCCAGAATTCAGTTTGCATGTGTGAGATGAAATAACTAACAGAATTCCTATCCTTTTCTAACCGCTGATTGTGAAAGCGGGACTTGTGAACTTATTTTTATATCGATCCGTCTAAATTAACAAGTTTTCTTTTGCTAGATTTAATTTTATTGGGGAAAAGGGAAGGGAAAAAATACAAATTATATTTTTACACGGATTTCTGTTTGATCTTTCTTCATCAGACGCGGATCCAGCTTTAGCGTTTGAGGGAGGGGGGAAGGCGACTTTGTGGAATTTTCTATAAAACAAATCGGTGTAAGTAGCTGATTGCAGTTTGCTCAAGTAATTGCATTGGATTTGGGTGGAGGGGAGGTAACAATCCCTTTTTTCCTTCTATTGCATCCGCGCCTGTTCTTCATATACCAAATCAAAACTTGCTTGGTTTAAATGTGTTTTTGATTACGAAAAATTATTTATTTCAATAACAATTCAATTTAAGTGGCAAATAAATGCATTTGAAATGAATTAATTCCTCTCTTCGTAATTATTTGAGTATTTGTTTTTTTTTCTTCTTTATGATAATTTGTTTGTTGTAACTACAAAAAAAAAATCTTGTAAAATTTATTTATTTTTTTAAATTTTATTTTTGAAAATTTTAAATTTCTATGTGTTTGTGTTGAGGTGTAATTGTGGGTGTTTTTGTAAAGGCTTGTTTTGTTTTTCTTTAAATTTGTTTAGTTTTATTTTAAAAAGGTGGTTTAGTTTAGTTGATTTTTAAGCGTTAGAGAAACTTAGATTTTTCATAAATCTGTAAATAATATACCAACTGAAATAAATAAAAAAGTAGAGCTTTTTAAGATCTTTTAAATGAATGCTATCAAATTTTACACTTAAACTTAGGAATTTTTAATTTTTTGTTGTTGTTTTTTTTTAAAGAAATTTTATTTTACAATATCATTGTTTAGTTTATTTTACTTTTTTATGTTTACGTTTATGTTTATGTACTTATATTCAAGTTAAATTTTTATATGTATATATTTTTCTCGTTCATAAGATTATTCAAAATAATATTTACAATTGCATTGCCAAACTGAAGTTGAAATTTGGATAAAACCATTTAACAGAAATTAAAGCAGATCCTTGTTGTTTGTTTTCATTTCCTTTCTAGAGACATCTAGACGTTTTTGTTAGGCATTTTCAATTTGTTTTATAATAAATTTGATTCATTTTGTTGATGCTGTTTTTGTAGTTGCGATTTAATATTATTGAAGCCGAAATGTTGTTGATATAAATATATATGAATTTATGTATGCAACGCATGAATCCAAAACTGATCAACCGATATGATTTTAATAAAATTGCGAATAAAGGTTGATGCAAGATTTGAAAAATACTGGGGCCGCTATCGACATTTACGCACTATTTTAAAAGAGAGAGAGAGAGAGCGAGAAAGAGCGACAGCGAGTTATTTCGATCCGAATCATCATGGAAGATTCTTTTCGGTCTATGATTAGTTTATAAAAAATATTTTTGTGCACATTAACTGCCGATTTTCATAAATAAAATAAAAATTTTCGGCTGGATGAATTATATTGGAATAACCATACAAAAACTGAAATTTGTTTTTACTTTCCATATTAATCCCAAACGAAAATTTTAATTAACAAAAACTGGCAGTAAATATGTAATAAAAATGTAAAATGGATCCCTGTAGGTAAAATGATTGGGGCGTAATGTAGAAACCACTTTAAACGATGAAATCAAGAAACCTTGTGAATTATCACGAAAATCGTAAAAAGCTCAAGTCCAGTGTATAACTTAATAAATAAATAGCTTTTAAACTTAAGTTCTATTTGAATAAAAAATCACTTTTTCACATATTCATCTTATTCATTTTATAACATATTTAAATTTTATATATAATATGTACATGTAAGAAGTACTTCACATTTTTGTGGTTCACTTTCAATCGTTTCATTGTCCATCACTATTGATGGAAAATATAGGGTTCTAAAGTTATTTTTATGTACATTTGCACAATATAAATAATTTTTCTAAATTCTTATCATAAAAATTATCAATAAATAATTTAGGTTTGGTTGAAAGACAAGAAAGGCTCTTAAATATTTTGTGTAGAGAAGAAAAAAAAATATGGCAGGTTACTATTCTTAAATTTCAGTAACCCTAATTTGAAGAAATAATCGTATATCATAGTGTAGCTTAAATTTCAGTAACCCTAATTTGAAGAAATAATCGTATATCATAGTGTAGCTTAAATGACTGGCCTTGGCCATTTCCATTCACTATCGTCAAATGATTTTAATGGCTTGTTTACATTTTACAAATTGTACATGTCGAATTAAATTAATAACAGGGGGGTTACTCTGTATTACGATTAGAAAAATATTACTTTCGTATTTCAAATTCGAAAAGCTTTTCTTTCGCATCGCATTGCAGAGTAACCCCCCAGGTAGCCTTATAAGCCTAAGTAATCATCAGCTGGCCTATGACTATTCAGATCTGAACTGTCAAAAATTGTTTTTTTTTTCATACTAAACTTTTGTAATTTTATTGAAATATTTATTTAAATAAATTCAAAAAGAAGATAATGATACAGACCACACGTGTGATTTAAATCAATAGGTGCTCCTGCGACTAGATCCATGTTAAATTTGCCCAGAATGGGCTTGGCTGAATTAACTTTTTTGCTGTTTAATTTATTATAATTCGTCGAATATTTTTGATTCGCTTTAGTACATGGTCGTGTTAAATGTTATCGGATTGTCTCAATGGCGAAAGTCATAGCACAAAGAAATTAAAATTTTTACAGATTGGGATGAGGCTACTTCGTATTACTACGCTTATACGCACACTATCAGCTATCGAAAATAGCATACAATAAGCCAAATTGCAGTTTATGATGACATAAACACAATTGTTTGGCAACACTGTTATAACATAAATCATATGTCTTATAGGGCTATTACACTGGCGTACATGTTGGCCAACATGCTCGACAACGTACCAAACCTCCCGGTGTAATAGGAAAATGTATGTCTCCAAAGCATTGAATTCAAAGAAAATGGAAAATGGTGTAAAATTTTTGTTTCAAATTTTCTGAATTGAAAAAATCAAATTTCTTAATATTTAATTGTGCTGCCATACTTCCAACACAATCAAAATTATTTCAGACCGAAAAAACCGAAAATTTATTTAAATACAACATAAGTTTATTAAAAAAAAATCAACCAGTTTTGTATTCAAACAATAAGTCAAAAACTGGATGAGTATAAAATTGCCAAAGAAAAATCCCACGAAATTCGGGAAAATTTTAAATATTTACAGATTGTATATATTTTGTTGTTAAAAGCAAAAAATGCAAAACTTGATCAGAAAAAAACTGACTAAAGTTCTAAATACTATAAATATTAAGATTAAATGAATCATCTGCATCATATTTTAGATGCAAACGAATTGCATAACATTGTTTTAATTATTTTGTCAACACTGTATTTACATGTACTAATTTATTTAATTCTATTGAATGCTAAATAAATTGAAAATTTATTAAAATTGAGTAAATATCATCGAATAGTTATTTTCGGATGATTTCAATATCACAATTTATTTCTTGTTCTCATAATTTTGTTTTCATGTAATTTAAACATTTTTAAAAGTAGTTAATAGTAAAATTGAAAAAAAGATTGGAAAGAAATGCCATTTTCCTGTTTGTTTTGTTAATTAAATGGCTTTGTCAAATAAATATTTAAGAAATAATGGGAAAATATTTTATATGGAGGTTTTTCTACATATACGTTTTACAATGCATTACCATAAATGCCACAAAATAGGATATAAGATTATTTTTGTTGAAACCCTTTGATAATAAAATTCAAAAAAATATCAAACTTATTTTTACCACATTTTACATACAAAATAAAGCACAAATTGTTCTTTTTTTTGTATGTAGTTTACAGGTGGGGTAAAAGTTAGCTGATAATAAACTGCCATAATAAGTTTACATGATTAGATAAGGATAAAATTAAATTGAATTTCATGCATGTCTTTCAAAATTATTTACGCACATACATTGTAAATGCACCCAGCAATAAATGAAAAATATTTATATTTTTTCAAACTTCGTTACATATTCCCATAACAATTTGAAAGTGTGTGTGGGTGTATTTTATATTTTTCGGGCTTACTTTTAATTACATTTACATGAACTTTTTATAAATAATAAAAATATAATTTATTAGCTTTAAATTTAAAATCTTCTTTTTCAAGGTCTTGAGTAATTTTTTATTTCGTAAACTAAACATTTTTTTTTTAAATACACAAGTGTACAATATGTTGGTTGATTCTTAAATTGTTTGTGAGCATTCTGTACCCATACACCTCTTGATATAGAACATATTTTTCTTTTGTTTCTTTCTAATAATTTTGAAATTATTTGAAGAATAGCAGTTTTTGATGTTGCTTACATTTGTTACGATTTTGCGATTTTTTTTTACATTTTTATTTTTGTTACATAAAGAAAAAACAAAAATTAAAGAATACATGAAGAAAAAAAATTTAAGATAAAGAAATGAAAAATTAAATGAAATTAAATTAAATTCATTTTTCATTAAATTCAAATTTAAGAAAAATTCAAAAAACATTACCTCCATTCTTATTTAACTATCAGATTTTTTCCAAGTGCTCTAAGAAGACTTAAACTCGAATATTATGTTTAAAAAACTGTTAATAAAAACTCTAAATTAGTTGATGCCAGCCTCCCTTCAAAAATTTTTTAAGAGAATACCGGGACGTTTGATTAGCAAATGCGGATTATTTTTCTCTACATGAGAATAAGAAAAAAAATTTCTCGAGGTTCAAAAATGTTTAGCCTGTATATGGTTGTCGTTTTTCGCCTACAAATTCGACAGTTTGTAATAGTTAAAAAAAACTGCATTTTCTTTAATCTGTTAGTAATTGTCGAATTTTGAAGACGAATACGCCAAACACGATAAACCCATCTCAAAATAGAACTCTAACATACATCTTTGACGATCCGCTAGGGCCTAGAAAATAGCAACAGGCTTTTAAAATATATCAATTGCTGACGAAAAATAGAGAGAGTATTTAATGATATTTACGCATTTATTATTTCTCTTGTCATCTTCAAATAAGCTGAATTGTTATGACAACCGTCTACAATAGATGCCATACAATAAAAAGTATCGAAAATGAACGATGTTGAAAATGTCATGTTTACGAAGCTTCAGTTTGTTATTTTTTATATTCAGCCCGATTAAAGACGAAAATCTGAATTTTTCTTTATTAAAATTTCACAAATTGTCGAATTTGAAGGCGAAAAATACCAGCCGTAATCAGGTTGATTGTCTTCACATACCATTGACAAAAACATTTCACAATACAGATGATTGTCGTATTGATTGGTGGCGTTTTTTAAACTTACCTGTACATCGATATTTCTATTTTAAACTGGGAGTTTGTTTAAAATGGTTAAGGTAGAAATATAGAATTTCTTGTGGATCTGTACACGTTTTACGGTTCAACGAAGCAGCCAACAAATGAATGCGATTGTCTGCTATGGCTTACAATGAATCAGTAAAATTTGATTTAAATTATTTAGAATTATCACGAAGAAAGCTCTACTAAATATTAATTTTTCTATCTTTGGACAGAGTTTTAATAAACATTAAAATGCATTGCAGTGATGCTTGATGTTTAGATACTCAGTCAATATTATATTTCAAATATTTCTCAAAATACTTCGATTGTATTTGGGGGTTTCAAAAAGACAAAAAGCAGCTACACTTTGCAAAAAAAAAAAATCAAACACAATAATGCTCAATATGTTAGTGCTGATTATTTCTATGCGCTTCGAAATAGCTGTTGAGCAAGGTAATTAGACGCTTATCATATGCAGCCCAGAAGTGCATTTCGGAATAAGCTCAAGATAGGAGAATTTAGTTTCAAGTTATTTTAAACGAGAAATTCTAATTGAAAATCGGTACTACCATTTGTTGGTTGCAGACGTAGAGAAGCAGATGCAGATACATACTTCTGAACTTTTCATTCAAAATATTTTTTAATTCCACAATTATTTCTTTTTTTCTTACAAGTGCAAATAATTGTCGGTTGAAAACAATATAAATCAACATTATAAAAAAGGCCGTTGGACTGAAATGGGAGATGTTTTCTTGAAAATTATTACAATTTATAGAATCTCACTTTACATCCCTGGTTTTTAACTACATGATATCAGTTCATCATCAGTTGGTCTTATTAGTTTCATAACTTCAGCTAAATATATTTAACGCACGTTTTCACTATTAAGGTGTTTCTTTGTTTCGTATGCATTCAAGTAAATAAATCAGTTGATTGTGGGTTTTCGTTCACCCCTTATACATTAACATAAGAGACTGCTGTTATAATAAAAAATATAAAAAGTTTTTGCTTTTATTAAAGCAGCTTTTACGAATATGCCTTAAATTAGAGACAGTTTGTAGCGAACCCTTCTTATAACGTGTAGCTCTTTTAAAAATATGAGCTTCCTGCTTTTCATTCCACAGCTGTAATAACGAGATATGTACTCAATAAATTCTTCGGAAAAAATCTTCAGAATCCGTAACAGAGCTCTTTCCTGGATAACTTCAAATTTTCAAATTCAGTTTTGTCGTGATAAACATATATTTTTCAATATTCGAACACGAGTTCGAAAAATAGCAAGAAAGCACATCTTACGGTTTTTAGAAAACGCTAAAAGACGTTTTGCGTTTTCCAAACCGTTATCGATTTAAAAATGCTACGTTTTCCAAAACATGGGATTTGTGCATTTTTCTTTGTGAAATAAAATTTATGCCAATGAAACTTGATTTTCAAATAAAGTTAGCCGTTAAATATTTATAACATTATATGTTTGTTCGGTATGGGTGATATTCAGTCAACAATTCTTTAAATACTTTCGTTATGCCAAATTCCGAAAATTATAAAATGCTCTAGTTTTGATCCCTTAATTTTTTTTATGAGATCAACAAGTTTTTAAATTTAAAATGGGAGAAATCTCTGCCGCAGATTTTTAGGCTGCGGTTCCATAGAGCATATTCATACGATCGCCGTCGAGAAAGTCCATACATACATCTTTTTTTCACTGCGCCATTTCTACTGCATCGAATTTCAAACAAAAAAAGTAAATTATAGTTTGATAAAATGCTGCTTGTTATGCTCTTCCAATATTAGTATTTCACCTATAATTGAAAGTTTAACAGAGTCTTGAAGCGAAACCACTAATGAACAGGTTAAATAGTGTAAAATATACGTCAAATTTCGACTGCACACCTCTTGCACTTTGAAATTCTTTTGCAAAGAAAAAATAGGTTTACAATTTTTTTAAATAGTTTTCTTTTTATATATGTACATATATTTTTTCATTTTTTTTTGTTTTGTTTTTATTTTTGTATACAAATTAGTATCTTCGCCTATTTCTGTGGTTTTTAATTTAAATTTTGTTAAGGCTCTTTCATGATTTCTTTTGTTAAAGTAAAATTATAGGTTGTGATTTTTATTCATCATTCTTTTTGTTGTTTTTGATCATTTTCATCATTAATTAATCATCATCAAGCATTTAAATAATTTATAATAGAATTATAATAATTTATAATAACGCAAAATAATAAATTGGTAAATAAAAATTATAATAATTAAAATAAAAAAATAAAATTTAAATATTTTAAATGTTTAATAAATCATAATAATAATGCTAATTAATAAATGTATTATGTAAATTTTTTTATTTTATAATTTTTTTTATGTTTTTTTAGTTTTCTCTTTTTTTTTAATTTTAAATGTAAATTACAACGGAAGTGTCGGTGTATTAGTAGTTGGTGTAGGCGTCAGCATTGACGCGGATGGAGGATAACGCAACGTATGTTGTGACGTTGCTTGTTGTATATAATCCTGGCTAGGATTATTTAAAACGCTATCCCTTGAATTTGAATGTGAAGTGGCGCGTAGCAATGTAACTGCTTCGCGTTCTGGACTACATTGGACACCATCTAGTCATTTTTGACGTGATGATTTCTTCTTCTTTCGTTTAAAGAAACAACAACATCTGAAAAAAGTTGGAAAATTATTAATATTTTTTCAATAAAGTCACAATGCATTGTGTACGATTAAATATTCTATATATTAATAATGTGGTCTAATATTTATTAAGCTTAAGGTCTCTTTATTTTTATTATATTATAAAATTAAAAATAAATTTCCTGAAGAAGTCACACAAAGGAGTGACGAAATATTGAAAAACAATTTTATAATATAATAAAAATAAAGAGACCTTAAGCTTAATAAATATGAGACCACATTATTAATCAAAAAGAGGTCAAAAAACTAGAAGAATTATTCTATATATTTGTTTCTTCTACTCTTCGATCTTAAATTTTATATTTCGGGTGAAATGAAATCGTTAGGAATTGAAATAAGAATGTTAGTATAAATATGTCATATGGCTAGTAAATTTTAAAGACAAAAATATTGATATTGAAAAAGAAAATTAACATAATTAATTTTTTTATTTTTCGTTTGGAAAATAGCAATTACTTTTGGAATTTAATTTTTTTGATGTACATAACTGTTGCCTATGAAAAAAGAGGATATACCAGAAGCACAAACCATAAATGTTTGTGACGGAAAATTATTAACCTTCTGTGTAAAACACACGTGTAGAATTACAGACGATTTGAACAGTTGACAAGTCAGATGTAAAAGAATCATGTGATATCTAAGAGCCATTTTACATTCTCAATTATTTTACATTGAGCTTTATGAGCTTTTTTACGGGCAGTGTTTTGTGGTTCATTGGTGGTATTTATTGGAAAGTTTGAGAAGAAGTGGGAAATGAAAATTCGGGGGGATAGGTCCTTGTGTTGACAATATTCGTTTAAACTTCCTACCCAAAGTCACACTCAGTTATATTATTACTTCTTCTTCTATAATAAATCTAAAATAATGAAAGACAATTTCCAAGATCTATCCGAATTTTTATTTCGAGCCTTCTTTTTATCCCTGAAGCATTTTAGCATCTCCATTAAAAGTAAGCGGAAAAGTCTAAAATGCGTGTATGTGAAAAACGTTAGTTACCCGCAAGAAAATTCACTTTTCAAAATTTGTATTTGGGATGTCAAAATTTTAAAATTTTATTGAAATAACGAAAGCATAAGAAATTTTTTTTAAAATTGTTAATTGCAACAAATGAAAGGAGTGAAATCACCTCTACTTCATGTTTTCATTGCCTCAGCTCAACATTATCCATTTTAGACAAAACTTTCTTTGAAGAGCTTTAGTTTTTCTAAAAAATTGCTTTACATTTTATTTCCAAATATTTTTTTATGTGCCATCTTTGACAGGATAAAAATATAGAATGAATTCTGTAAAAAAAATGTCACATACGGCAAACTTTGTTTATACAATATAAATATTTTTTACTTTTGAAATGTTTAAAATAATTGTTTTTTAAATAGCAACCGGATCACCATTGTTTGATAAACCCGGTTGTACTCATAATTATATGAACAGTGCAGAGTTGCACAGCCTACTTTTGACATGTTTTGGAACAAGAATAGATTTTGCTTGGTATTTTCAAATACCTAAAATATATAGGAAATGAAGTAACAAAATAATAGTTTTACAGAAATCCAACACAAGGAAACGCATTAATGTTAATTATAATGAAAATATACTTCTGGAATTTCTGTTGCTTTTCGTTACAAATAACTTTCAAATGAAGAAAAATAGCCATAAAATATTTATACGGTCAAACATATATGCACTTTTAGTTTACAGTGATGCTCATTTAAATAGAATATGTTATTTTAGAAAAGTAAAATTTCTATAACTATATCTATCCATCACTTTATGTGCATAAGAGTATGCGAAAATAGTATTTTTAAATTGAAAACATACTTCGTTTCATCAACCAACTCAACTTCAGGCTGTTGTGTTATGGGAGTATTTGAATGACCAGCAGTGGGATCGTCCGCATTTAGTTCACCATTTGTCGAACTCACAACCTGAAAATGCATAGAAAATAGAAAAAGAAAACAGTTATAATTACTTTTAGATACATGAACGTATTAATTATGTACATACACATGATGCATGTATGTTTGATTGTGGCATAGAAAAATTAACCAATAAAACATAAATGATTGTACATTTACATATTTCAGAAAAGTAAAATCCAATTTTCGCATATACGTAATACACATCGATTGATAAATACATTAGCTAAATACTAAAAGGTGTTGGTTGGTACGCACAATAATCTCATCTACAGCATAAATGATGAATAAAACAAAAAATGTGTAAAGGAGCACCTTTTAAATGCTGATTTAAGTTGTTCTAGGGCGGTATTTCGAATTGAACCAATTAAAATTAAATTGCTTTTCTTTGAACTCAACCTATACAAGTTCAGTTAAAAATGCTACTGCTACACAAGTCTGGCAGATTGTGACCTAAATCAGCATTTTCTTTTCTTTTTTTTTGAAATCTTCAAACAGATCACAACATCGAATTAAACGCAACGATTTACACTAAACGAACATTCACACACACACACACACACACATACACACGTGAAATAAAATATTTTATACCTTTTTTTCTTTGTATAAAAGAGAAATTGTTTAAACAAAATAAAATATAAAATATTTTCAATTTTAACTTAAACTTAAAACGTATCGATTATTGTTTCGTTGCTTAATATTATTAAACTGTCGAGTCTTTGGGCACCAAAGGCGATTGTGCTTTATTATTGGTTGTCGCATGTTCTGTTGCAGTAGGAGGATCTGTAGGAGTATTGGGCTCAGCAGCAGTAGCAGCTTTAACTGATATCGCATCATATTTTTCGATTTCATAATAAGCATCGAAAGGACTATCATCATCAGAGCCTGAATCTTCGGGTTGTTTCTAAATCAATTAATTAAATTTGTTTTTGTCTTTTGAGTATTTTGATCTGCTCAAGTAGTTTCTTTCTTAAGTAAATTTTGTTTGTGTCACAAAACTAAACTACATTCATATTTAATTTGTTGCTTTGAAGTAAATATTAAAAATAAAATATTGAGTGCTTAATCTTTTTTATTTTTTGTAAAACCAACATTCTTTAAACATGCACAACTTAACAATTAACATTCCTTGAAATTACTTTTTAATGCTCATGCGTTTTTATTAATGGCACTGCTACTAAATATATCTTTAAGTGCTTCATCGAAATTATTTAGTAATGATTTTTTTCCTTAATGATTCATGAACACAAGGTCATCAAATGTAATAACAAATATGTTGGCCTTCTGGAAAATTGTAAGGTTTAAATACAAAAAATTTAAAAATGCTAAATAAAATTATTTAATATTGGCCAATCCAATGAGACTTTTCAGAATCCATGAAGTTATGCACCTCATAACTTATAAAAAAAGAAATATGGCACAAAAAATAGTATGTTGCTATTTCATTTCGAACTCCATATAAAATACCAAAAGTTGTAGAGTTCTTTGCATGTCAGAAAAGGGTTGCAAAATATATAGAAATATGGTTCAATTTATGTACACGACATTCGTATTTAATTTCTGTGAAGAGAAAAAACGACATGATTTTAGGAAAAATTTGGAATATTTTTCCAATCATTTTCTGCCAAAAATAAAAGTTTAAATATTTTACTTTGATGAGACAAAAGGGTGAACTTTTGCAGATAAATATAACCAGAATAAAAAACGAAGTCATTTTTAAGGAACTATTCTTTGGCTCGTCAAGTCCTGAGGTTTAGAAAGAGGAGAAGCGAATGGAAAGAAGTGCAAACCTGACCGCGCCATCAAGTTTAACAAAATCTTTCACTTGAAGTTGGCTGCAGAATGCCAAAAATCATATAAACTTGAAAGCAAAGACAATGAAACTTGATGAAACAAAATGTTCGTGTATGAACGTACATGCAGGTTTAAGAGAAGATTAAAGAAAAACGGATGACTTTTTTGAATATAAGATTATGCTTCTGAGTAATTCGGCAACTTGAAGAAGAGTTTTTGACAGAATCGATGAGTACATATCGCCATACGAATTCATAAAACCTGTATGATCCAAACACTAATATGAAGAATTACCTACAATTTTAAGAAAAATTTTTTAGCGTAAGATTTTGTACAAAAATTTTGAGTTTCATTTTAATTTAGGACATGTTCTATATCATATGACGTGGTATTTGGTATGTTGTATGCTTAAATACTTGTGTAAACTATGTTTTGTGTATTTTAATATTTAATTTCTACATAAAGGTGGCACAACGTCAAAGTGTTAAATACAAGAGTTTATAATCACAAATCTACTAAAGAAATGATAATGAGAACCAACAACAATTTCTAAATTTTGTATGGAAATTTTAGTTTCAAATGAAAATAATTAAAATTAAAAACACACCGAGAAAAAATAATCGATTAAAAATTGTTGTGTTTTTGTGTGTAAGAGAAAGGAGAGAGAAAGAGAGTACCTTGAATAGATGTAGACTAAATCAAGTGAAAACATTAGAAATGAAAACGTCAAAAATATAAGAGTCTGCATAATAAAATCAATCAATCAACAGGTTTCATACGTCAGTAGTAGTTTTTGTAGAAGAAGAACAATAACAATATTAAAAAATTAACGGGAAAACTTCGTGGAGAAGGTAAACAAAAAATAATGAATCACAAAAACAATTAATAAAAGGGAGAGAGGGGGACAAGGATATTATAAAACAAGTTTACTTTTGTATGTTTTAGTTATATGAATTACAATCAATATGATGGACAACAAAGTTAAAACCCTGGCCTTTGTTGTTATTCATACATATGTATGTGCATACATACATACATACATGCACATTTCTTTCCAAGGTCAATTTTGTTATCAGGGCAGTCAATTCAATCAGCCTACAAAATAGCAACAACCGTTTTTGAGGAAATCCTATTGTTTAGTAAAAGACAACTGTGCTGCCATCACTCAAAACAGTCTTCCAGCATGGATTTTAGTATATCCCCACACGTATAAGACCGAGAACACACTATGGCATTTTACAGTTGGGAAGATGCTGCACAATGAAATACACGAAAACGGCAAACTGTGCCACTAGTACATACTATTGTGTTTGCTTGCGTTAACACAAAATGCTGCCATAGTGTGTTCCCGCTGAATAGGTAACGATTATTTTTATATACTATTTTTGTAGACTTACATATTTACATGTCCTAACTCTGAAATATTCTTCAGACTTTTTTATATTTTCTAGTATAAACATATAGCGTCAGATATGTATGTTGTCTAAGAAAAAGTCGTTTTTAATATTTAGAACGTCTTCAGGATATTTGTATTGGAAATCGCGCGATTTCTAATCACCATGATTCACAGAACATGTCCGAATTTAAAGACGAAAGATATTTTACTACATTCTTAATATTATGAAAAATCAGGGCGGTTACTCCGTAATGCGAAAGTAATTTCTTTCGCATCGTAATCAAGAATAACCCCCTCTATATCCATAACAGCACTTGGCAGTGCTTTGATTATTTGGCAGATGACCCCAATTATCGTAAATAATAGATTTTCAGTTTTTTTTTGCAGCTATCCTACTGATAAGAATAATTAAATATGAGGTGTTACTGTGTAATGCGATGCGAAAGAAAATCTTTTCGCATTTGTATGCTATTTAAATTAAAATGCGAAAGTAATTTCTTTCGCATCGTAATACAGAATAAGACCCAGCTCTGTCTGCTATAAAAAATAGGGTAATTAATACGGCAAAATTAAACGTACAAAAAGGATTTCACAAGTAAACAGTTAGTTTGGTTTTGTTATGTAAGAGAAATCAGTCCATGATAAACGGAATTAAATTTTTAGATAAATGTTAATAAACTAATTTTTTTACATATTGTCATTGTACTATTATAATATGAAATTTATTTGTTGGGTGGTTAAGCAATGTCTATATGCATTTCAGTGGCGCTTCTTACCAAATCGTCAGTAGACTTCAACCACAGTTTTGCAAAGTTTCAAACTTCTCAACTTATTAAAAGACTTCCAAAAACCATCTGAGAATTATGTTAAATAAATTAACTATAAAAATTCATAAACAATTTAAAAAAATCACATTATAAAAAGTGTAGCAGGCTATGAAACTTATACAAACCAAACCCAACAAACAACTTTTATTCGATACGACTCTATTTTATCTTTCTATACCAAAGTTTGCAACTTTGCAAAACTGTGGTTGAAGTCTACTGACGATTTGGTAAGAAGCGCCAATGAAATGCATATAGACATTGCTTAACCACCCAACAAATAAATTTCATATTTTTAGATAAATTTAGAAAATGTTAAAAATCTTGATAACGATTTGACGTGGCGAATAGTCGAAAAGTGAATTAATTTTCTGAATAACAATTAACTTCCTGTTCAATGATGTCGTAACCTTCGATTGCAACCTATTTGGCTCGTTGATTTATAAAATAATTTGTATAAAGAAATAGAAAGTTTTTGAAGAAACGAGCAGCGTTCATTTGCGTTTTATGGCGCGATGAATTCAATCCGCAACATGCAGCGCAGAACTGTTGACTCCATTTTATGTTCCGCACAAATATGCGGTTTATTTTAATTTTTAGAGCATTTAAATAAGAACTTGTTTTAAAAATATTCTCTTGTTTCTTTTCCCTTCTCATTACTATTTTCTCTTTAGTTTTTTGTAATTCTAATCATAATAAATTTAAAATAACACTTTTTCTAAAAAGACCCTAAAGTATGTTCGCCATTAGAGTGAATTGTGCTATAGAGAAACTTTAACTTGTTGCAAAGCAATTATTATTTTGAAACCTCTGATATTTTTGCTCCCGAATGGAACAACGCTTTGCCGTGTGTGAAATAAATGAAAATTAAATACAAATTAAAGTTTGGCAGAAAGTTTGAATGAACATTTCAGACGAAGAAAATATTACAATTTAGTACCACATTGGAAAAAAAAATATGTCGCGCAATATCTGACAATGGCAACAACCGATTTCCAGATGGCTGACAACATTACTGCCGTACAATTGACTGACAACGCCATCCTGGCACCGTTGTAAGACATTCTTAGCCACATTTTACTGAAAATATTTTAAGATTTGACAACCGTGTTTAAATAACTCAAATACATACATATATCGTTTTCATTATTTCATCTATAATTTTAATGAATTAAAAACATAGAATTTATTCTAATATTATGTACATAAATTCAGAAAATCCCTTCACATATATTGGAAATAAAGTGGAATACTGCAACAATATGATATTTTTTTATACACATTAAGTTAAAAGAGAAACATTGATGTTATAAACATTGTTTGACACTCATAAACTTACCTGTACAGAACCGTGCCTATCGGCTGGCGTAAGATTGCCCAGTGTAGCACCTGGTTTGGGTACATCTGGCCACGCAGCAACACCTCCTTTGGCATTTGTCTGTTATTGCCAACCCATTATACCAAACACACACACACAAAAACGCATCATTTTAAGAGAGTAATTGTTTGTAAGTTGTTATAAAAATTTTACGGTATTTCAATAGTCGCATTTTGCATTTGTCATTATCGATAACATATTCAATCAATTATTTTGTTCAATGAAGAGAGTGCGTGCATTCATTCATTTAGATATGGGTAGCGGAGTAAAAGGATGTTTTGTTATTTAAGGATGTGATTTATTATGGATGGTATATAGCCGATGATATTGGTTTTTCATACATCATGTTTTACATTTAAAGTCGTTTTTGGTTATTTTCGTTAATTATGAAAAAATAAAATAAAAATAATTGCATAAGTTTTCTTTTATTTAGGTATTTAGAAATAGATAATTTAGTTTTTAAGATTTTGGTTTTAATTTTTTTGGAAAAGTCGATAGCCTTAAGTAAATTTTTAAAAGAAAATTAAATATTTTCAAAAAGAAATTAAATTAAAATAGTTTTCTAATTAAACCACAAAAAGCTGATTTATTTAACTTCTATATGTTAGATAAGTTACTATACAATATTTGTTTTTAAGTTTCTGTGAACTACTTGATTCGTTCGTATAGTTATAAAATAATACAAGATTTTAACACTGTTTCAATTGAAATTTCTTTAAAAAAAATAAAACACAAGAAAGTTACTCTGCGTTATGATGCGAAAGGAATTGTTTTCACATTGAGATGTGAAAGAGTTTCTTCCTCATGGTAGTATAAAGTAACTTCCAAGGAATTTTCACCAATCGTAGCGAAAGTTGTGTAAATGGTGCAAAATTATTAAGAATATTGAAACAGTGAATGGAGACAAAAAAAACTCCCAGGAAATTTTTATTTAGAATTGGGGTGTATATGTTTACATCAACATGCCACCGTTCTACTTTCTTTCTTTTTTGTGAAGAAAATTAGGTAAATGCAAATTTGCACGACATCTACAGTGAAAAGCCTCCTTGTAATTTATTTTAAAAAAAGGTAAAAGAGCAATGCTTGAAATATGCGTAAACAATACCAAAATATTGCGAAACAATTTATTGGTAATAGGTACATACATATTAATGTTGTCGTGTACAATTTGAAAATTAAACAAAAGTCTAAAATGACTGGAAATTTGTTTAACTTATTTTTTATTTAGTGAATTTCTATAGAACTTTATCAAGTGTGAGTTATTATAATCCAAAATATCATCAAAAACTACTGATTGTTAATTAGTTATTAACTTTTATTAAAGAATGCAATTATTAATAAATATTATAATGAGTTCACCATGAGCATTTTAGACAACTTACAAAACATTAAGGAAATTATAAAAAAAAAAATATATTAGTAAAAACGAATACAAGGTCATAAAAATAAATTAAATAATTTTTCTTTAAAGAGTAATTAAATAAAAGTAAAAATATAGTTGCTAAGTCTTTGAAGAAATGACAAAGAATAAACTTGCCTTCTAGCCTAAAAGGCACAATATAATACCCACTGCATTCTAGTAAAGAAGCATCAAATTAACAAAATTCTAAAACAACCCCTGTTACTAATTAATAAATACATATTCGAAATAAGTATAAATATACAACAAACGCACTCTAACCTCCAAAATTAAATATTCTTCATCATCTTCTTCATAATCAAAATAAGAAACATCCTTTTTTGGTGTGTTTCAAATTAAGTGAAAAAAGAAAACGAAATTAATAAAAAGAAAGCAAAATTTAACAAAATTAAGATGATTAGAAATTTAGTAGAAGAAACCAATTAATACACAATAAAAATAGTATCCATAAGTAAATACACTCGTATATTGTTTAAATAAGAAAAGCCAAAGAAAGAAAAAATCCAATAGGAAGAAAACATTTTTTATATTTCTTTTATGAGAAAACATTATTGCTCTGCACTTCAAGTGCAATAATCATTTTGAGAGTTAGCGCAGTGCTATTGTTACAAATAACATTCGTTTGATATTGGTAACAATAATAAGCTGATAACTCAAAAAATTTTTGATGCCAAGTGGAATGCAGAACAGGGCTGTT
Organism: Linnaemya vulpina; assembly: GCA_963675445.1. Taxonomy (NCBI): domain Eukaryota; kingdom Metazoa; phylum Arthropoda; class Insecta; order Diptera; family Tachinidae; genus Linnaemya; species Linnaemya vulpina. Next base: position 91,216,036 of record OY776277.1, read on the forward strand.
GTGTTTAATAAACGGTGGCATTTTATAATTATGAGTTGCATGAAAAATTCAGCATTAAACAAGTGGTTTAATCTTGACTTTCGACGATATCGATTAGCTGCCAGTTTTTGTAAACAAAATAAAGAATTTTCATTTAGGCATTTATATTAAAACAGTAATAGTGAACTCAGATTTCTTTTTGATATAAAAACCCAAACGAATATTTTTATTTTGTCTACAAAAGTGCAGTAAATAATTTTCAAAAAAATATTAACGAAATCCATATCAATTTAATACTTGTAATTTTTCATTTCTTAACATACAAAATGCCGTTAAAATAAATAAATTCCAATTGAATTTCTATAATTTCATTAAAAAAAAAAAAAAAAAAAAAAAACAGTCGTTCGATCTAGAAACAGTGATGAAAAATGAAATAGGTCCCGGGCTCTTGCACTTCAAATTTTTAAAAGTTTGGTCTTGAATACAGGAAATTTACTATTTGACATATTGTCATGCTCTTATTACTATTTTTATTATCATTATATAATACTTAACCAAATTAAAATTAAGCTGCATAAGTTTCGCGCGATTAAATTGATATGAAAAGATAATAAAATTTATTATGCACCAATGAGAAAAACAAGTAAACTTTCAACTTTACGTTCATTTTGGGCATTTTAACTGCCAACAATGAAAACAATTACATCTATGATTTAGTTCTATCCTGAATCAAAATATTTATTGTAACATTTTTCACCATCTAATGTTCCAAACGACTGCAAGCAAATCTCGACATTCAATAATAATAATATGCATCTAATTTATTTTCAATAGGAGAAAAGTATTGAAATCATACAGCAAAAGAAAACATATAAACCAGATTCAAGTCAAGACTTTAAAATTCAATTGGAAATTTATCGATTTCAAAGAACTGTATTTTACTTGTTAAACTATAAAAAGATGTAAATGTATACTTTACCTTGCCTGTAACGTTATGACGATCTTTATTTGGTGAAATGATAACTTCATGACCTGTTTGTAAAGAACCAACTGGCGTTGACTATTATGTTAATGTCGGTGTTAGAACATTTATAACGATTTATCGGAGTTGGAGAAATGACGATGAAAGTTGATTCCGTTTTTATATAGCAATTATTAGTTATCACACAACAGGCCACAAGCCATATTATTTTTATATTGATTGGTTTTAAATTAAAGATGAAGATAACACACACATACACAGAAGAATGTTGTGGTTGAAGCGTTATGATATGAAATTTGAAAAAATAAAAAGAACTTTATATTAGTCATATTTGTATCATAAAATAACTACAAAAGTATGTATTGAAGGTTCTAGTAAAAATTATCGCAGTATATTTTTCTCTTAATACTGATTATTATTTTCAAGTTAAGGCAAAATAACACTCATCTAGCATACTTTTCTAAAATGTTTTAATCTAAGATTAATAAAAGGAAATATATCAAAAAGCAATTGGTTCGAGAGTTTTATGGGGAATTTTTTTTATTTTCTTGTTAATTTTTGTTAGACAAACTATTAACATTTCAATTTAATACTATTTTTGACAATTTTGTCAATGAAAAATTTTTTTCTTGCATTGTACCTTGACAACAAATATAGAGTTGCCAAGGAGTATTTTATTTCTTTGCTTGTATTTACGTTTTAACTTTTTAAAACATTAAAAAAATTCCCACACAAAATTCTCAAAAAAGTAAAAAGTATATAAACTAATAAAAACAATCAAAAAGATACCTTATCAGATTTATTTTTGGCTAAATGAGAGGGTGGAGCATTTTTCATGATTTTCATTTTTTCAAGTTGTTCCTTACTCTAGTACATATTTGGAAAATTTTGTAAGACATACAACAAAAAATAAAAAATAATTTTTAATAACAAAACCTTTAAAACACATTTTTATTGATACAAAATCAAGAAACAAAATATATTAGTGATAAGAAAAAATTATTTTTATTATGTACAGAAAACAGAAAAAACTTTAGAAAATTTATGCGATTTAAAAAATAATTTTGATTAGTTTGCTTGAAATCTTGACTGAACCCCGAACCACCTTAAAATATAAATGAAACAAAAAAAGATATGAAATTAAGAAGAAATAATGTTTAAAATGGAAAATCATGTTTGAAACACGGAAACGCACCTTTTATTTCTTTGTTGCGAAATCAAGACAACATAAACATTCCTCAAAATTAATATAAAAGAGGTGAAAATTTCAAAAATGCAACCTTCAATTCCAAAATGCTCTTACAAAACATGAATATAACATTTGATTTGAGAAAAATCATTTTCCAATCTTTGAAGCCGCGAAATTAATTAATTAGTTGTATGATGCAAATATTTCGAGTGCTAATTTTTTTCAAATTAATTAAAATTGATTAGTTCTTATTTACTGCCTACCATTGTCTTCCCTGTCCAGTCGAATTCCCCATCATCCACAAAGCCTTTACGATCGAATAAGTCTTGGAATAGTCTTCGCAGAAAATCATAATCGGGCGTTTCAAAAAAATCTAGCCGCCTCACATAACGTAAATATGTTGCAAATTCTTCAGGATGATTATCGCAAAGCACCTAAAAAGTTAAAAATATATTTATTAAATAATTTTAAACTTTCGAATTCCTTTTTTGTTGCTTTTTTTTAATTTTATTTTACCTCAATGGGTGTTGCTCGTTTAGTATCACCAATTTTTTGATATCTTTCCTTAAGTGTATCGGCCTTAAGACCTTGCCATGGCAGTGAACCTCTTAAGAAATACATGAACATGTGGCCTAAAGCCTCTAAGTCATCACGCCTAGATTGCTCTCGACCCATGTGTGTATTTATAGACATATATCGCGCTGTGCCAGTCAATGATTTGTGTTCCCGATATGGTATATGTCTATTTGTATCTAAATCAATATATTCTTTGGCCAAACCGAAATCTAAATGAAAAGCAAATATGTGGCATGTTATTATACTTTCGGTAAGTAAATTATTTATTAGAGAATTTTATTTACACAATTTCCAATTTAAAAAAAAAAAACCTATTCTGAAGTCTACATGGAAGCAGTTTTGCAAGGCATGCTTTTTATGTGAAAAGTTATGACGCAGAAACGCTACAATTGAAACACTCAATTTGTTGTTGCCAACTTTAAAGTCTTTCCAGGTGTTTTTTAACTCACAAGGAATGAAAATAATGTTGTTGTGTTTGACACTTTTGTTGCAAACATTTTTTACAGTAATTCTTTATGGGGAAAAACATATATATTTTGTAAAAATTTACTTCTTTAGGACTAATCTAACAGTTCGCTCCTTTATAGTGTAAACCAGTAAATTTTCAAATAAAGCTTCAAAAGCATACAAATTCGAAAGGCTTTACTTTCAAATGGAATTACCGGTTATACTGGAAAGGTTGGCAATACTTTACAACAGATATTGTTTGCTTGTGATAATGCTTTATTACATTTTTTACACTTTTTATATTCGCTTTAAACACTTGCCTTTCACCTGGCGATATTTACCAAGTTGCCACCTGGCGCGAATCGAATTCGACTTGGAAATTCGGTGGTGTACGATGGGTGTCAAGCTGCATTTTATATGAGAAATTTTGTTTTGCTTTTTTTTTCTTCATATCCTACATTGCCTTGAATCCTTTGTTATGTTATATATTAAACAAAAAAAGAATTCAAACATACATACCAATTATGTGTATAATTTTTTCTCTCCTCGTTGATGTTCTACCAATTAAAAAATTTTCTGGCTTAACATCTCTATAAATTAAGTGCCGACTATGAACATATTCGATCCGGTGGAGCTAAATTGTTATTAAAAAATTTATAAAAAAGAAAAATTAATTAGTTAATAGAAAAAATAATGGTATAATAAAATGCAACAAATATATTATCTGAGTTTCTACATGCTTCGGAAATTCGGAAAGGAAAAAAGGCTGATTTAAGGATATTAAATAATTTGCTTGTTTTCTTTTATTAAAACCGAATGAGTTGCTTAAGAACAAAAAACATAATAATACAGTGTCTCAACTAGCGTAGTTTTCAATGTTTATTAATAAATATTCTTTTAATTAAGAATGATTTTAATACGGTATAACTTTATTTTAAAAAGCTACTGAATATGAATAACTGAACATGATTAACTATATAAAAAACACAAAAAATAATTCAAAATAAAATCTGTTTCAAATAAAATATTAAGTATATGTATTTATGTATATGAACAGAGAATATGATGATGTCTAAAACATGCTTTATAAGATTTGATAAGATAATAGAAAATATAAATAAATAACGTCAATATATATTTTCAACAAACTGTTCTATAATAAAAATTAAAAAAAAATAGACAAGAGAATGCTTAAGATAAAAAGACTTTTTAAAACAAATGAGAAAACGCAGCCAAAAGTTCGAAATTAAAACCTTTAACCTTAATTTTTTATGTGGATGTTGTATTCTTTAATAAAATTTTGTTTTCAATGAAATATTAGTTACAATGCTTGAAATGGACATTCAACTTAAATAAGAAACTATGATTTTTTTGTTTGACCTAAACTAGTATTTATGCACATACACAAAATAGATGTTTTATTTAAGACGAATAAATAAAAATTAATTTATTTTGTGTTTGTTTGTGTTGTTTTAGAATGCTTTATTTATTGTTTAATTTTATTATGAGATTTTTTAGTTTTTGGTGGTTTTTGTTGGTTTGTTGGTTTGTTGGTGTTTTAGGGTACTTACTAATTGTATTGCTATCAGTAGTACTGTCTTCATAGTGAAACGTCTGCCGCAAATATCAAATAAATCTTCAAGTGATGGACCGAGCAATTCCATTACAAGAGCATTGTACTTGCCGCATGGGCCGAAGTAATATACTTCGGGCACACCTTCTGCTACAATAACAAAAACAATAACAACAACAATTGTAATATATGTAAGGAAAAAAGTTATTATTTATAAAAATGTAATTTAATTTGAAGTTTTAAAATCAATTTTTTATAAGGGAGAAAAAAAACAGGAAAGCCCGCAAAGCAAATTATTATTATAATTTTCATAATTATTAATTTTTTTTATTTTGTAAAATTAGGTTATTTTTTTGGTTTTAATTTAATTGTTGTTGTTTTTGTCAAGTTTTGCAATAGAGAGCAGTGGGGAGATTTGGTTTATATGTAAAAAAACATAAGGAAATATTATGTATGAGAGAGCAGCAGTTTGTTTGTAATAAAAATATGTGTTTGGTTTTTACAAAAAAGTATTTTTTTTTTAAGTCAAATGTTAGTGTTTTGAAAAATGTTCGCGTTAACTGTAGCCGTTCGTTGTTATTTCTGTTGGAAATTTGTTGAATTTCAAAAGAAAAACACCTATTGATTTACCACCAAAAATATCTTTCTTGTTGTTTTAATAATCATTTTATATTTGTCTACATGTAGTTTTTATTTTTTATAGTATTCTCTTTGCATATTTGAAAATGGAAGTCAAATGCTTGTTTCAATAAAAAAATCTATACATAATTAATGACAATATTTACAATATAAATAAATCAAATTTATTTGGTGTACATTTTGGGGCTTTTCAAGCGGATGCTTCCAGCGCGACAGTACAAAAAATCGTATATATCTAATTAATAAGAGTTTAGTTTAGTTGTTATTGCACTGACAACTACATGTCGCCAGTTGTCAATTGTAAGAGTGTAATTGTTTCAGTAATGCCACCATACATGCAGGGACGGAAAATAAAGCACCTTCCTTATTTACCAAATATAATAAATTTTAGAATTAATGAATAAGGTGCTCAATATGAAAATCACTAAAAATTTATTCATAAATAAGGTTTGCTGTTCATATAAATATATGATTTAAGAAAGCCAAGTTGCCACTGAATTTAATTTTCGGTCAACAGAGATGCAAACGCTTTTACACTTCCACAAGCAAAAATAAAGTCCATGCCCACAACAACACACCATTTCAAAATATAAGGTGTTCCATTAAGATATTTCACTTTTAATATCCCAACATTTTAAAATGGTGTCCAGCCATACACATTAATTGACCTTATCACAATAAAAGCCATTACTAATTGTATGCGAATTCGTTGTAATATTGATTAAATTTGCAATTGCAGTGCTGTTAAACGTGTGTTTAGTGAAAAACTCAAAGAACAGAGTTTGTCGACGTTTGGCAGCTGAAAACATAAACAAAAAATTTCTGACCAAGTTGAATGTAAGTTTATTATTATTGACTCAATAAAATCACTTGTCATGAATACTCATGAATACTCATGGGTCGTCGTGTAGTACCTTCTTTGTTTACGAATTATGAAATTGTGGACAAATTGAAGCTGTTGGGGCACATGTTACTGATAAGAAGAAACGAGCTCAGAAGTAAATGAGAATTTTGAAGACTAGATCTGTCCCTTTCTTGTCGATCTTTGGAATTGCGCTTTCCAAAAACGACATACGCCAAAGTCGTAAGACTTTTAAAATTTAGTTAATAAAATGGCCTTTATGAAGATTGTCGCACTTATATATGAAATGAAATGGTTCCAATATCGCAAGCGTTGCCACTTTTTATTGGTTTCTTTACGACTACAACAACCATGATAAATCGGAATAACAATCGTGTTCTTTTTTTTTACTGGAAGAGTCTACTTAAGATCTGTCATTTCAAAGACGGTGCCATTGCTTTTGCGAAAATCTTAATGAAATTGCCAAGCTTCCGCTTTCAAAGCCCCCTTTTTTAATATGGAACTAAAAAGAAGGGAAATTTAATAGAAATTATCATAAATATATATATATATATATATATATATATATATTATATTATTTAACTCGGTTAGTATATCATATTCTTAATGGAAGAAGTAAGACTCAGAAATGCTATAATCATACATACATAAATACTTTATATATACATATTTTACAATTTTATATGAACAATACAAGTTTCATAATAGGCACTAACATTTTTAATAGAGATACGATTCATGCACATGAATTATGTTGTAGACTTTAAGAATAGTTTCAATAGGATTAAATTTAATTTGTATATTTCAAATACAAATAAATAATTTACCGTGATTATCACTACTAAAACAGTCGAACACTAAAAATAATTGCATCAACTGATACACATGTTTTTATATAAATATATGATACATATGCACATATGTAATCGTACATAAAAATTTTTTTTCAGCCCACTAAGTCTAATGTAAGGAAAGGACTATTATTATTTTTAGATTCTTATAGCACCTGAACTGCATAGCGATTTTTTATTGATAAATCCATATATAAAAAAAGGTGCGTTTACACTTAACTGACATTTTTCAAAAAAAAAAAAAAAAAAAACGTAACGACAAAGTGCTAAAGCAATATATTTTGGTTATTATTTTATTAATACTGGGTTCTATGACACTGTCTGTTAATTAGGTGTGAAACTGTTTTGCTTCACAAACAGGTATCTGAATCCAAATATTTTCTGAAGTATTTATTTGATATTAAATATTTGATTAGTGTGAACGTTCTTTAAGAAGGCATGTGGAAAGGGAACTTAAATGAAAAATACCTCAGTGCTTGATGAGAAAACTTATAAGAAATATATTTTAAAGAACAGCTGATTGCACCTTCTCACATAAGGAAAAAAATTATGACCGGCACAATCTAAAATAATTTTAAGCATTTTTAATATTAAATCTTAGAAAAATATAAATGCCAAATGTTAAGTTTAATGGAGTAGACAAGTGGCAACTTTTTTCAGCTGCAAAAGTCTGGCACACCTTTCAAATGCCAAATTTTCTATGGATGATAAATAAATGAAAAGTGCATAAAATATTATTTCTTTACATTTTTGTATGCTGCTTGCGCTTTTTCGGACACAATAAAGAAACAAATCAATTCACTTAGTATTGAATAACAGAACTGGAAAATATAAATCAATCGAACTTGTATTCCATTTCAGGAAAGTCAGATTTTACTTGTTAGTCTCATGATGTAATAAATATAAGGTGGCATAGCTACGCCAGATGACTAATTTTTGCTTAAGTTTTTATGTACACACGCCCTCTTTTTGTTTGGATTTGTGAGCGTTGTTTTTGCAATTGCGCATGTGTGCAGCATTTGAACGTGTTTTGTGGCTTTACACAAACAACAATTGCTTGGCTTGTTGTAATGTTGTATTTGCAGTCGCAGCGATACCACCTTATATTTATTATATCATGGTTAGTCCAAGGCAGTAAAGCCCCAAGTCAATAGTTAAATATTATGTCAAACTTTTGAGCTTTTTTCATATTATTTTTGCTAAATATAATTTTCTTATTCTATCAATTCATAGACAATTATGATTTATTTTCTGACCTGACTAATAGATTTAATAACATTATCGATGCAACGCTTTAATGCTTTTACAATTACGACACAATTTGTAATTCTACAGTTTTGTTAACATAAAAATACATTCTGGAATAACAAGAATTTTGTTTAAACTACAACTACGAAGTTTCAGTTACATTAAATGTTTGTTCTGTAAGAAAAAATATTAAAATTATAAATTTTATTTAGAAAGAAAATATAGAGACAGATAAAAACGTATTTCTATTTTGAATTATTATTTAAATAAATTTGCAGTTGAGACACTTTTCGAGGTTATAAAAAAAACTTAAACGAATATTTATTCAACTCTAAAAACAAAAATTTTTAACGATATTATTAAAATTCAATTCTTTTTTTTTTCTTCTTTAACATAATTAAACAATAAAATCATATACTTTAAAATGAAATCATTATTCACAGACTATAAAACATAATTGTTTATATTAGGACACGAATTTTATTGTCATTTAAGTACGACATTTATTTTTTTATGAAAGACATTTTCTGTATTTCATTTTTTTTTTCTTTTTAATAAAAAGAAATCAAAAACAATGCGCAATTTTTTAATTTCTTTTTATTTAAACGATTAAATTTTCAAAACTTACAAGTTGCTTTGCAATCATCAATGCAGTCTTAAGTGAAAATTTACGGTTGCAAGTATTGAAGAGATCTTCTAAAGACAGTCCCAATAATTCTAATACCATGGCATTGTAACGGCCACCACATGTGCCCAAATGATAAACCCTGGGTATACCCTCTGGACAATTATCTAAATGATGATGGTAATCCAATCAGAATAATAAACATACGCACACATTAACATAACACATGTTTATAAATAAATTTGCATATTTTATTTGTTTATTATTTATTAAGTTGTAATAGTTCAATGTACACAAAAACAAATATGGAGGGGAGTGCGTTGCGTGTAAGATATTGAGACAGAAAGAGCAAATGAAAATTACATCATTATTATTATCATCATCATCATCAGCATCAGCATCAGCATCATCGTCGCCATCACAATATTAGAAACGGTTTTAGTTGTTTTGTTTTATTAGTTTTGTGTTGTTAACAATAAAAAATGTTTTGTTTTTTTTTTTAAATTGACATATCGATGGATTTTCGTTGATGGATTTAATTGTTGATCGTTGGTTGGTTTTTAACATTTTGTAATAGGAAAAAAAAATTCATTGGTTGTTGGGTGGTTTGTTGTTGTTCTTATATTATAATTATTATTGTTATTTATTGGCGCTTTTGTTATGATAGGCGTCAAATAAATAACATGAATGATTTGATGACTAATCAAGAATAATATAATAATGTTGTTGTTTCTTCTACATACATACATAAATACTAAATCAGTTTAAAATATATTTATATGACGTCTACAATAATAATATAAGAAGAAAAAGAAAACAGACGAGCACAAAACTGGAAAAAATCTATTAAACGCTGTTCAAAGAATTTGGAATCGAAATGACACACTTTTTATATCTGCAACAATTTGAATATGAATGAATGACTTTTCATAAGTAAAAACAAAGTTGCCAGCTTGAAATAATCTAGAGTTCTGGAACTTGATTTATTTTGTTGCAAAATTATTAGTGATATTCGTCTTCATTATCTCTAGATTTACACTGGAAATTAAAAATAAATAGCTTCAGCTATTTACATTTCTAATTATTTTTTACTATTAATATTTGCTAAATGACTTCAGTCTATTAAATTTACAAATTTTTTTACTTTTAAAATTTATTTACATTTAAAAATTCTCTTTTCACAGCAACATTAAATAAGAATTAATTACCCCGCGTATTATTGAAATGAGCACATGAGTTTGATGCTTTTTTCTTACTAAAATCGCATTGTGATATTGATAAGATAATGCTAAGAAATTTTTAAAAATTTTACCAAATAAAAAAAGTTAATTATCAGTAATAAAAACTGAAATAATTTCCAATGCAGAAGACATGAGTGACGCCGACATTTCTTTAATATGAAATGCAAATGCAACCACGTATAACACGCGTGAGGCCCAGCTGTTCAAAGTGCTGCCATATTTTCAAATACTTAATTAAATTAAATATGTGAAATTTCACATAATGAGTGAAGTTACTTGAGTATGATTAAAAAAATTACGCTTGTATCGTATCGAATCATGTCACATTGACAGAATCAATATGTCGAATCATATAATTATACACTATTGTATGTTTGTTGTTGGTAATTTTCATACAAATTTTGAAATTTATATGTTTACGAAGTAGTTGTATTGAGGCCAGGTATGGGAATATCCTATTTTTTAGATTGGTTGGTGAAAACTAACAGCATTAAATGAAATCTTTCTAATAATAATTTAATTCAATTCAATTTCAATTTCTGACTATTTCAACTAAAATTATTAATCGCGGTAAACTTACAAAATATTTAGCATCAAACTAGAAACTTCATACGTGATTAAAGTAACTATTTATGACATTTGAAATTACTGACATTGAAAAATACAAAAGCATAAAGATGAGAAAGATTTGTATTTTTTAACTATAAACGTTACAACTGAGTGTGTAACTGGCTTAAATTACGACAGTGTATGGGAATGCTCCTTTAGATCCATATAACTATCCTGCTAACTTCTTGTAAATTTTTGTTATCCATACGCCAGTGAAAGTCAGAGAAAGGGTCGTGATATTTGATCGTAGCCTTTTCACAATTAAAAAAAAGTTTTTTTTTATTAATGTTGTGTGCTCAGCCTGCAAGTTTTTAATTTATTCCATTATTGTTTTTCAAAACAAATTTTGTATTAAACTACTTTCTATGTCAATATGTTGCATTTCATTGGTTCTTACACCAAATCATCAATAATTTAAAAATTCAAGAACTGTAAAAAAAATTGCAATTGAGAGTATTAAAGAAAAAGGGTAGAATGTTTTGAAACTTTCGTTTTAAAAACTGTAGCAAACCAAATACAAATTTTGTAATGAAATTTGTTTCATAAACTTCTGATAAATTGTTATGAATAAGATGTATATTCAATAAATATATAGGATAACATAATATTAACAACAAAAATTACAACAATTATTTTATTAATACATATAAAGTTTTTAGTTATTTTTTTAATGTAATTTTTTTACAAAATATATGCACAAATACATACATATCTATGCACATACATAATATGTACTTATATTTTATAAAAGCTTATGTCAGCTTAATGCTTTTTAAAAAGAGGAGAAAATCATAAAAAATATTTAGGGCACCGACCTCCATATAATAAATATGCTATAGAGAATATTAAAAAAAAAAACAATTATTTGCGATTCGCTTTTTTCTTTTGGAAAAATTGTCCTCGTGACTTTTTTTATAGGCAAAAATCTACAAATTATTTTATTCACATGACATAATATTTTGAATTAAAAAAGGTGGTAACGGTGCAATTCGATAAAGAAAATTAAATGGGAAATTTCTGTTTACTTTTATTACCTCAACTTATTAAAGCTAAATTATGCAGGAAATATTATTTAAAGGCAGTAGTAGTTAGTAACGTACGATATCTAGAAATTAAATACACACTTAAAAAACAAGAACATATGCCCATACATTAAAATATGCTTGAAACGTGTTTGTAGTGGTTTTATTATCATTTAAACTAAAAGCAGCACTGTCAAGGATTAGAATACAAAGGACAAGGTTTTAAAGGATGAGGCTTTTTGTTTTTCTTTTCTAAACGTTTTTACATGATGAGTTCAATTTATCACTTTTTTTTTCTATATGCAAGGAATATCATTATTAAGTAGAAATAAGAACTAAGTGAATATAATACACACATAAGAAAAAGAGTAAAAAATATATAATTCTTTCATATGCATGTACAAAAGTCAGAGAAGGTAATGGCAGAAGTGAAAGTAAAACCCATTTTGAAATTTATTAAGAATACATGTTTATTATTCCTTGTCAGCTTGCCAATATGATATCAAAATTATTTGTCAAAACTTTTTATACGATTATTACAGTTTGGTTTTCCATCTATGGCAAGTGCAGTTGCAAATCAAATGTCAATTGTTTATATGGATGTCCCTCTAAGTTGACACATGTGCTAGTTTCAATACATACTTGTATGTACATTTTATATAAGATAATGAAATAAATATAATTGTTCCCGTAAATACCAATTTCTGTTTTGTTAGACATTTACATCAGCCATGTTTTCGATACAGTCGCATTAAAATCAAACTACAGTAACAAATCGATTATTTTATTATCGGAAAAGGAATGGAGTAACAGAACAACCGAAATTATATTCGAATTCGAAAACAATTGCGATTACGAATACTGAATACGAATTTGAATACTGCAATAGCCAGCTGGCATAACAATGCCACCTTGTATATCTTTTCCACCTTTAGTGATAGGACACAGTAATAAAGTTACCATATGGTTATAAATATGTTAACCCTTATAGTGTATGGAGTGTTGCCCTTAAAAATTCAACGATTTGTCAAATTTAGAGCCGAAAAGTCCCCAAACACGATAAGGGTGAAATTTCTAAATAACATTCAAATTTTCGCCTAACCGAATTGGATTGCGATGCGCAATATGTATTTTAAGTACATACAAGTGTATGCATATAAAACGTAAACCTAATTAACTACAATTTTGGATTTTCTATTTGATTATAACGACGTTGAAGTTGACGTTAAAAACCTAACAATTTGTAGGGACATGTTCCTCCTACAATATAATTTTACCTTTCATGGAAAAGATATTTTAAGCAGATTTGACAAATAATTTTACATTTGCAAGATAGTCAATAAATCTGTAGTTATATATTTTTATACACCATTTAAATCGTTTAAAGAAGTCTTGATATACAACGGCTGTCCAATATTTTATAGTTCTTATATTATTTTCATTAAGAATATTTGAGCGAAGGCCGTAAATATGTGGTATTTAAGTTCTTTAAATATTTCTTAATTTTTATAGAAAAATTCCCCACACAAACTATATAAATAATTTCATACATACATACATATTTTAGGATATAACTATAAAGAGTTGGGCTTCAACTTAAAAAATAATGACCTTATAATTGTTATTGTTAGGAACGAGATGTTCTTTTTTTTCGTTTACGGACTTAGTTTAGTAACCAGTTAAGCCACACGACTCCAAAAATGGATTTACTTTGGCCATTCTCTTGTTTAGTACTGAAATAATTATTATTACATTATGTGCCTCTGTTCTGTACTTCTCGTATATTAAAGTGGTGAAGAAAAAAAATGCTTCTCTAAGCCCAATAAAATAAAAAAAATCGGATCTGGAACCTAATTTTGACATTTCAGTACCTTCTACATGGAACTTTTGGTCGATATCGAATGCCGGAATTTTTTTCAAACATGATATTTTAAGCAATAAAAAATAAAAATCTAATAATAGATTTTGCTTTTTATATCGAGTCGCCTCGATTCACAGAACAGACAAAAAATATAGAACACGGTTGAACCAAAAGGCCATTCTTGTAACTTCCCGCTAATTTCAACCGCAAACCTGTTTGTTTTTGCTATTCACTGCTGTTGAACTCTTCGAGCTAAGACACAATTATTTTAATATTCAAAACCACCGATTCTCGATAACTGATATCTATATAATTTCGGAGACTTTAAACAAATTCTTCAAGCCGTTCCAAAGTTATAAGCGGTCCACATACACCCACACATACATACATACAGACATAGTGACGGGTTCTCAGAATAAGTCAGAGAAGCTTCCTAGGACCTCAAAACTTCCAAAACCGATGAGAAGTCGATTTTTTTTTTAATTTTAGAAATTTTCGCAGCGGGAAGTTAAAATAATAGTAACAATAATAATGAACAGTTGTACTACAACTATGAGAAGATATAAGAGAGGGACATGTGCTCACAACACAGAAACTCCATTGCAATCGCCGAACTTTTTTCGTCTATGATGAAAATTAGGTATTCATTGAGTTTGGGTGCTAAATACTTTTTACTAAATTTTAAGTTGTATTTTTGTAAATACTTTTATATGAAAACTTTTCTACAAAACATCTCACAGAAATTTACAACAACTATTTAGTGACAACCCTGATTAAATGTTCAGAGCTACCAGACATTTTTTAAAGGCAAGATATTTTTAAAATATCTTTATAAAAATCAACTGTCTTATGAAACTATCAATACAACTCCGTAAATACTAACTAAAAATTAGTAATAGTTTGAATAGTTTACGACAAACAAAACTATTTTATGAAACACAATGACTAATTAAGATTTAAGTTTTTTAAAAAGCATTTTGCATAATGAAGATAAAGATGTGTTCTTATATAAACTTGAAATTTTAATGTGATTTTATCACATATTTGCAAGGTTATTTTTTGTATATTTGCTTTTTTATCGCTTCTGAAGATCCGTAATAACAATTAAAGTTATTAGCAAAATAAAAGCGTTGCCATATTTACATATTTTTACAAGGTGTCAACGCGCAAGAAATTTATTTGTAAAAAATTTATGATCACTTCTAAAATATATAAACGTATTTACTTTAATTCTTATCAGTTGGTAAATAATGATAGCAAGTCAAAATATCTGCCAGCTCTGTCTGTTGCATTTTTTTACTTTTACGCGGGAGAAACTTTTTCACAGAGTAAGAGTTACGATCACAGGCACGGGTAGAACATTTCAAAAAATGTTTTCATACAATCTTATTATTTTGTGGTTTATCTAGTTACTGAACTAAAACGTTCTGATTATACTTTAAAAGCATTTATGAATATTGTAACGTAAAATTCAAGTAATTAAAGACAAAATTAACCAATAAAAGTTAATACGGGTTGAATAACGTAATAAATACATATCATAAACGTATAAGTTTGTGAAAACTAAGAAAGGGGATTTAATAAACTTACCATGTGATCCTAATAGTTTATAAAACCTATACTCTAAGTGTAGTTGAGGAGCCTTTGACTTCATTGGCTCCATTTTTATTGCTACATGTTCATTGTTGTACAAATTTTTGCCTAGAAATAAAATAGAAAGTAGAAACAATTAATTGTAATATTTATTATTAAAAGCTAAAGGCAATTTCCAAAAAATAAACAACAATATTTCTACTTAAAAATAAATATACAATCCACAATTCAGTCAGGGCACACCATTCAAAAACAAAACAATTCGAGCAGACTCTCTCTTCTAAACACGAAAGCATGCCAAATCCACAACTCTCTCAAATGTATTTATGGAAATTGTTATTGTTTCATACCTGCTGGGGTGGTATTTTTGTTAGACGAAGTGTATGGAGTAGGAGAATAGAAGCACATACGACGACCTGTTGAATAATTTATTGAGACATTTTTATAAAATGCATGGATCAACTTCTAATCTGTTTTTATTTGAAATTCTTGGCTAATTTTATGAAGAACACATTCAACACTTATTAAATTAATAAAATAAAAATCATTCACTCCGATTGTGATAAGATAAGAGGAAAAGGCGGCACACTGTACATACCAAGCATATATTTGTGTTTAAAAATGTTTTGGGGTTTTTTTTAGTTACAAATCGGACAATACGAAAATACAGGTTGACTGTTGGCAAATTTATATTTTTAAATATGATTATTTCAAAAAGTAATATACGTTGCGGAGGGAGGGTGGCGCCATTGGAATAATAGATTGTGCAGAATAATCGCAGTGGTCGAGTGAGCATAGTGCGTTCGCTGTGGAGACATTGTTTAATAGGAATGATTCTTATGCAATTGATCGTCGATAGTTTTGTTCAAAGTTGCGTATTGGGCGAAAAATTTGAAAAAAGGATTTGAAGCTTCATCGTTTTAAAATTGAATTCGTTCAAGAATTGAATGAAAGTGTCTTTGATTTACGAAAAATTTTTTGTGAAACAATATTGGAGAGGAAGCGCTCTGTACTAAAAAAAAATTACTTTGTGT
Source organism: Linnaemya vulpina (assembly GCA_963675445.1). Classification (NCBI taxonomy): domain Eukaryota; kingdom Metazoa; phylum Arthropoda; class Insecta; order Diptera; family Tachinidae; genus Linnaemya; species Linnaemya vulpina. The sequence goes on from OY776277.1 coordinate 91,232,367, forward strand.
ATATTCAACCTGATTTTTCGCCTATAAATTCGACAGTTTGTAATAGATTAAAGAGGAAAAGCTGAATTTTTCTTTAATCTTTTAAAAATGGTCGAATTTGTAGGCGAAAAACGCCAGTCATAATTACACTGCCTTTTATTTCTTATGCCTTTTTATTGCTTACCAACGTGCGAAAATGCATCTCACGAAACTGCTTCCCAGTGTGCCGTATTGTTTGTTAGGTGGCCAGACTGTTGGATTACAGTCTACATTCGATAAACGGGAATGCTACACAACGAAAATTACACACGTTGCTACTAATACAAACTTTCGGTGTTTGCTTGTGATGCCATTGCGTGTACGAAACTAACTGCCTGGCCCACGATGTCATTTGATATCATTTTGAGACCAACATACATTAAAAACAAATTGCAAATTTTTTGTTAAATTTATTTTGTCGGCAGAATGATATCGAGCGACATCGTGGACCAGGCAAATAATATGGAAAAGAATTTTGGTTGTATGACAACATTTATGTTAAATATTTAGGGCATTCAAACTGTAGTCCTAAAGTCATATGTTATAAAATAACACATATGACTGGTGTGAACAACCCATCATTCATAATTTAATGTGCCATTTCGAAATTCGGTCCGAAAATATATTTGGAATTAGTTGCTACCAAAGGAGAAAGAAATTTTATGTAAAATTAGAAAATGTGTCTTTTGCTTTTAAAAATATAAGCAAAAACTGCTGACTACGATGAACTGAATACATTTTTGGGCGACGACAAGAGGGAAAAGTGTCCAGTGACTGCATAACTTAATGTTATAAAAATGTGATTTCAGATGCAAAAGTGGTAGTAAATTTTCCAACAGTTTTTTATTCTTTTATTATGAATAAATAATGGCGGCTAACATATACTATCCCCGTTCAAAAAATCTCAAAGCGTAATTCATAAGAAAAAATTATGTTTTTAAACCACTTGACAAATTTTATATATATAAGAAGAATCTTTTTGTATATATAATGAATCTTTATGAATTAGGCGTTTACTATTTTGTAACTTTTTTGTATGTAGCACACCAAAAATATTCAAACATTATGACAATATGACTAAATAACACATTGTGTGAACACCTGAACTGTAAAAAAAGAAGACTCTTCGAAATCTTCTTTGTGGGAAACGGAATTGAAAAAGTTCAGTAATTCCTGAATCAAACGCATCGGTCGATGTAAAGGGAGACTGTTGCAAAACAGTACAAGATATGCTGATTGCGCAATCATATTCCAACATTATTCTTCTGGTGGCAAGTTGGCCTTTTTCATATTGCAACCATCTGGCAGGTCTTGATCTAAAGAGATTATTTTTCATTAAACGTACTCAAGACGTTGCCGCACAACTGAAAATCAATTAATTTAGTTATATAAAACCGCATGGGAAAAGTTTACAAAAATTGGTATGTATGTCCGTAACAAGAATTTGGATTTTTAAATGCCGTATGGTGTCATGGTTTGTTGTGCGAATTTCGTATTTTGACTACTTTCTTGAATGTGTGAATTCAATTAAATTGTGAAAATAAATAAATAAAAATTCAAACTTACCCAGTCGCAATTCTCCAAAGTTACCACAGCCAATTTTTTTACCGACACGAAAATTTGGTCCGACCATAAGAACCCCCGTGGAGGTGCTTACAGATTGGCGGGCAGAATACATGTTGCCGGAACTGACTGCGTTGCGAGCGTTGGCAGCTGATGCGCCAGCTCCGCCACCTCCCCCGCCGCCGCCTCCTGATGTGCCAGTAGGCTGTGTTCCACCACCACTGAAAATTTAAGAAAAATATGGATTTAGTTGGATAATGAAAATCAAATGAACATATTTTTTTTAATAAATCACACAAATAGCAATATTTTGTAAATTAATTTCACTTTCGCTTAAACTCTTATTGATCTGGCAAAATTCAATATTTCCTCGCTGCTGTTATTTCACAGAGATGCCACTCAAATCTCTAAATGAGATGTTTTCGTTAACTTTATAAACACATTCGAAAACCAGCCGTTTCAAATGTAATTATTTGCGATTTAAATGCTTTTTCTATTTCTATACAAACTTTTTGATAGATGATATCTCGTTATATAACTCTTGCTGCAGCATCAGCTTTAAAAGACTACAATTAAATTTTGACGACAAGTCTCGAATATAAAAGAACTATAATTTATTTTGTTTAGTAAATTAATGTCAATCTTGTCTGAAAAATATGATTGAGTAAAAAAAAATTTCCAAAATATAATAAACAAAATTATTATTTTTTTATTCCCTTTTACCAAACTGGCACCCTACATTGTAAAATAAAGTTACTAATTCAATTTGTTGTTTCTAATCTTTTACAGAATGTCGAGTGTTAAATGTGAAAAACTCCAAATATTTCTGGGGATTTTGATTGAAAAATATAAAAGATGTGAACAAGCTTTTCGGTCAATTCGGTTAATTCTTTTAGTTGACAACGACAAAAATTTCTTTTTGCGTTAGATGAAGCAATTATTGATACAGTTTTCTTACAGAAATTAACAACACAGTTTTTGTAAATAAAATAAAAATTTTTGTTTGAGACTCGTTATTGGAAATTCAATATAAAATGCCAGACAAAAACAGGCAGTAAATTAAATATAAAATTATTACAACTTTTTATGCAACCGAATTTATTTCAAAATTTTTACTGCCCGTTATCATTTTCACAAGAGCATTAAAATGCTCTCTCAATATTATATGACACAGAGAATACTAAGATTCTCACTAGAAGGTAATTGATGTCGACAAGTAGACCTTTGCTGTCGATGTTGCCATTCATACATAATAGGAAAACTTTAAATTATCAGACATGGTACAAATTCCAATAGATATGGTTATAGTTCGGCACATACGATTACATATAGTCAGATTCCGTTTACTTTCGAGTTTTAACTTTATGGCTTTAAGGCGACTATTCAAATTGTTTTTGTACCAAAATGACAAATATTATAAACATGACCAGCCTATGGCTGGCAAAACTTTTATCTTTCAGTGTGTCCTTATGACAATTTATAGTTTTGTCTCAGCCTTAACGTTCATTGACAAGTTGTAGTCTGTAGTCTGCTGTCATTATTGTGTGTAATGCTTAAGCATTCGTATATACGCACATGTAGTCTATTTCTGACAAGTTGTATTCTGTAGTCTGCTGCCGTTATTGTGTTTAATTCTTAAGGCACAGTGGCAAGAAATGCTGTTTAATGTAAACACCGACTATGCATGCATGCATGTATGTGCATGATCATACGCCACTGCAAATTATTATTATTTTTAGTTCGAAGTGGTTCTAGTTGCACTTCCAAGTGATTGCAACTAAATATACAAACACAAAAGTCATACAATGTAGCATCGGCAGTCGTTCAGAATTGTACGCGATTCAAAGTCAACCATGCATTCAATCTTCAGTTGCTGTTTTAATTTTCAATAACACGTTGGCATTTACAGGCTTTAAGTCAATTATAAATATATTTGCATTGTTGTATTTATATGATTACAAATTTGATACGTTTCGTTGGTCTGTTTCTTGATTAAAAAATACCGGCAACGTGAAAATATGTACATATTTTTTATTTATTTAGAAGATAAATTCTACAAAACAAAGACAATAGAACAAAATATGTATGTTGCTTGACAACCTGAATATATATATATATATATATATATATATATATATATTGTTTTTATTCGCATTATTAATTCCAAGTAACCCGGTTTTTGCACCAACATATCAGATTATTTTGAAATATTACGCCCGAGATGTTTTCTGCATCTGACATGTCAACTTTTCAACTCAAGCATTAAACAATTTCACCAAAGCAGTCTACAGACTACAACGCCTGCAAATGTCGCTAGCGACAATTGTCGCTGTGTAGTCAGCTACTAAAATATTTTGAAGACGACATCATCAAATCTATAATAATGAGTTGCTGTTTGTAGTAGAATTCTCTACATACGCCAGTGTAGCCTCTTCTGAAATGTAATATTCTTAAATAGTGTTATTCCAATAAAATATATTTAAAGCGTATAAAATATGACAAGAACTCATTTAATTTTCTGAGAAATAGAGTTTTTTGTACAATAAAACAATATATTTTCAAGTGCACAATGATTTAATTTATTTATATTACACTGGCAACATTACATCTGCTTATTGTCGCTCACCAAAATAGAAATTAACCATTAAACACAATAACGCCAGCAGACTACAGACAACAACTTGTCAAAAATATAACACATGTGCGTATATGAGAATGATTATTTTTACTAGTACTGACAACACGGCTACGGGTTGTTGTCCATGCTGTTTTTGTGGCTGTAGCTAGAGCTGTACGGCTCCTGAATGAATTAATTCAATTGAATCATTCAGTCAATTGAGCGTTTTTAGCTCAGTTGTTTCAGTTGATTCATTAGATCAGTCTCTTTCAGTAGCTTTTTTCAGTGATGTTTCAGTTTGTATGTCAAAATCCATACGAAAAAAATGAATTAATTCACACACATGTGCTAATGCATACAGGGATGTAGTGCTCTTTATTTATAGAGTTGCCAGCTACTGAAACAACTGAGCTATTGAATGAACTGAGCTAGTGAAACAACTGAGTTACTGAATAAACTGAAGTACTGAAACAACTGAGCTACTGAATGAACTGAAACAACTGAATGAACTGAATGAATTAATTCAGTAAAGTGAGCGGAGCTAAAAAGAGCGCTCACTCAAAAGAGCTGTTTTGTACAGCTCTAGCTGTAGCCAAATTAAACTAATTTCTATTTTGGTGTGCGACAATGAGTAGATGCAATGTTGCCAGTATAATATAAATAAATTCAATTATTGTAAACTTGAAAATATACTATTTTACTATACAAAGAGAAACAACAAACTATATTTCCAAACTAATGAAATGATTTCTTGCCATATATTGTGGACTTTAAATATATTTTGTTGGAATAACACTATTTAAGAGTATTAAATATATGAAAGCGGCTACACTGGCGTATGAAGAGAATTCTACTACAAATAACAATACATGGTTATTCATTTGGTGGTGTCTTTCTAAAAATAATTACGTAGCTGACTACGAGGCGACGATTGTAGCCAACGACTTTTGTAGTCGGTGTTCGTGTAGCCTGCTGTCGTTATTGTGTTTAATGCTTTAGTTTAATTTGACTACAACCACAAAAATAGCATGGACAACAACCAGAGTAATGTATACTTACAAAATATGACACAAATCATAAAACTACAAAATTATAAGAAGAATTTAAATTAAAAAAAAAAGCTACAAAATATTATTTTAAAGTATATTTTTGGCAGACGGAAAGTTCTTCTCGTCTTTAAAATAAACATGCGGCCGCCATGAAAATGGGTTTCTGCCATATATAAAATGCGCAATCTTTTTTTTTTTTTTTGTTTTGAATTGTGGCTTCGTTTTTTTTTTCTTAGTGTGACCGTATATCGTAATGGAACCTAATCTCTATATGTAATTGTTAATAAATGGTTAAAGGAACATACACGTTATGACATTGTAAAATATCAACGTCAGTCGTCAATGACGTGTATTGGAGATGTGTGGTGTAAATACATAACGTGAATGAAAGAAAGGCTTGATGTAACTTGGAACAAAATGCTTAGCATCTTTTATAAAAAAGCCACTCAAATAAGCTATTTTTCATTAACTGTAGTTCCTGTATAAAGTCCGGTTTATGTATTAACGTACAAAAAGTACACTTTCCAATTTTCTTTGGCAACATGAATACTGGAAATCAGCTCAATATTAAGATTTTAATAATCGCTAATTTCTAACTCATTCATAGTTACAGATAAATTTCCAAAAACAAAAAAGCTCTTCTCTACCCGAATCAGTCGTTAGAAACTTCTTATTTTGATTTTGTTATACAGTGTTATCATCGATATCAAGTTGAAGTCGCGCCACCAGTTCTATTGTTTCTTTGCACTTAACTTTTATGCCAGCATTACAGGCGTATATACATTCATATATTTATTTAAGTATATATGTATATGTACATGCATTTGTACATTTATGTTGATGACTCATTTTGGTATTGCTTGTCGCCAGTTTTGGTTTTAAAACTGGACGCCATTCATGCATTACTTCTTCTCGCACTTTAATATTCAGTGACGGTTGTACACATCCACACATACAAATATAATCGTTACCTATTGAACAAATGAAATACACTTCGTGGGTTTATAATGTACTTAGAACAAATATTGGTCATGTGTGCATTTGATTATGCGAAATCGGTTCGTTTCTCTGTCATTTTGAATATTTCATTAATTGTTAGCTGTTTCACTGATGTTATTGGTTATATATGCGGCGTTACCGGATCTTTTATGAAATTCAACACCAGGGTACAAGCATTAGCTCTTCAGCTAATTTTAAATGTGGATGTGTGTTTGAACTCGACTCCTTAAAGTAGAATGTCACAAAAGCTGTGGAAAAGTTGTAATAATGCGTGAAACGCACTCGAATAAAAGTATACACTCATACATACATATATAGGTATAAATATATATGAGCATATATGTATATACATACATACTTACCCATATGTATATATGCATATATGAAATCCATGTTAAGTGTGTGCCACGCGCTGTTACAGCGTCCATAGAATTCGTAATATTTCAATTCAGTTCCTAATTAAATTACTCAACATCTTTATGTTTATTTATTATAAAACCTAAATTTAATTAATTTAAACTCTTAACAATCTTCCTCCTTTTTTCATTCACTGTAAATTGATAGCGGGAACAACCATGAAATTCGTGACCCCAATTTTCCTTTTTTCGGGAATGAAAACTACATGGGAAAAATTTTACGAGAGGCGAATGAGCTGTTTGGCTTTTTATTGGATTAATCCAAATATTTTATGGTTAAATAGATGAAACAGCTCAGTGAGAGCTTTCCGATCTGATACACGCATAACATAACTTGAAATCGCAAGAGAAATATTCTGTAAAGAGTATTCTAAAGTGAAAAAAATTTCATGTCTTCCGATTTTGGATGAAAATGCCTATTTTAAAATATGTTTTTTGTTTCTACTCTTTCATTGTTTTATACCGCGTAAGCGATTGATTTTGCACACAACAAAAGTTTAGCGATATCAAACTTTCATGAGATTTGACAGTCATACAAAGGTAATTTCATTTACAAAAAATTATTTATTGAATTAGGAAACACACTTTTATGTTGAATTTGAATTTGTTTCCAAATATCTGTCCAGCCATTTTCTCAAAACAATACAAATCGTGTTCAGATTTTACAATCGTTGGAGTGCGATCGCAAAATAAAAATAACTTGGCAACTCGCCATTTGTATATTTTTGTGAAATACAAATTGTAATAAAATAATTAAATAAGTTTAAATTTTATTTGAGATTTAACTTTAATTTAAGATTTTCTAAATTCACAAATACTTCAATACGATATTTTCTGGGGGCAAATTACGGCATTCGATATCGAGCGAAATTTCTATTTGAATTGTATTGAAATTTCGATCGATATCGAGTGCGGTAATTTGGCCCCTGGAATATAATTCAATTCCTTCTACTTTCAAATTTATCTCTTGTTTCTCTTACAGCCCTTTTCACAATGTATGATTAAATTAACTTTAACGAAAAATTAACTAATAGACACTTCTCTTAACAGGCACTTTTTAACCGATGGTTAATCATTTGCTTTTCACCATCATTTAGTTACTTAACCAGTACATTCTGTATTTAATATGGCAACATTTGAATTTTGTGTTTACGAAAAATAGTGTAATGGAAGACTCAAATAAATGAATTTTAGTTTTTTTATTTGTAAAAAGGTGGATTTCAGTGTTAAAATTTCAAGTTGCAAACATTTCTCTTAGAAATAGTTATATAAAGGACTTTTTTCATTCGTTTTATTTCGAATTTATATACATTTTTATTTCAACATATATAGTTACATAAGATTACATCGCGTTTTCGAAAATCCATCGGAACTAATTTCTTCTTCGTCATTTGAACTGAAACTGTGGGGCTGTTTTTCTCAAGTGCTCTTCAGAATGCGGCATTTTTATAATTTTTTTTTATAGTCTAGCGATTGCCTCAGAAACTTTTTACCAACACGACAAGCAATCGCTATTGAGACACCACAACTGCCTGTGGCGTAAAATCTTAGGGCCATTAACACCATTTGGGTAGTAGATAAATCATGATTTCTTTTAATTAAAGGAACATTATTCAAATTGTGTTAACCATGTCAGATATAAATATAACGAAGGAACTTACCTGCTTGTTGCGGCATTTATATCATTGGCTATGGCATCGACAATATACTTCACTGCAGATTTTGACAATCTAAATCTTTCTCTAAATTCTTCACTAGATAAAGAGAAATGATTTCGACTTTCAAGTAAAATTTTTTCAGATTTTACTCTACTTGAATTATATATTAAAAAAATATAAGTGCTGATAGTAATATTTCTTCATTTTGTTTTCTTGTTGAAGTGACAATTAACATACTAACCACAAAAATTTCTTCGGTTAAATTTAACAGCAACTTTTCGGTTAACATCTGTCAGTTAAAGTTTAATCATACATTGTGAAACACAATTTCAGCTAACTGCCGGTTAAAGTGTCAATTAAAATTTAATCACACATTGTGAAAAGAGCCGTTAATCGACTAACAAGCGGGTACAGATGCAAATTGAGTGCTTGTCTTTACCACTGTACACTAAAATATCTCCACAAACAGGTATGGCAGCCCTGTTTAAATGGTTGCATGCATAGTTGTTGCTGGGTCGTATAGAGGGGGTTGTGGAATGGTGCTTTAAGTCAGCAATGTCATTGTCCCTTGGAAACGTTTGTTTTTTTTTTCTTTTTTTGCGAGTTTTCTTTTCATTTTGACAGAAGCAATAAAACAAAACAAAAAAGAAACAATTTTATGGCTGTTCATTTCTGTACAAGTTTGTATTCGTATTTAGTATACTCGTAATACATGTGTTCCTGTCTCTAGTTGTTGTTGTTCTAAGTGTGTGAGAACTTTATTTTTAATCATTTTCATATTCGCATTAAATGTGCATAACGTATGTAAATAGTACGTCCACATTTCTAAGAATTTTATTCAAACAATTATTTTTGCATTTAGTTTTTGTAGGTAGTATATCTTTATAGCAATATTGTGCTTCTCAGTACGCATATTCATTCAGAACACAAACAATTTAATAAACAAAAGCAGACGGGGAGGAGATACACAATATGTATCATATGTATTTATGTATGTTAGACCTGGCGAAGGATAACTTATTGATTTTTAGAGATAATTATCTATAAATGAAAAGGGAACTTTCAAGGAATTCAAATTTGACGGAAACTAAAATGTGAATATAAATTCATATTTCATGTATTTTTTACAAAAAAAATAAAAGCAAAGTTCAACTACCTAATTTTTAAGTACGCAATATATTTTTATGACATATTTGTTATAAAAAAACTATTTTGACATTTTTTATTTTATTTTAGATAATATAAATATTTAGGTATATGAACATACCTATTTCTTCAAATTTCCTTTTATTAGTTTTAAGAGAAGAGCCGGAAAAATGCCTGTCTTTCCACAAAGTGACAAAGCATATACAGATATTTCTGAACCACATATCGCTCGTTTACTGCAAAAGTGGCATAACTTACAAAAAAACTTAGTTTGCATAAAACGCTTTTAAAGTTTTAAATTTTCCAACAGCTTCACGGAAATCTAAAAACTAATTTACTAAAAGTATATAAGATATTTCTATGAAACAACAAGAACGATATGTAGATTAAATCTGCATCATTAGCTCTGAAAATGCAATTTTTGAGTTATAACGTTTTAGAATTAAATGAGCCAAATTAATATCTTTCTTTACAACCTTTATACTAAGAATATAAAAAACAAAAACACCTTTTATGCCTCAAGAGTATTGGTGCAACATAAGATGCTTTGAACTGTACCACAAAATAATCCTGGAGGATACTTAAAAATATATTTAAAGATGAGTGGCAATACGGACAAAAAAAAACAATTTAATTGTTTCTTACTTTCTATTTTGAAAAGGTTATGACTATAAAACTAAAAATAGGAATGTAAGAACAAACCTTTTTGCCGATAAGATACTGATACCCAAAAGGAAATTTTGGTGGCCGATATCGATGCCGATACATATACTGAAGATGCGTAAGAGATTATCAATATATTAAATTAATATCAATAAGGATCAAAACAATGCATTGAATTCGAATCCATGGTAAAATAAAATAAATCATTCTTTCGGTCGTAACAGTCACTGAATAAGTGATAAGGTCAGACCGCCGGAAAACTATGTCTGGCAACACCGTTTCAATTGCATATTTCAATATATACATATATGGCATCACTGTATTATGCTGCCATATGTTTACTCTTCATGTATAAACAGTTTAGGGTTAATATTAATATAAAAAAAATTATAGAAATTCGTCAAAGAGTATTTATTATAAAATTACTTATAAACAGTGCTGTTAATGATATTATGACGATTGATATGTATATCAGACTTATGAAGTTCTTTATTTTTGTTTGAAACTATTTAAGTATATATTTTAGTGCATATGAAAACATAATTACAAATTTTCACTACCAGCCAAATAATCTAAAATTGCCATTTAGTAGTTCATACATACATATGTATGTAAGTAGTCCATATGTAATTAGGAAAAATCTACACTTTGTATTTATATGTACGTACATACATATATCAAAAGCTAAATTTTTCTCTATGTGCAGCAGCAAACAAAAGTGACTCAACGTTAAACCAAAACATTTGTGCTTGCAATTAACAAAACTGGATAGAGTTTCCTATATCCAAATGATTAACGAAACAGGATTAATCTTGTTTAGTAGGAGTATATAAAACAAGAGGTAAACAAAGAGAAAAACTGCCAGACAAACAGATTTTACTTACAACAAAGAAACTGTTTCATTTTTAATAGAGTATTTACCCCAATCTGAAGTGAGAGAGTATGCAATATTCATGACAGTATATGCGTGCAGTTAAAAGAATTAAAAGAAACTGGTTTCTTGTAAAAAGAGAAAGAACTAACCTCAGGATATATAATTTAAAAAAAAAAAAAAAAAAAAAAAAAAAAAAACTTAGCGGATGTTTTACTTTTTTGTTCGTATAACTAAATAAACTGGTCTTCAAAGCACCATTACTTTTAACTGAAAACAGGAATGGTTTTTCTTTATTAACCAATTCAGTCATTTAGCTTTAAAAAGAGCAACAAACAGCCAACATAAGTGAGACTCAGCCACACGTTTTTTTTTATTTTTTATTTTTTATTTTGAAGACCAACAAACTTAGCCAACCATAAAGACAGCTGAAAATTGTAATTTAAAGCAGCTTCAACGCCAAACAATTGAACTTTATTTTACTACAAAAAAACTAGTTTTTTAAGTAAAAATAATACTCGTACTCCACAGTTAATAACACTAAACTTTACTGTTCGATAAAGTAACAAGAAATACACACATATTTACAGTTCGCTCGAAAAGTGAGGTCTGAATTTTGTTTTATTAGACTTCGATAGGCTAAGAGTATGGTCTACAGGTGGGCATTGAATCATGTACTATCGTGAGGTCAAATTTTATGATATCTCTGGAACCACCAATTAGGTGGAAAGCTAGAAACAATTAAAATTGTCGGCAAAAGGCATATTTTAAAGACACAGTTATAAAAACTTTTTAAAAAAAATTAAGTATAAAATAAATATTAACTCCGTACGTAATACCGTTCCCTTTTCCTTTCAGTAGCGCAGCAAAAAGTGCATTTTGTGAACTGGAACTTGGTATAACATATTCATTTTGTCATGAGGAGGAAAATCACTGCATTCACTTTCTATTACTCTAAATAATTCTGCTACAAATACTACAAAATTTATAAATTTGTTGTACAATTTCGCGCTAAATTTCAACTCAAACTTTCAGAATATTAAATAGAGCTTTTTGCATTTTATTTATATAAAAACTATCGGTTTCAAAAGATTTTTTTTAGGTTTTATAGACAACTTTGTTCAGATTTCCAACATTTTTAGTGGATACGCTGGTTGGCAATCAAAATTCAATGATGAAAATCTGGACCAGACATCGACAGTATCTGGTACTACTGTGACTTACTCGATACAATTTATATACATATAGCCTAATGTTGTATATCCAATAACACAGACAAGACCATTGAACTTTATAATACTTAGCCAGCGATATGGCATCATTGAGTTTTCTATGTTTGCTGTAAATGTTTTTTATTGTAAACCATGAATTTTCTATCTTTTGTGAAATTACTGTTTTAAGCAATTGGTATCACTTATTGCAAGCTATTTTCCATCCCTGTCACAAATTAATTGTTTATTTATTTTCTTATTCTTCTTTTAAGTATTTCCCTCCTTTCAACAGTGATGCCACGTGATATCAAACTGAAATGACGTGGTTTACAGGCGGTAGTGGCAAGTTACCGTAATATATAACAAATAATTATAGAGAAAAATTGGTTTCATCGAATTGTTAAACGTTACAGATCTATAGTAGACTTTTCCCAGTAAAATTTTCATAATTTAATTAATTTTATTAATTTTACTTCTATTAACTATTAAATTATATAATATCATTGCTAAAGCATGTTTGTATGTATGTATATTATTAATTCTTGTTGCTTGTTTTAAATGTATAACGTTCCTTCCTTTCTTATCACGTACAAGTTGTTTATGTATTTGCAATTACGTTGGCTTGTAACTAATTAAGTTATCGCAAATTTAATTCGATATTTTGTACACAACAAAAAATCTATAGATACTACATATTTAAATTTGAGACAATTACACGAATTTCGTTTATTATTCAAGACGTAGACTTAATATACTATAAGTCGTATAAATGTCTTTAATTATTTGTGTATATGATTTTACTATTCTGCTACAGCAATATCAACTAAGAAACTTTAAACGTTTAAAAATAGAAATAAATTGGCAAAGTTATTGAATTATCATAACCTTGAATACAATAAAACATGTCTCTAATTAAGACAATAATTAATTTAAATAAAATAGAAACACACATAAACTAAAAATATACGCTTAGGCATATTATTATTATTGATGTTATTACTAGTTTTCGTTTTATCGAGATTTGCGTATGAAGAAAGTTAAGTGTGTAACGCTTTTATTTAATCTCTTTGTAAAGTAAATTTTCATTGTTAATATTTTGAAAATTATGTGGTATTTTATCGAAAAGTCGTGCAATTCCGTCAGTCCATTATGTTTCCCTTAGACGGAGTGTCGCTTTGATTAGAATTATATCTACTCAGATTCCTGTTAAAAACAATATGAAATTAAATTTCTCTCTCGCACTATCTCAGCGCTTCGTGTTGTCCATTTTTAAAATATATGACCAGAATAAAAATATTTATAAATACTTTATACAATAAATTCATTAATAAATTATATATGTATGTATTAATGAATAAATATTTTCACTTTCTTTGGGAAATTAAATTGCCATTCGTTTTTGTTGATCAAGTGTTGAAACGTTTTGGGTTTTAGTGCATGTTTGAAATATTTTTAAATGCCTGACAAAAACGAATTAAAGTTGAAAACGAAACAAAAAACCCAAAAAATCAATAACGTGTTATTAATTATCGTTGAGTTAAAAATACATTTAAAACGTTTTTAACGACACACTAATTTGATCTAATATTTACACTTAAATGAATATTTTTTCAAACAACAAAATAAAAAAGTAATTTAAATATTTTTCATCAATAATGTTACCAGCATAGCGGTTTTCTTCACAAATTTAGCTATTTTCCATCATTATAGGCATTTGTCATTGTTTGTCATTAATTTAGTGGTTTTCAATGCCGACATAAGCAGACTAAAATCTGTAAAAATTACAATACATGTGCGTATATGAGAATGATTTTCTCGACAACGAACATCCTGGCTGTTGCAAACTTGAAAATATATTTGGGGTATTCACACTGTGTGCTAATTAGTCATATTGCCATAAAGTCATAATATTTTAGACTGAAAAAGTTGATGTTGTGCTGCATACAAAAAATAGCACTCTTTCAGGTATGTTTTTATTTTATTATAAATTAGCTCTAGAAATCTGAGTCGAACGACTGAAATTCTTTAGGCGAGACGGCGATAGTATATGTTTGCCGCCGTTACTTTTATATGATTCACGACTAAAAAACTGCTAAAAATTATCCATATCTTTATGTCTGTACATTAGATCACATTTTTATAACATTAAACAAAATTAAAAAGGAACTAAATCACAAAAAGTAAATATATCTATACAAGTTAAAAATGTTTCTCGTTTAACTTACGTAGCTGGCAACCTCTGAACGTTTTTCCGTATACCGCCGCAAAAAAATTTATTCTGCTCATATCAAATTCGTTATCTTATCAGCTGATCGATGTTTGAAAGAGCATACTAGTCGTATTTTGCGAGCTAAATTGTTTGTTTACATTTTTGCATGCCTTTGTAGTGTTGTAAAACGTAATTATATGTATATCTTATACAACACTGAAAAAACAAATCGATCAGCTTATGCTTAGTATAGAAAATTCTAAATTGGTTATTTACCGATACATAAAACGAATTACAAAATAACTATCCAAAGAACTACGTTTTGTAATTAAGATATCCATAAAATGATTTTCGTATTACAAAATAGTGTTGGAATACTATCGATAGTAGCAACGAGTGTTTAAAAATGTTGTTCACGAATTCGCACTGTACAGTGTTGCCATTCAATAATTATTGTTGTTTTTTTTTCGTTGACAATACTTATAAACGGCATGCAATGAATTACTTGCAAGTGGCAATAGGAGAGTAGATGGCCACATATGTAAATATATAAAGTGGATATCACTGCAAAAGAGAATCTAAAAAGGAGAGATGTTGCCAAACTATTAAATATATAAATATGCATGTATGTATGCATATTTCTTAGCTTTAAAGAATATATAAGAAACACAATATTTTTGATTGTACTAATTTGAAATGTAATTTTCTTTTCCATTCTTTGGTTATAAAGAAAAGGAGGGAAAAACATTGAACTTAAAAATACAAAAACACCGTTTTGCAGAAAATATTATGCAAACATTTCTTTCTCTCTTTTAGCCCACATTTAATTTCCTGCATTTTTTATGTCCATACACACAAACGTGTGTACATATGAATTCTATGTACATAAAAGTTTCAAAAGATAAAATCGTGAATGTAAACGTGCTTTAAACTCAGTGTATCTTATCAAACGTCTATCTTTCTGACTGTCGGTTGGTTTGTCTGCGTGTCTTCTATATGTGAAGCATACAGAATATGTAACAAAACATATAGCAAAACAATATGAAACAAGAAATGCAAAACATTATATCCGCCACATAATTCATACGTAGTATATAGAATCTATATTATAGATGTAAATATGTATAAGTACTTAATATGTATTTATTTACGTATTGTGGAGATTAGCGGCAATCAGTATAACTGTACAAAATATACAAAATTGGTTTGAAGTTGGCTTAGTTTTATTACACCTATTGCCAGGAGAGATTTAATTTATTGGAAAAAAATTTATTAGCACAACATCTGTATTCAATCAATCAGCTCTTTATGCAAATAACAATCCTTCACTCGATGGCTTACACTCTAAGAAATAATGCCTATTTTTCAAAGTACCACTGAGCGCGCTTTTCAGACAAAACTCATCGGACAATTTTGTGAGCCCGAACGGGAACTTTTACCCAATTTTATTTTTTTAAGTCTATTTATTTAAAACAAAATAAAATTTTTGTCAATCGTATTTTTTTAAGTGCATTCACTCAAAACAGGTTATATATCTTTGAGCAACAAATAGTTGGATATAAAAAACAGGACAAATATTTCAAGGTGAAAATGAAGATCCATTTTAACTTTGAGTTTTTTAATTTCTCGATATGTAAGTAATTGTAACAGGTAAACAAACACAAATTTCCTTTGCGGGAAGGAAGATTTTTACAGTTTTTTTGTTTTTTAATTTTGTCTTCATAGAAGAGTGTACAGTACCGCACGTGTTTTGTACTTGTGTTGAACTCTTATATTCTTCAGAATCGATGGTATAACAGCCCCATTGTATAGTGGCAAACCACCACTGTTGTTGCACACAATGGTCACTCCGAATGCAAACGCTGTCAGCAATTGAGATATTCATCATGGCACTTTCAAAAGAGAAAAAAGTCCAACAAAGGCAATAAAAATACAAAAGTGGGAGGTTTATTTTATTACATGGCGGCAGTGATGCCAACCTCTTGAATAATACAAAGCACTGTGGTCATATAAAAATAAGATAGAGACTAAAAACTTGAACGATTTTTCAGAGTTTGCTCGAAACAACCATCTGGCTGCTTAATTTCATAGTTTTTAATTTAGAAACAGTTGACACTATATTTTAAGAAATAAGGGATATATTATAAATGAATTAATAGTACATGCAACTAATTGAAAACTAACCCAAATATTGTTGGTTTAAGTTAGAAACATAATACAAATTCAAATTTGTCGATGAATTTGACAGTTTTCACGAGGGACGTTTCACGATTTTTGTATTAAATTTTCTTTAACGACTCATTGAATAAGACTTGATATTTGCAAGAATACTGGATAATGGGCCACCCCGTGTTTGGCGTCTTTCGTGTTCTTATGCGACATTTTGTGACATATTAAAGGCAAAAATTGGTCTTTAAGCTATTACAAAATGTAGAATTTGAAAGCGGAAACGTTAAAAACGGTAAGAATTAATATCATTTTATGATTTAGACCATGCAAACTTATTCGCCCATATTCTATTTGGCAGCGTCAATGCAACACAATACTGTTTTTAGTCTTTGATGCAAATCGACATTCCCAATGTCAATATTGAAAGTTATCAATTACTGTCAACATGTTTTTTATATTCTCTATGAAAATGTGACGGCGGTGCTGTTCAACATTGACTCTGATTTTGTCGTCAGTGTTTTTGGTGTTGTGTTGTGTTGACAAAATTTTTGTGTGTTATTTTGAAAAGAAAAAAAAAATGGGTGAAGATAAAATTAAAATTACAAATCCCAAACAATTTGAAAAATTGGTGGAGGAGATGGAACAAAATCCTAAACTAGCAAGGGGATTCCTCAGAGGCATTGTACCCAATAATTTTAAGGAAATGTGGGAGAATATTTCCACAATGTTAAATGCCCTTGGACCACCGCAAAGGTATGGCCATGGATGGCAAAAGGTACAGCAAACAGTTTTTAAGCAAAATATGCTCTGTAACAAAACGCAAAAACTCTCAAAAGAGAGTAAACAATCAGTGGTCTAGTTGCACTTTATATTTTATACCAAATTTTCCACAAAAATAGTAAACAAAACAAACAAGCTGTTCCAAGAATTAGATATGTGTGTCTAAATTATCGATAAACAGGCAGCATCACATTTCAACCCTTATAGAATATCAAATTAGTGTTGACGCGGTCTTGATGTTGAGTAAAAGTGATGTTGACATAATATTGACGACGATGTTGACGCTGCCAAATAGAATATGGGCGATTATGTTTGTCGTAGACGTGACGAAATCGATAATAAGTAGCAAAGCTTGTTAAATGTTGCTAGGGTAGTTTTATTTCGACCACTTATATAACAGCCAAACAATTAAAAACTACTAGTTATTGTAGAAAACCCCTAGTACATATGTACATGCATGTATTTATTTGCATACCTGCGGATGTACGTATGTATGTATGCAAGCACATATTTAGTACTTTTGTCAGCCACATTTATACCCGTGTGTAACGTTCAATTTAAATCTAATAAATACTACACACGTGTAAATACTTCAAGTTTACTTTTTATTTACATATAGACGTAATTATGTATGTGTGTACATCAAGATGATGTATCAACAGTAAATCATCTTTAACAACCGTTATGAATGGCTGTAAATATTTTGTATGAATCAGTAATTTTGTTTTGAAATTAGCATTTGCACGGGGGATTAGAAAAAGACTGCAAATAGATAATTAATGCAATACTAAGTAGACTATAGTAAAACTGTATGTATGTACGTGTGTCACACATACATATATAAAATGCAAAACTATTTAACCTCCAAAATATGAATAATAAAATTGCAAATAAAATACATTTTGTAGGCGAAATTTATATTGTAGTCTGATAAAAATGAAACTACACCGAACATACGATACAATTCAATAACGTAACGTTATGGACAGGTAGAGTGACCAGACCTTTTTTGAGTCTTTCTATTTAACATTTTAATACTGTAAAAAAACTGTAACCACACAGAGTAGTGAAATATATTTGATTCAGATAAGACATTATTAAGAAAACCAGTTTCACACATAATTTATTGACAGTCTCATAGAATCTAATATCATTGGAAACTGTTTAAGAGAATTAGAACCTGTTCGAGAGAGAGAGAGAGAGAGAGAGAACGAGCTATCATTCATGATTCGCGCCTTACACGGCGGCCACACTTTCAATTTTCATCTTTCAATATTCTTTCAATTGGCAATAAACTCTAATATTTTTACTAACAGTCACATTTATTAAATTGACCACGAGATTGCTTGCCAATTTACCTCTCTATTAGCCTGGCAATTTTTGCTTAAATTTAAACAGCTGATTACAGAAAAATTTTAACGCGTCGCTTTAAAGATGCAATTGTGGTTGTAAAAAACGTATCAAAATTTACTGAACAAATGATATTTGTGTCTTATTCAATAGAATTGTTCATGCAAATTCTTGTGATTACTTTATATCAAGAAGGTAAAAATATAAAAAAGATAAGTGTTTTGCTGTTCATAGGTTTATGTCTTTCTTCGTCGAAAGCATTCTTTAAATTAAATTGAATGTCACTTGGAATGCAGCCTGTGTCGCAGCTTTCAATTCAAGTAAGTTTTGACAATCCCTTTGTATTATCGATTTGAAACCAATAAATTGAAAGTGTGGCTGTAGCGTCAAGCATGATTGTACCAACATATTTCACCATACAAAATTTTAAGAGTGGAGCACCTCCGTTCACTATGAACCCTCATATGTGTTCAAGGATTGAGTTCTTTTAAAGAAAAACTAAAAAGTCGCGAACGTATGAAAATGAAAGAAGAATCGTCTGAACTGCAAGGTTCGCAATCGTTGTTCAGAGAGCGACAAGTGGTTTAATTTGCCATGTGAACATATTATAAATCAATATATAAATTCTTTGAATTAATAGTTTTGTATTAGTATTTAGTAATTATGTTTAGCGTTAACGTAAAATTTGTAGGACAAAGTTTTCGCGTAAATCCGCGTGACTTCTCCCATAAAGTTTAAAACAACATTTTGAAAAACTCCAGAGAACATTTTTGCTGATATAATATCTTTAGTTTTGATTTACTTTTTTTACGTTAATATTACTTGAAATTTTCTACTTACAATAAATATAAGTTAACTTTTTCGCAAAAATTGTTTTTCAAACTTACCTGAAAAGAGAAAAATAAATATTGTTTAATAAAAATTTAAATGAATTTAAGCTTAAAGCTATACGTGTTTGAAAATATAAATTTGTTTAGAATTAAATAGCTCATGGTTCTTATTATTTTTATGTGATGCCAGATGGTAAATATATTCATTTGGCAGCACTGTTTTAGTACATTTTCACCTGAGCGAAATCTAATAGAAATCCAAACAATACGGAAAGTATTTAAAATACAAACATTAAACTAAAAAAATATTTTTTTAAGGAATAATTATCAGGTTTGGTAGTCCTTTATTTTTGGCTTATTGCAAAACTTACAAAAATATTGACGCAGAACTTTTATTTTACCACAATGCAACCAGCTGATCATAATTCAGTCAACGTTTTCACCGAATTCAAGACCCTGCAATTTTCTCTCCGCCCAAGATTGACGAGGCTATTGAGAAGACGGCGTTTTACAACGATTGATGAGTTGAAACCGGATTCGCTGAGAGAGCTCAAAGACATACGTAACAGAACTGCTTCGAGGATTGGAAATAAGAATACACCCTATTTTTTTAACAGATCTCGTACATATATACAAAACAAAGAAAAAAACATAAAACAAGTACAGAGAATGCCAATAATATCTTAACTGTTTTCCACACTATTTTTCACGTGGACTCTTTCCATGGTTGCAATGGACTGCTGTTTTGAAATATTCCGCGTTATAATGAAAATCAGGGTATACAAATTTCACAAATAGTATCATACCAAAAGATCTTTCCCAACCTTAAATTTTTTTTATTTACACCTGCCGTTCCAGTAATACAGTCTGAGATGAAAAACCAACAAACAAAAACCGATAGTTTCTTATATGCCACTAATAATAGATTTTGCGGCAGTTTTATGCATTTGAAAAACCTTGAAACTAATTAAGTTTACATGTTTGTTTAAAAGGTTCTGTTCCTTTTCGGTGTTACAACTTTATTGGACGTTGGTACAAATATTCATGATACAAAAAAAAATTGTAATACGAATTCCAATAAACATAATGTCACATGCACACGTACTATTTACAAATGGGTGCACGTATATGTTTGTGTAAAATGTTTTGTTGTTGGTTTTTATTTTCAAGGGAACGTGTACAAATGCATGGATTTAATAAACATTCCGCGCACCAACAATTGTCATAAATTGTGAAATAACCCTTTTCTGTTCTAAATAAAACATGCACGAGTATTAAGACTCAAATTTTTCTTACGGTTCCATTCCATGCAGTTCTGTTGTTAACTTTTGTTAAAAGAAGTTGTTCTATAACAACGGATCCAGATAATGATAAACAAAGAAAAAGAATCCTTTAAAAGCAATCTTCCATAATCATAGTCAAACACTAAAGTCAGCCACTTTGTTTTACATATAACGACAACTAATTATGTACGTGTGTACGTATTTTAGTACCTCAGTGCAGAAGAAAGTAGTATGCGTTGTTTTCAACCTATTTTAAAGGGTTCTTCCCACTTGAAATCGAAAATACCCAGAAGATCAGATAAAATGAAATACACTTGTCTTTCAACGTGTTAAATAGCCGGAATATTTGAGTGCCTCTATTGCGACTGCAAAAGCATGATCTTTCCATCCTTCGTTTCTAAACATAAATAGTCACATAAGGGGTATTCACACCGAGTCTGTTAATCCGGTAATTTGTTAGTTGGTAATTTGTTGAAACACTTTACTGTGAACACACTTTTTGTTCTATCTCAGTAGTGCGGTAACTTTTGCTACAAAACAGATGATTTAAATTTATTAAAAAGCAAAAATGCCTCGAGAAAGTGCAAAAACAAAAATAGTAAAAAATTTAATTAAAAATTCTTTGGAGGAAATAAAATTTATTACTGGTAAGTATTTAAAATAGGTAATCAGAAAGACATGGAACTAATTTTATAATTCTTTTAAGACGTATTTAGTGATGATGAAGATTTGGTGGAGGATACCATTGACGAGCTATATGATGACTTGCTCATTGTACTTACATGTCGAAGAGGTGTGGAAAATATTATTCCAAAATCTATTCAGTGGTGCGACGATATTTTAACTACAATGGATGATAATCGGTTCCGTCAAATGCTACGTGTGGACCGAACTCAATTTGCTCACTTATTGTCCCTTATAGAAAACGACGACGTTTTTGCGAAATGTAGTGGCAAGCAATTACCCGTCGATATACAGTTAGCTGTTGTTCTATACCGATTAGGCTCCTCTGGAGAAAGTGCCTCCATCCGAAAAATTGCGTCAACTTTTGGGATTGGTGACGGAGGAACGTTGACTAAAATTACTCGCAGAGTATTCAAGGCATTTTTAAATTAAATTAGTTAATAATCAAAGCGAATGCAACAATTTTGTTAAAAAAAAATAGAAAAATTACTTACTTTTGCAAAAATTTTCCTTTTTTGCAGTAATGAGAATATAAACACAAATAAACACAGCTGTTGTTTTTTGTTACCGAGTAACAAGAAAATTACCAAGCTTGCCAGACTGGTACTTTGTTACTCGGCAGTTCGATAATTTGTTAATTTTACAAAAACAAAATACACGTAAAAAACTATCGAATAACGACTAACGAATTAACAAGGCCGGTGTGAATCACCCTATAAAGTTCAAAAAGACGAAAACCATACGACATATACTTCTTGATTGATTATGATATAACTTGACCGTTATAATCAATCAAAACATACAGCCTTGTGCATTTTAGTTGACGATATGATACATGCTCCTTTCACAGTATAGGGTTATCCAAACAAAACACACGATGTTAATTGTAAATTACACAAACAGTTTTCAGGAAATTATTTTATGTTAATATGCGTGAAACAAAATTTTAATATGCGGGCTAAATACCCGCCCCGGCATTCCTTCATTCCATGTTCCATATTTTCAATAACTCTGTGACATAATTGAGGTTCAATGTAGTTAATTTGCCGAATTATCTCATCACCAATTTTTCTTGGCTTATTACCGAACGTTTTTTTTTTTATCTCCAAAGAAAAAATTCCAACACCGTCAACTCAGATGATCGTGGCGGCCCATTGACTAAGTGGCAAGTAGCTCCATGCTGTTGGAACCATATATCGCCCAGGTCCATATCGTCGATTTCTGGCCACAAGAAGACCGTTCCCATCTGGCGATAGCAAACACTCAGTTTCCCTCTTCTTCATTCCGGAAAACGCGATGGTTTTCGCATTTCGCATAAATCCGGTTTGCTGAAACTTGCCCACAACTGTCGGCTGTGGACACATTTAGTCGATTATGCTGCACGAAATGCATTTAAATTTGATCGCTTAATTTCTTTGATATATTGTTATTATAGCGCTGCTTAATTGTTTGAATTTATCAACTATTAACAACAACAAAAATTTCAAATTAAGTTGACCTTAATTAAGATCTTGCACTATGGTTGGGCCACCCGTTGTTGAAACAGAAAAATTTTAATAGTTAAAATGTTTGCATTACAATTCATATAGTTCTGAGCCAACGAGTGTAGCGGCTTTCTTAAACAGCTGTTACGTTCAGCTGCTAAACCTGAATACTTGAATATTCGTCTTTTTTAAAGCGGAATTTGGCATTCCCTTTTGTATTTTCAAATATTTGTCATGTCTTTCTGAATTAAAAACAATTTTCGAGCAATTAGCCAATCAAAATTTAATTCAATATTGAAATTTCGTTTGTAAATTCATGTTCTCTGTGGTTCATTAAAGTGAAATTAAGATTTATTTTTCTTTATCTCAATAATTTCTTTAAACAAAAACTCTTAAATACATGAAAAAAAATTAAATTCATACATGTAATACTTTATGAAATTGCGTAAATTTTTCTCTCTCTCCACTTTATTGTTTAATTTTCCTTGCCGCAGACGTTTTCATGTCATCACTCACAAAGATGGCTGTCGTATTACGAGTTCAACTGTTTCATTCGAGCACAAATTTCTCCAATTCCCTTGTCGTTGCAAACACAAGTGGATTGAGACTACAATGCAAGTTGGCAACACAGATTCTTTAATAGATTTTTTCTTTCATCTCTTTGCTCATGCTGCCTGCTTATTTGTTATATTGCATGAAAATCCTTTCGTTTTAATTAAAGGTTTCTATCCTCCAAAGAATAGAACGCTAACTGAATATATAAATATAAACGTTTTTTGTGGCGAGTAAAAGCTAGTGCGAGGTTGTTTTGGTGAGTGGAAATATTTTTAGTTACAATGTTGTCAATAATTAATTTATATCTTTATGATTACAGTTTTTTTTATTTGTCCATCTACGGCCAGGTCAGTTAGTCTATACGAGTATGTGATGTGGATATAGAAGAAAAGCCTGACCTAGATTATACGTAATATTGCATTCAACTTTATTAGTACATACATATACATGCATATATACGAGGGATGTTCATAAGATAAGGTGAATTTTTAATTTTCTCAAAATATATATTTTCTTATTTATAAATGTTTATTTTATCCCTTCAAATATATAACACTTGCATTAGCGTTTTTCTCCAATCCCCGAATCAGCTCTGAATTTAATTTTTGTTATATTTTTTTAATTCTACGCGATTCAGTTTCAATCTCTCCACTGACCGTGAGAGGCTTTTACTGGATTTCCTCAAACGTGGAAATGGGAAAAAGTCGTAAGATTATGGTAGCTAAGATATTGTTTAGTTATTCTGCTTTAGTGTTGATGAAGAAAACGTGGTCACATCAACAAGACAGTTGTGCTCTTTGTCAATAGTATGTGACTTAGAGAATACTAAAAGATTTTCAATAGTAATTCATTGTTGACAACTACTGTTTTTGTTCAAAATATTATCGAAATTGTATCAAAATTTCAGATCAGTATAACCCAACTAATATGCCGA
The DNA here is from genome assembly GCA_963675445.1 of Linnaemya vulpina. NCBI lineage: Eukaryota > Metazoa > Arthropoda > Insecta > Diptera > Tachinidae > Linnaemya > Linnaemya vulpina. The sequence continues at coordinate 91,256,856 of OY776277.1, forward strand.
GCTTTTTCTATAACAATAATTAGAAAATATACTCAACAATTTTCTGCATTTCCTCATCGATTGCTGATGTGCTGGAGCATCCAAGATGAGCCATGTAATTCACATCGTGCTGACAGTTCTGAAAAGCGTTTACTATTTGTAAACATCGTATTCAATTAAATTAAATTTTTTACATAAAATTACATGAAAATTCTTTGATATATTTTTTTTTTTCATCAGAAAATCGTCGATCACCGAAAACAACTTTAAAACTTTCATGACTCACACATGTACAAACTAAACGCGAAAAAATAAAACGTTTATTGTTTGCTTTCACCCCAGGAGGTGAAAAAATTCGTATTTTTTTCTGGAACGGACCTCTTACATATCCGTATGTATGCAGGATTGCAATTAATATTATTTATGTGCAAAGAAAACGTTAAGTGGAGCAAATCACCCCTATTCTGCGTTTCGATTAAGTCTCCGCATTCAGTTCCGTTGCGATCGAAAATTGGTATTCTGAAGAAAAACGGAATCGAAAGAAAAAGAAGAAGACAACAATGTTTACAAAATTAATAGCATCACTGTGGATGTGGAAATGAAATAGCAAAATAAGCAAGTTTGTTATCATTTTCATAAACAAAATGTCAAATTTAATACAAAAAGTTGTATGTATACATAATTAAAAATAAGTTCTTGATAAAGTTTAATAAAAAAATTGTTAAATAAAATAAAAAAATATAAAAACAAAATAAAATTAGTTGTTCATAAACGTATTACAGTGCAAAGAATCTTGATCGCTGGTGGTATCCGCATGCAATGTCTGCTTTAGACGCCATTAAATTTGCCAATTTTTCATACTGCTCTGGTGACCTGTATACATAAAAAAACACATCAGATTCGGGTACAAAAATTAACAATTTAGTTTTTTCAATCGTTTCTGAACATTTTATCTCATTTTCTACTTACATTTTTTTCTATTTTAAACTTTTTAACTAAAAAACACGGATAAAGAAAACCCCTCCGTTAACAAAAAAACAACTGAGAAAAACGGAGCTCCGATCGTAATGCAGAATACATACAATCGAAAGAAACTGAGCGGAATCGAAACGCAGAATACCAAAGCTACCAGACGGAGAAAATTTCGATTCGAATCGAAACGTAGAATAGCCCCAAATATAATTTGGAAGAAGTTATAAATAAATTCGATGGAAATAAATTGACAAAAAATTTGTAATACAACGGCATATAAAACTGATCTGACAAATATAGGAAGTCTAGAACATACTATAACCTAATTGGAAACACAATATATAATGCTGAGCTCATGTCGAAATACAACTTTACAGGAGATTTTATGCAAAATTAATCATCCCTATCGCGAACAACTGGTCGCAGAAACTTAATAAATATGGCATCGCCAAAGTTTATTCCCCAGAAGTAGTTTGCAATAGGTTTCAAACAAGTGGCAACGGGAAGCAGAAGGAAACATGGATGTTATATATTTTTTTTAGATAAGATTCAGCGAATTACTTTTTATGTTCTAAAAGTAGTAAAAAATATATATTTAAAGCAAACTTTTTGTTTAAATGGGTTAGAAATTAGAAAATAAAGTAACAAATTCAATCTCCCATCAACTTATGACATGCTGCTTAAGTCGAGAATGCACAAAAATTTATTTTATGAACCTCTATGATTAAATACTGTTTTAATTAGGTTATATAAATTTAGATACAGATTTTTTATTTATTATGCAATATTATTTGGTTTGTTTTTAAATCACAGTTATTTTTTTTAACTGTTATAGTAAAAGAAAGCTAAACATGAAATTAAGCCATTTGTAGTTGTTTGAACAAAAAGATTTTGGGAAAAAGGAATCTGCATATAATTAAAATTAAGGAGTATAAAAAGAAGTGAATACAAAAAAAAAATAAGTCAGAAATAAATGAAAGCAAAATTGAATGGGCATTGTAAATGTATTAGAACGATGGACTAGGAGACTTAATTGTACCAAAAAATAGTGCAATTGTACCATCTTTTGCAACCCTGATAAGTATGCAGCATCGTAATTGTATAAATAACAACCCAAAACGTAATAGATGGTCGCAAACAAGTGTAAAGTCCTTGTCGAATATTACGGTTACGAAACACATTAAAATGCAGCCCACATGCAAAATTGCTAAGTACACTAACATATACATACACAATGAGAACTTGTTGTATACAAAAATTTGACATCAATGTAGCCAAAGAATGGTTGAGCAAAAAACTGACATCTGTTGTAGTAATGCCACCTTATATTTATTATATCATGGACGTATCCAAAGAATTTATGCCAGGACAAGCATTCAAAATCTTATCCATTTAGTTCGAGATGTCCGCATAAAAAGCAGAATTTTCTGAACAGACTTTGAAAAATCCAACGGTAAATATGAATGAAAACCACGCTTGTCAAAGTTGCAATAAATATGTTTGTACTAAACATATTATAATATTGCATTAATGATGGCAATTCAAAGCAATTTATTCCATTCATAAATTGAAGCATAGGATAAGTATAAGGCTGATGTTAGAGTGCCTGATACAAGTCATAATATAAGATGGCGCTAGAAACCAGTAATATTTTCGTTATATCTTTGCTCTTAAGATGTTAGAGTCGCAAAACAACTTAAAGCGAGTTCATGCTATAAAGCAAATAGTTTCTAGTTTTTTCTCTTGTTTTTTTATAGCATTTTCCTTGTTTACTTTTTGTATATTTAGAAACGTTTTTTTGGTAGTTATGTGTGTTCTATTAAATTTCAAAAAGGACACGTGTATTAGTTATATTAGAGAGTTTTGAGGTAATGGGAATCGATAACGACAAATTCATAACTGAAGTGCACTTGTCCTCTGCTTTGGGATCAATCAGGCAAAAGAATTGTGGTGGATAATTCATATAAAATTATTGTTGTTAATATAAAATATTAATCGCCCCTATCATAAACAATATTACCCTCATAATATTTTGTATTTTTTATGTATTCGAAATCATTAAAAACTGTGCAATTCAATCGAGAATAACTAGGAATGTTCGCTGAAGAAATTCCCCTTGTAGATTTTTCCCCAGTAATTCTTTCGATTTCCCTTTGATATTTTCACTTGATTTAGCCACTGGAATCGTACACATTATCAATTGAGTATTTATGTGTAAAATAAGTTATATGACGATATTAAAGTTTTAAAAATTGCTTTATGTCAATGAAATGCAGTGAGGATACGCTAAATAGAATTTACTTACGCAATTTGATTTGCAAAATTATGGCCTTAGTTTCTTACATTCAATGAAAACTGATAGGAGGAAAAATTATTAACTGGATAATTCACGATACATTTCATAGGGATAAAAATTCGACCTTTTACACCATCAAACTACCAAAAGAAATCACCACTGATTTCGAAACTGTTCGTTAACATTTTATTTTAGAATGTTTAAATTGAATAATGAACCCTGAACCGACGTTTAGACAAATTCGAATTTCATATGAAAATTTTAAATAAAAACGTAATTTCAAAATTCAAGAATTGAGCTTAAGAGGAACAAATAAAAGTTCTGAATAAAAATTAGCCAACTATAAAGCCGTTTTTAAGAAATTGGAATTAAAACTTTCCAAATTATTATTTTTGATCTGTTATAATGAAAACTCATTTACTAGCGTTTTAAATATAATATTATAAGATATAAAATACATATACATACTCAACTAAGGGGGTATCCTGTTGTAAGGTTTTGTAATAGCGCTTCTTGTAGATTGGGCTGAGTGTATTGGTTATAAATGGTGTTCCAGGCACAATGACAAATCAATGGAGTTGTAATACTCCAACACATATAGATGATTCATATCTTTGTTTATTTCGATTTATTATTCAATTACAACGAAATAAATATATAAAACAAAATTTAATAAATATCTTCTTTTTTATGTACACAATTACATATTATAATATTTATTTGTAATAGAAGTTGGTTAGAACTTTTAACTTAAAATGACACTTTACTGAATAGTATGCACATATTATGATTATGAGTTTGACAGCTGTTTTCTGCTTTGATTAATAACAAATACAGATATTATAACACAGATTTTGTTTCAAATTAACATTATATTTTATTTGGAATTTGTAGTTGCCAACTTCATTAAGTTGACAGCACTGTTTATGCATTAGCATCCACACACATATTCATATAAGGTTATTATCCATATGCAGCCCCTAAGAAATAAAACAACAACAAAACACTTTTGATCCAATAACCGTAAACACAATAAAAACACAAATTTCAAACAGATGTCACGTGTGTTAATCGTTCAAAAAGGATAACAAATGAATATTCCCCAAGAAGACGTTTGATGTCTCATTGGACATAAATTTCCAATTGAGTAGAGGGAAGCACATTTCATGTGTTTTTTGTAATAAAAATTATTGTATATTTCACATTAATAAATTACATTTAAAAAATGAAACAACACCGGAAATACAAAATATATCATTTATAAAGAGCACTTGTTAAAATAAAATAAAAAACAAGTAAATAAATAAATTCAAGTATAAAGAAAATGCATGAATAAAACCCGTTTCTTTTAATCAGAACAATGAAAAGGTAAAAAACCTTTAAATAAAAAGTTTTTTTTTTGTTCTTTATGAAAGGCTCCTCAGTTGGAATAAGTTAAGAAGGAATTCACCAACTAATCAATCATGTTTTTGTTTCATTACAAGACTTTTTTTCTGCAGCCAACAGCAAGTCTTGTACGTGTATAAATACCCAGTAACCACATTTTATCGGCATGTCCGATGTCAGAAAAAACATATTATTTACTAATTGCCGCTTTCATAAAAAAATAATGTGGGGTTGAAGAGTGCCCCACAATTAATTTTTAAATCACACATCTAGTTCCTAATTAACCCCATCCCGGAAAACATGAAAAAACTCCCAGGATTGCTGGTTTCCTATTGTGAATACTTCCAATTACCAAGTTTTCGGGAACAAATTTACATACTTAAAAAATATGGCATCGCCAATGTTTATGCCGTGAATTATTTTACCAAAAGCGAAGGAACATGTTTGTTGCAATTTTATTTTATAGAAGCAGTAAGAAAACATATTTGAAATAGGCGCATGTCATTACATTGCGCCGGATCATTACAGTACGTAATCCTAGCATGCAGAAAATCTCTTGGATCGTATAAGTTGTATAAAAGCCACAAGTTGATTAGTAGTTTTAGTTATCATGAATGAAATTGTTCTTGGAAATAATTCTCCTTTTACGAAATTTGCAATCGTGAAATATTCGCTGAAGTTTCATGCTACAATAAAATTCCCCTTATAAAAAATAATTTATTCCCTTATCAAAAAACAGTCAAATTATTTTCAAGTTAATATTTACAAAGAGGAAATATTGATAAATAATGTTTAATATAACTAATGCACTTGTAAAGTGGCTGTGATTTTCAATAATTAGTGTTGGCGCTCTTTTTTCACGGCATCAGCATAAAAACAGAATCTTATTAACTTTCTGTTTTTGGCGAAACCTGTTGATAATAAAGAAATACAACAATCAAACTGTGTAAGCTTTTATATGTGTGTATTAAAACCTTGAAGATGCTGTTAGAAATATTTTTCAGAAATCTTCAATTTGGTAAATAAAACCGTCAATAAAAAAATAGTTTCAGCAATAAAACAATAATTTCTTTCAAATGTAAAAATTCAACGGGTTTTTTTACAAACATACAAACTTAAAACACAAACTATTGAATAAATGAACAAGATCTCGAATTTTTGAATTTCAAGGCAAGATTACGTACGCACACATGTACATACGTATGTATATACATATTTAATCGTACAATGAATTTATAAATGACTTGATACTCTGAGCAGGTTATGAAACAAATCAATTGAAAATTTTACATTTTCCAAAGAACAACAAAATTAAAGTTAACACAAGGTTAATAACTTATAAGTGCGTATGTATGGAAATGCACACACATACATACATGTCTCTCTGTGCATACACATAAATAATTATATATTTTGCGCAATATGTTATTTATTAATTTTATATCCATAAAATGTATTTTATTTGAGCATTAATTTAATTTAATAGAAATTCCTGAAACACTCACAAGTGAAGTTGCAAGTTCATATTTTTCATTTCGCAAGTATATTTTACCAAACATTTCTCAACAAAATAAATGGAATGTACTGCACCTACGCTCTACATATTTATTACCATGGCAATCGATTAATTATTATATTTTATAGAAATAAAAATTTTATATGAGCGCGAATACAAAACTCTTGTTATAAAATTGTATCTTAGAAAACTCTTCCAACATCTGGCATCCCTGACTAGTATGCGATTTTTTATGAAATTTTTACATTAAATTGATTTAACACAATTCCAAAAAACAAATGTTCAACCTAAAATCCGCCTACCCAAGTCGGGAGATTTACGATCAGCATTTTTTTATTTTACACAAAATCTGATTGGTTTTCCTCTTTACGCACAATTACGAAGCACTGACAGAAAATTTTACTCCTAAGCAGTTCACAATAGGACTTCTACTCCCAAAATATTGACGATGCCTATTTGAGGGGAATGGGACTATACGTCTGTTCCCATGCAACCTCTTCCCGTAATGTTCGCGATAAGTCCGTGTAAACAAAAATATTTCTATATTTCGAGAGAATTTCTCAGTTAGTTCTAAATTATGTAATTTTTCATTTTTATAGAAAATAAGTATATGGCCTTGTTATCAAGAGCTTTATTGTGAGTTGTGGATCCATCAGCATTTGAATAAACGTACATATACCTATGAAACTTTTTTTTAATATATGAGTAGTCCAGGTAATAAAAATGTTTCCTAAAGAAACTTTTACACTTCCAATTTTTTTTATTTTCTACAAATAATTATATACGCTCACAATAAAACCTTATTTCTTTCTTTGAAACACAATTATTTACGAAAGTAATCCTGCTAAACTGTCCACTATAAGATTTTAATATCAGCTGTTTAAATAAAAAAGTGTGCCGTCGTTTGTCTTGACTTCTGCAGACATGCTGACTGAATGTGACGAAAAGTGAATAAATGTTTGTTGGGTGTATAAACAATGATTTTTATTATACAAAATGCTTTTCTACCATGTGTGTTTATTATTTAGTTTGTATATTGTATCTTTCAAGAGAATGTATTTATGTAAGTACATACATATGTACATGCGTTTGTAGATATATGTGGTATATAACCTAGAAGGAAAAAAAATTACCAGCTGATTTAAAGAGTCAAAGACTTTATTAAATAAATAAACTTAACGAACTGCAGTAGTTGAAATAAACAAAAACAAATACTTGTAAGCAAGACGAACAAAAGAAAACATGTGATAAAACAATTAAGAAGCAAACTATAGATAAAATGCTAGCAGAATAAAGCCTTGTTACCGATTGATGTGTATGTTGGAAACATGGTTATAATCGATGTTAACACTATGAAAAATTTCTTGCAGAAATTCTTACTACTTCAATGTATATGAAAGAGAAATAAAACACACATGTATTATATACCGGAAATTTTTCTTTACTCGCTCATTCGTAATTTTCAAACTTATTTTATCCGTGATATGGAAAACTTTTTGTATCTTAGCAACTTTAAAGCTGAAAAGAAAGATTTGCTGCAAGAGCGTTTTATATTCTAAATAGAGACTTAGAAAGAGATATGCTCTATTCTATGGATTGAAATGTCATGTTCTAAAGGGTAAAAACGAAAACATTAAAATACATGTGCATACTTCAGCTAATGAAAATGACTCATATTGAAAAATATTTTTTATATCATTTCAGTTTTATAAAACCGAACTATCTGAGTAGGTATAAAATAAATTAATTCAAGTAAAAATAAAGATGAATATAGAAAAATGCATACATATGTATATTAACCGGCTTAAAGATAAATTGTTACAGAGCTAAAATATTTACAATGGCACGAGTTAGTCATACTAAGTGATTCTATTTGATTTGATTTTATTTTAGCTATTGGAGTCATCTTTGTTGCCAATATAATATACATATAGGCATATATGAAATTCGCAAATATATGTTTTAGCAATAATAATGCACAATTAATTTTGTGGGTTATTAACGGGACACAACTAAAACAACTTCAAGTAGTATGCGATTGACAATGGTACAGCTTGCAAGCAGTTTTCACTTCAAATTTTTAAAATTAGTTCACGACAACTATTTTGGTCGAACTGGTTTATAATGGTGGTATTCAGAGGTAACCAACCGTACAAAAAGGAAAGACACAACATTTACACTATACATACAATATGAACACACATTCATTCGTTTACAATTACATATGTAAATAATCTAAACATTTTATTTTTTCCACTTAGAGCCTTTTACAACATCTTACATTATTGAACCAAAACACTTTTAAGAATTACCTTAAAACGAAAAATCAGACAATAATTTTACTTCGTGCAAATTACTTTTGTAGAAAGTTTAGTTTGCATACAAACATTGAGTGCTGCCAGGAGAGTATACAGAAAGCTAATCTTTTCTTAAAAAATATGAATATATATTTTCCAATAAAGCTTCTGTGGATTATTAAAAATATCCATATAATAGAGTTCATTATTTACCCACCTAATAATATAAAAAGTATGAACAAGTTATTAAACACTATATGTTCTATCCATACCGTCAAATGGATATAAGGGACAAAAAAAGTTTCAAATTAGAGATATTAAAAAGTTTAGTGCAATGGAACCGAAAAACGTAAATTGGCCGTAAAGCGCTGGACAGCAACATTTCAAGAGATCGGAAATAATAACTTTATTGGTCAACACATTTTCCAAAAACCTGTCCATTTCTAGAATTCAAACTTAAATAAATGGTATATTTCAAATTTTTTACATATTTCATCAAAATCTTATTAATATTTCTTGTTTCATTTGCTTGTATACATCTGAAATATGGTTACGTTTTTACTGGATTTTGCAGGCGGAATTTTTTCCAGTAATAATTTGCATTTACTAAGTCAATAAACTGTCACCACTCTCACAATTTTTTATGCGAACGTAATCCAGTAAAATCTGTATGCATAATCAGTTCATTCAGCTCATATTTTGATTTGGAATAATTTTTAATTTTAATCTTTTTAATTAGTTAATTAGGCGCTATTGTATTTATGACCTGAAACAAAGTAATATAATATATATTTTTATGAAAAAAATGATATTTTTGACACCTAAATGTTTCCCTGACGAAATTTGGTATGAACTAATTTATCAAAGCGGTTTCTGTGTATCATTTTGATTTTATCTTTCTCCACTTCTTTTTTATATTTCACAGCATGTAAAAAACTCTCACGACAAAGTCAGAGCCAATTTAAAACAAACTTTCTTAGAGAACCCAAAAATAATGTTGACAGTAATCGATAAATATCAATATTTATAAAAAAGGATAACATATGGTGCTTTATTGCATTGGCGCCGCCAAATAGAATAATGACAATTATTTCTCTTAAATTAGAAGCAAAAAATTAAAAGTAAAACATAATGGTTGTGAAAAAACAGTAATTCTTAAGTTCACAGTATGTTTTATGAATATGGAAGTATTATCATATATATAGTTTCGAATATTTTTTGAGAAGGTAAAGGATGAAACTTTAAATAATATAAATGAGAAACTTTAAACCCAACTGCAATTCTAATACGATTTTGCCATATATATATATATATATATATATATATATATATATATATATATATGTATATATATATATATATATATATATATATATATATATATATGTATATATATATATATATATATTATATATGTCTATATATTATGTAGCTTTTGGTAACAAGTTTCAAGATTTTCTGTTAAAATGTATAACGTGAAGCTATAAATGAATTTTTACTTAATGGCAGCTCTAATATAATTTCCCCTTTCTTTTAACCATGTGGCAATATTGACTTTTGTTGTCCGGTAGCTTTTTTGTAGAGTAAAAAACTCATATAGTGCACACAACAACAATAAAATGAAAATAATTGCCATATTAAAACTTTGAAGTGCACTGAACAACGGAGAGAATGCAGAATGAAACCACTACAAACACACGAACATTCATTCATACTAATGCTTATAAGAACTAGTATCTGTGGATACAAATGCTTGTAATTAAGCTAATTTTTTATATGTTCAAATAACTTCTAATCTTGTTAGACAAAAGCATTTAATGATTTTAAGTTAAACAATAAACCAAGTGAAAAGATTTAAAGAGCCAAACTTTAAGACGAGAGAAATAGTGTAGAAAAAACTGGGCAAGTTCCAAGAGCAACTATAAAAAAATATACATATATGAAACTCTTTAAATAGCTCATATTAAGTTTTAATATTTAGGTTGGAAAAAGATAACAAAATCACATTATTTGTGAGTACATATTTAACACAAATACTTTATAGTTTTTTTACACATACATTCAGCCATACAAAGCATTAAACACATATGCATATGCTCATAAATACATATGTACAATTTTACTTTATTTGACATTTTTATGTATTTATCTTTTTTATAAAACACATACTTTTCTATTACTCTAAAACCTCAATATATCATGTTTAAGGTTTTTATGATACTTTAACACTAACATTTTGTATATTTTCGTTTTATTTCCCAAAATAAAACTTTATTTTTAATATAAATGATGACTTATATTTGTTATTTCTCTGACGTAGTCACCGCCAAACACTTTCAGTATACTACTGCACTTTAAATTATACTCAATATATTAGATTTAGTATTCATGTAGTGTTTGTATATATTTTTCCAATACTTCTTTTTGCTTTTAATGCTTTGACAGATTTTTTAAAAACCAGTTATCTCCACGTTGAAAAGTATTTTAACTTCAACCAATATATGATAATAAAATTATGAAAACACGTTAGCACGTTAAAAAAAATTTATCACTTTATTAGACCTCTCGGTTCTACTTTGGCCAACGATCAAAAACGTACTAAAAATCTTAAAAGAAAAACATTTCCAAGTGAGTGAATGTAGTCAGTGTTACCATAGTGTATTAAATAAAAAACATACTAGTTCGAATACTTTTTGGGGAAATTAAGAGAAGTAATGTAATCAAGATTTTTTTTTTGTTGTAGAATATCACTTTAAAATATAATAAGTGAATTTCGTATTTGGCTTTACTTTCGTATTTGACTTTTAAAACTTATATATGAAGTTATTTAATGTAATTTAGTTGCCTCAATCAATTTCATAAAAATATGCTTTTCTTGTTGTGTAATTCTCAATTGGTTTTTGAAAAGGAGGTTTAGTTATTCTACAATTAGGTTGAAGTCTGCTGATGCAGGCATATCGTCATAAGTGCGTAGCCACAGAACAAACAAAGCACTTGTATCTATATAACTTTTTTTATACAAACAAAAACAGATACAGTTCAGTCTGTGAATTTTATATCGCTAGTTATCTTTAATTTGAATTGCCTCAGTAATTTGATCATTATTATGTCAAAACTATTACAAACATTATAATATTACGGCAACAAATGTTTCAAACTTTGAAACATCAGTTTTTCTTGCAGAAAGTCTGGGTTTTCGGGGAGAGAGATAAACGAGGGAAACCTGTTTCATTGTAGCGAATAGTTATTTCAATTCTCTGTTGTTATTTCATTGTCATTAAAACGTCATAAAATACGAAATTTATCACAGAATGAAGTATTTGCATTCATCCTTAATATTACACAAGGGTTTTATTCTAATAAACTCATGTTTCAATGTAAATAATTCAATGCTGGTTAGCTTAAAGTTAATTTTAATCTCTCTCAGATTGCTATAAGAAAAATTTTTATAGTAAAAATGGGATTTCCCTTGGTCTAATAAAAATGATATGGTAACACAGTTACTAAACAAACACCATCTACTTATAGTAAACCCATACAAAGAAAATGTATGACGTTTTGTTTAATTAAATTATTTTTTATAAATGTTTCTTCTAGGAAGAAAAAATAAAATAGAAATAAAAACGAGCCACTCATATAAAGAGTAAGATAATGAAAATGGATGCAAAAAAATTAATAACTAATTTATTTTTGCAGTTAGTAAGATAATAACCACATATTAACAAAATATTTTAAAACATGTACAAATTATATTGGTTTCACAAATTTTACATACATACGTGCGTACTACGTACTTATATCAACATTATTATAAGGTATGATTGTTATAAGATATCAAAACAGAGCAAACTTTACGTATAAGAAACAATAATGTCACATTAACAAATACATATGTAATTGGTAACCTTTATAACGGTACACACGTCGAGTATGTACGTTAGAACTGGGATCCCCACATGCCATGTGAAATCGATAAAGGCCGTAAAAGTAATAAGGAAATCAATGAATAGAGATAAACTTGCATTTTCTTTGTACTTAATTAAAACAATTACTAGCGAAATTCAATATTCTATCCAACAACTGATATTCCATATGAATATATGGACATACTTATATGCTACTTTATATACATATGCTTAGATACATACATATGGGTTATTTTATCTTGTATATGTGCTTATGTATGTTTGTAGGTATATGTGTGCGTAAGTATGTATTTAAGTGAGTTCAAGTGTATATTTGAAATTTCAATGTCAAAATCTGTATAACAGAAAATAGTACAACTAAAAAGTAAATAAATTATATGTAGAATCTTGAATGCGCGATATCAGTTGTACTCATTATCGTGTATGAGTCTTTATTTCAAATTGCACAAGTGACGAAGATTTTCTAAAAAAGATGTACGAGTAAAATTAAAAAACAAATAAATAAATAAAAAAATAGTAACGCATACACAAAAAGAAAATAAACACAACCATATACCACATACATACATACAAGTGAATGTTTGGCTGAATGCATGTGCATATACTGAAACGCATCAGCTAAAGTAGCTGAACTCTTCCCGCCATTCAATATCCTATATGTGCGATTAAACAAATTTTTTTAAACAAATGTCGAATATAATCGTTAAGTATAAATATCACAAAATGAAAAAGAGTATAAAAATGCAGTGCCCATTACAGACGTTACTAAATTTCGTACTTATTATATTATGACTTGCAGTTCGGTTTTGAGAAACACGTTACTATAAATCATACAAGTTTTTAAATAGCTACCAGAATAAATAGCTACATTCTATAAAAATAAAGCAGAAGAAGTGCATTTTATAAAAATAAATTTCTCTATACTACAACAAATATTCTCGGTTCACACTAGGCTAGCAAAAGTTGGTACAATTGCAATTTGTTGGTACAATTTTTGGTACAACTCAAGATACACCAATTACGCATATTTCTTATGGAATTGCTTTAGTATATCGTTCTGATTGATTTAAGGGAGTAATCAACCTTCTCTTTGTGATTGAATTTTTGTAGTCACAACTGCAACTTCACCTTTTTTTGTAGTTTCCGTACAAGTATTAAAATTTTTCCATCATAAGCTGATTAAAAGCACAATTTTATGAACTTGTCGGTACAATGTTCACGTTCTCATTTTGCAATCCTGTTTCATACACCTCAAGTTTTGCTGCTCAACTCACTTTAAATTGCCTTTTAAAGTTACTTTAATATTCACACAGTAATTTGCGATTTTGAGTTTTGACAGTTCATTTTATTTACTTTGTTTGAAGAAATTTATTATTGGTTCAATATGTGTGTAAACATATAGAAATCAAAGTAAAACCTGTAGCTTTTAAAGTTTTTATAACAAAAAATTTTGCACATCGAAGCAAAGAATGAAAAGAAATTTCAAATGATAACCTGCAGCTAACTTCGTGTTTTGATTTTCGTACTATAAAGTGTAGTCTATTAGTATGACAATTTGTTTGTCGTACGATTTGAAGTAACGTCTATACTCCGCACTTGATTAGTGCAACATGTAAAAGCGTTAAAATTATGAGCTTCAAAAGGCCGCCCATGTTATCAATGCCAAAATGATATGTTAGACGATTTTAAAAACGCATGTTGCTTTTCAGCGTTGTATCGAAACATTGCGTTAATGAATCACTAACTCTTAGATGTGTCAAAAGTTTGCATTCTTCAGTTAACATTAAAGACAGTGAATTAAATAATTTGTTCACTAAAATTTAATAAATTGAATAATTTGCAGAAACAGCAGTCCGCTGTTTATATTGCAACATTTTTTAGCGTTAATGTGATTGCAAATTCACACTTAAATTTTAGCTCAACTTTATTCACGATTATTTTTATGCACTAATTTAGTTATTGTCGATCAATTTCAATGATAAAAGCATAGCACTGCTCCCTGAATATTACCCAAATTTCGGATGCTTTCTATCCAAAGAAGCTGTGACGGACATTTGAACGATGTTATGCCCACCCATAATCCCATCAATAGGTGTTTAAAACGAATAAAAAATTTCCATGATATCTCACATGTTTCATATCTTTCATGTTTCATTTAAATTTAAAGATATCAAGCTCCTAATGAAATACACTTTATATATACGAGTAAATGTGTCCCAAACATATATGATGTAAAGACCTACGTAAGGCGTAATTTTATATTCACGCCCTTTCCACCATTAACAATTTATTTCAATTTCAAAATATCTTCTCAAAACTTAGTTTAGATCATTTTAACAGTATTTCCAAATTTTATCTATTGTGTATTATCAAACAAAATGATTAAGTTTTTTTTTTGTACAATAGTTTTTTTTAATTTAATTTTTTATATTTTTGTTTTAACACTTCTTCAGTTAAACAAAATAGATAAGACGAACGCTAAAATATACAATGATAATGTCAAATAAAATGTATACAGTGCGTGTCAATCAAAACGAATGATTGACTTTGAATGTGAAAAAAATGCAAAATAAATATAAAAAATACAAGCCTTGGAACAGCAGAAATGTAAATCTATGTATGCACATATATGCTACATCGATGAAGAACAAAGTGGGAAATCAATAAAAATTGCAATTAAAAAATAATGTGTGTTTAAAACATTTTTTATTATAGCCGACGATAATTTTACTATCTTGCTTTTATTTAACGTTTAATATAAGGAAATGGTACACAGAGCCAGAGATGTATTTGTGACACAATCTGTCTGGCCCACGATGTAACTTGATATCGTTCCGTGCACAAAAATACATAAAAAAGAAAAACAAATTCTAAAATTTTGTTTTTCTTTAGATGTATTTTGCCGGGAGAAGGATATCGAGTGACATGGTGGGCCAGGCAGTAAGTTACGAATATTTATCAATACTTTTCCGAAAAGGGAATTTTTTTATAGGTTGTTATGTTGTATAAGAAAAGCTATTGTTGCCATATGTTCTGCATAATATATGGCAGCTTTAAATTTAGGTTAAAAGTTATCGTTTACTTTATGTTAAAGTTGCCATATTTTCTCCATTAGAGTCTTAACGTTGCCATTAAAATTAAATCTTTAGTTTTAGATAAAAGACGATTTTTAACAACTGGCCGAAATATACCAAAATAACCTAATTTGAATATAGAGCATTTGAGAATTAAAGAAGTATAAAATAAGCAAAGTTCCAATAAGGAACATTGATAGCGTGCATTGAAGACAACGGAGAAAGCAAATTTTAAGAAATCGGCAAGATTAAAAATTAAATTTGAATAGACCTTAAGCTTTAAAGATGTGGTCAGGTCTGCGCATATTCGTAATGTGCGCACCATCCAATATATAGCTTCTGTTAGTGAATGTGTACCGAATAATACAAAGCTATCGATTTCACGGTGTTCTCAGCAATTAGCATTATCTTATGGGTTATTATGACGATTTTTTCGTACTATTGGAGACATATATGAATGCGGGGAAAAATTAAACAGCGACTATAAGGGATTAAGACGCATTTTACTAAGCTCGAAAAGTTAGCCGATGTTACTATATCTCCTCGTTTTATAACTAAAAACAATGGCATCAAGTTTCAACATTTCCGCTTTTTAATTTCGAATTTCAAAAATGATCACTTTATATGTCCTTAAATAATTTTAAATTACACTAGGCAACAGCCATTTTGTTATTTGGTTCTAGCATACTTTTTCTCATGGATTTGGACCTACTGAACACGAAAATGAATTTTAAAAATTTTTCTGTCGATTGGTTTGCGAGATACAAATTTTTTAATTTTTTTTTTTTAATTTTTGGAGGTACACTTACTATTTTGAGCATATCTTTAGTCTTCTTTGACCTATTATATCCTACTACTACTCAAATTAAAGACAATTGAGCCGTCTACAACTTATTCTCAAATCGGGTTAGTAGTTTTGATGTTGGCGGCTTAAAAAGGTTAAAAAACTGGGTTTTTTTAGTAAAAATGTGGCTGAAAAATTCATATAAAAATTCATATAAAATATTAAACGCGATTTTAACAGCGATTTTAATTTTTTTACGTATAGCTGACACTTTTCCAAAGAAAATAAGCCCTTACTTAACAAAATCTGATGAGAAATGGCCGACTTATTATTTTTTTGGTAAACGACCGAAATTCCGCTATTTCACGATTTTTTGATTTTCATTATTTGCACAGCTTACCTACCCAACGCAAACGAATAAATACATTTGAACTTAATTTAAAATAAACAAATTAGTCTTCGTATATTATTTTTTAATTTATTTACAGCACTACATGCTCATACATATTTAAACATAAGGAGACACGGTTATCAATTGCATTTCAAAACTGTCTGTGAAAGTGTAAAGAAGTTAATATTTAGAAAACGCAAGGAAGACAATGAGTAAAAGACTACGTGTGTTCGAGTGTTTGAACGATCCAGACAATTTCTGCAATGTTTGTGGCCAGTTTATAAAAAAAAATCACGCACACAAGTTTACTCCAGCGGTACAATTGCACTATTTGAATTATTTTGGTATTTCACCAAATATCACAGAACCATGGACACCTAAGTCGCTGTGTGATCTTTGCTATATAATCTTAACCAACTGGGCAGCTGGCGGAAGGTAAGAATTTTTATTTAAACACATTATACATAGCGAATATAGTAATTTATTTTAATTTTAGCCGCCATATGAAATTCGATACACCAATGATGTGGAAAAAGCCGCTATGCCATTCCACAGACTGTTATTTTTGCCTTACCACAAACAGTGGGGTAGGAAGATTTTTTAAATGGAACATCATGCGAATGTGGTACTGGAAGCGCAAACGATCCCACTTGAGCGTAGTTCCATTTAAAAAATCTTGTAGTTGTAGACGGCTCAATTGTCTTTAATTTGAGTAGTAGTAGGATATAATAGGTCAAAGAAGACTAAAGATATGCTCAAAATAGTAAGTGTACCCCCAAAAATTAAAAAAAAAAAAATTAAAAAATTTGTATCTCGCAAACCAATCGACAGAAAAATTTTTAAAATTCATTTTCGTGTTCAGTAGGTCCAAATCCATGAGAAAAAGTATGCTAGAAACAAATAACAGACAAAAGTTTGTTATTTGTGACCTAGTGTTACATAGTAAAACGTAGATTTAATTTCACTTATAAGACTTCGAAATACGTTTTTCTTATATTATAAGCTCCTGGCTTATTTTGCATTCACTACTTATTGATAGCGCGAACAAACATTACACTTGAAATTCACGATTGTGAATTCTACATTATTGGTGAATTAATTTTTTTCTAAAACAAAATTTTACATTTTAATCACGGTAGGAGTGAATGTTAAACCAGCAGTTTAGGGAATTTGTGGCTATAAAAGCTGATCGTTCCAGGCCCAGTTAAGTTATTTACACAACTCACACAATTGTCAACTCTCATAAACTCTGTGAAATGCCACATTAAAAGAAACATGTGACCTGTTGTAGAATAGGTTAAATAACTAAAGTTTAACAGGTTTTGTGATAAAGCCCTCAAATTTTTGATATAACTTCTCGTTTTTACGAATTTTGAAGTTTTTTACATTCAAAGTATAATATATTTACTAGGGTATCCTAGTTAGAAGTTTTGTATTAATCTATTAGTGCCGCGAATAATATTTAAATGCAAATATTTAATCGAAAAGCAATATCGTTCGATTAATCGAATAGTTTAAAATTCAGACCAAAAATTTAAATTTTTCATAACAATTTTATAAAAGTTACGACATGTAATTAGAGAGGAAAACTTTTTAAATGAAAATTAGCATTGAATCTTCTCAAATGATTTCTTAGATTGGGAAAGAATTATTTTACTTATTGTTGGCGTTGGAAAGATTGAAATTAAAGTGTTATAAAGCATATTTTTGCCTCTTTTAATAATATGATAAGTACGTACCGGCTTGTTTTTACATAACAGAACAAATAAATAAATACATACATACATAGAAAAATATTTTCGATTAATCGAAAAAATTGTTGAATTTTTTTAAAATCGAATATAAGCAAATTTGAGTTATTCGAATAGATAATCGCTCAAAATTATTCGATTGTTCGAACAACGCTTAATCGTTTGAGCACCCTAATAGATACTTATTATCCCATTTACAAAAAAAACAACACATAAAAGGAACTGGGTAAAAATGTGTACAATTTATTTTGTTGGACCGTAAAAAGTAGATTCGTTATAACCGTGCTCGTTATTAGCGCGTTTAGCTGTCTGTATGTAGTTGGATGTCAGCAAAAACAGTTTGTGCCCGTTGTGTTATAAAATAAAAACAAACAAAAAATGTCATTGTGACGTCACATAAAAAATAAATACTCTTGCATTGTAAAAATAAACTATGCAAATTTGCGAACTTCTGCAGCTGTTACAGAAAAAAGTTCATTGCTTTTAATCGACATAAAAGAAACATTCGGAAGTAATTACACATATTTTATTTTTACTCAAATTCAGTAATTTTACTGTTTCATTTATACACACACAACGGAGCAGAAAACAAAGTCAATTGATTCAAGGTCTGTTAGACGCCGACGCCATGTTCTAAAATACCATCTAGCATCATATTATTAGTTGGTATTAATCCTATAACAACTTTAAAGAGACATGCTACCCGAATTCACAATTTATAATAATATAAATTAATAATTTATTAAATGTTCGTTCATTCTTATCTCGAATAACAATTGTAGTTTTTGATGATACGCAGTGAAACAAGCTATCAATTCGCAGTGAATGTCAAAACCGAAAGAATGTTAAAAATATTAAATATCTTGAGGAAAAGTTAATAAACAATTAATATTTGATATTGTAACGCTAGTTTATTACACGATTTAACTTTTATGTAGTAAAATAATACTACTATTTTCGGGAAACCAAAAATAAAAAACAAAAGAATATAATTAATTATGGTGATGTTTGTGCTAACTAATATTCGAGCTACACTTAAGAAGAAATAAACACATGTTCTGTTCTATACCCCAGCAAATATTAAAAGAAAACTAAACAAAGCTCGATCGGAAAAATCATTGCCTCTCAGGGGAATTTAATTTTATGAATAATTTATTCATCGGAAATTTTTCTAAATTTAGGGTAAGGGGAAAAGTATTCATGATAGGGGTGATTATAGCGACATTTATCATTTTCATTTATACCAATGAGTTACGTTTTAAAATTCACCTCTATGGTCAATAATTTTTCCTAACTTTGCTATCAAGAATATTTTTTCCTGAATATCTTTCTTTTTTATATGTAATTTAACGAAGAATGACATGCAACCGAAAAGTTTACTTTATGGTTAACAACATTTTCAAAGCAGTTTTCCCCTTTGTTGACGTAGTTTTCTTTGCGCAATTCGATAAAAAATAAAAAGAAATGCTTATTTTCTATTGAGTATTAAAATTAGTTTTTGGCTAGAAATCAATACACAAAGAGCAAAGTGGCATTTCCCTTAATAGAATTCAAAGTAACCGACAAATTGCAAATACTTTATTCGAGGTATTTCATAAGTGAACTCTGCAGTTGTCATGCAGAACAACTAAATAATGATGGGTTAATTTAACCCTTTTTTAATTTCATACATACATATATAAAAAAATTACAGGAATAACCTGCGCACCACAGTTTGCGAGTTGTATGTAAATAAATGGGTAAGAATGACAGAGTCAGTAGACAATTTCGAAAACCCTTTAGGTTTGGTTTACCAGACAATCGTCTCGCAAAGTGCATCTGGCAAAGCGTGACAATCTATTACTAATTGATCACATTATCTTTTTATTTAACACCATATTTAAAATACAGCAATAATTTAAATTTACTTTTTGTAAATATTTGTATTTGACAATTTTTGTAAAGAAGTTTGTCAAATAACAACTTTACAACCATTAAAACTCATATTTCCTGATCCTATACAATATTCTACTTCATATTTTACATTCACTGCAAATTGACATTGACATCAAAATTTCACATTTTATTTATGTGTGTGAACATTTTATTTCTTCGCGAAATAGTAAAATTTTGTTTCTCGAGAGCATTAGTGATAATCGTGGCGAAATGGGAAGTAGTGCCAATATACCACTATATACTAATAATGGTCCAGAGAGTATTATATAGCAGAAAAGGTCTTATGTCTAAAATAAGAACAGGTTTGGTATAATTTTTGGTTTGTGTCTCGGGTGGTTAAATTTAAATTTATCTTCACACATATTCCTTATCTTGAGGTCCTATTTGCGATCACTCTTTTCAACCGTATAACGGCAATAACGTGCCAAATTTCATCGCACACGTATTCAATCGCACGATCTTGGATTTCAGCTCACAGATCTGAAACGTTTCCTTCAATAAATCAATTGTTGCACGCGCTGTGCACAGTCTTGTGGAAACCAAAGCACCTGCAAATTTCAAATTGATGATGGAAAAAGTCGGTATCAATGCCATTGACTGCAACGTAATGACCACAAGGCCAAAAAGTACACCTAACAACCCTGGTGAATCGCTAAGCGAAATTCGCACGATACGAGTTTCGATCAGAACAATGATTTTTAAATCAGATTTGCTATTCATACTAAATTGCCACACCAAACTAATCACGTATCACTTGCGAGCTCAGAAAATAGCCCCCAGTTAAGAAAGTGTGCGTCAACTTTTTCAACTGACAGCTAAATTCAAATACATGTTCTCTTATGAGCATGATCACATACAATACTTCTCCGTCAACGGAAAGTACAAAGTTGGGCAACTTTTAACTTTTGACGTACGTTGAGTACTTTGACAATCTCTCTCTCACTCTCTCTATTTTTTCAATACACGTTCGAGCTTTGTGTGTGCTGTAAAGAAAACATATATGTATAAAAAAAAACTGATTTTCAATCCGTTCACAAAGTACTCAATATCCGTCAATACGTTAATGTCAGTTGAAAAAGTCTAGACGAATTCTATGTGCCCCGGCCTATATAAGCAAAAACCCCCCGTAACAATGCAAGAGGCTTGTACAAACTAGGGTAACCGTTCTTAGATTAATCGATAAATTTTCTGCGATTAACTTTTCGAAAAAAAGTCTTGCTATTTTGAGCTTTATAGCCACATAATTACTTTTATAAATGATAAAGTAAAATAATAATTAATTAAACGAATCGGCTGGCTATTATTAATTATCATATTATATATTAGTCGAACAGCGATATCAATGTATTTTGATAGAACTATGTAAAAAGTGTTATTTTATTACTTTACTTTTCTGGCGCATAAGTTGTTTTATTTTTAATTTTATTGGCACCTACTTTGATCGATACCATGACCAGTACAGGTTCGAAAAAGTAAAGAAGATTCTCGAAAGAAGGATATACTGTAAATATATGATAGCATATACGGATATATGTAGATTCTTTTAAATGCAATTGTCAAGCATATAAATAGATTTTTATATTAAGTAAAAATAATTTGTTATTGAAAACAAATAACAAACAAAAATAAATTTATTTAGATACAATAATATTTCTTTTAGTCTCGTTTGTAGCTATAAACAAAACAAAAATATTATTATCATATGAAGCTGTAAATACATAAATTGATGTTGCTAAACAAATAAATACCTTGCTGTGGCTTTATTTGACCTTAGAGTAACCTGGATCTCATTTAAAAACTCTAAATGTTGGCTCAGATGGATGGATGATGGTTGGTTGTGTGGTTGGTTGGTTTCTTGCTTCAAAAATTAAATAACAAAAATATAGAAAAAAAAAGAAACAAAATCTGGTTCATTTGCTTAATAATTGTTGCTTCACATCTCCAACTGTTAATGTACAACTTTTTATCTTTATTTATTGTATTCCTCTTTGGTTTATTTGATGTTTTTTAGTTTTTATGTATTTGTACTTTTTGTAGTATTTTCTTTTTGATTTCTAAAGATACATACTTTTGCATTCACAAAAGAGGTCATTAAAACACGTTTATATAAATAACATGGTTTTAACAAACGTTGATTAGAAGAAAAACATAATACATTTTCCGTATAAGTATAGATAATACAAATTATAAAGCACTCGAAATTAAACACAAAATATTATAATATGCACCTGCATATGCAGCGTATGTATGTGAAGAGATGAATAATATTGAACTTTGAGCTTTCTTCTTATAAAGAATATAAATTAATGTACAATATTCATATTATCCATTAATCGTTTAACCAATAGTATGTACATAAGTTGTCCTTCTAAAAAACGATGGATAATTTTTTACGAAGTTCGGGATTTGATCTAAACAAGAAACCAAAACACAAAATTTAGAGAAATGTACATAAAAAGTTAAAAAAAGGTCCCAAATGAGAAAAAATTTTAAATAGACTTTGGGGATGAGTAAGAAAGTTATAAAATGCTTTAAAAAAATAAAATATACATTAAAATTATGCTGTCATCCAATTAATATGTAATATACTTCGAATAGGGCAACACTGTTATTTTACTTGGTAGTCAATCAAGTGAAAAAGTCACTGGCTTTTAATATTTCTACACACGCTACCGTAACTTGTGGATTTTTTACAACGACATACAGTAAACGGTCCCCATAGTAAAAGTGGAAAAAAATCGAAGGAGTTATGGTAGCTTAGTGAAATTTTTGGCACATATCTCTCTTGGCCTACTATTTGCGAAAATTAATAACAATTTTTAGAAATCCTTTTATATTTCCGGTGCGGGGACAATGAAATACCACAAATTCCCCCACTTTAGTAATTATTATTTTGTAATTTCACATACAAAATGATATAACGTGGTAGTTTTCTTATGATATATAACCAATCTCTAATTATTTAGGGTTGCCGTATACATTTTTTCAATATAACATTATGTTAAACTTTTTAGTATTTTTTGTTTACAGTTTTGAAAACAACCATTGGTATTCAAATAACATTATTTGAATAGGGTTGCCAAATTGACAACACTATATATTTCAAAATTAAATTATTATTTAAGATAAAGAACATATTTATATAAAGATTAATAATAAAGTAACAAACATATTCAAACAACACAATTGTAAACAATTTCTCAATCACTAAAATAAGTTTCTGAGTCTGAATCAGTGTTAAAAGATTCATCTACCATTATGTAATTACTAATTTCATGATTATTTTAGAAAGAGCTGCTTGTATTTCTATTAGATGAAATTAATGGATCAGAAGATATTAGGAGTTTATTCATTAAATCTTGATAACAATTTTCACTGCTATTTTCTGAATTCGTTAAAAAAATTTCGAGCTGTATTGCCATCATTACTAGTGCCAAAATTAGACTTTACTTTATTAACTGTTAATCCCGTCTCAGATCAAAAATTATCTTAAATTCGTTTTTTCTTTTATTATACAGTATTTTCTTACCATTCCTAACTTGCCAAGTCTTAAAAAGCAATTGTCACGCAGTGTGTAATATGCTCTAAAGGCATCTAAGCAATCAATGTAAAGGTGTAATTCCATATCTTCGTTGGGAGAATAAGTAATGCGAAGTTTGTTCATATCCAAATATGTGAGAATAAATTTTACATGCGTTAGAGTCATCCTACTTGGTATTCTTTGGTTTAAAGCATCATACATTATCAAACATTAAATATATCAAGTGATAATTTTAACAAAAATATAAAATATGGAAGATTTTTAAAATCATTATATCTCAAAAGTTGGCATAGAAAACCCCTAAACCTTCTTATACATATTTTAGCATATATATCAGAAAATAAGATTATTGATTCATAAAAGACGTTTTGTGATATGCCTAGTTTTTCGGGTCCAATGAAGCTGACTATTTTTTTGTTTAAGTACATATTTTGGCTAATTTCTTAACATTTTTTCTTACAGTGTTGCTATAAATATTTGAATTTTAGGAATGTTTCATTGTTTCTGCTCCATTCCTGAATAAAACAAATATAATTGCAAGCATTTTTATTGAAAAATGAATTTATTATATGCATTTTTCTAAACCCATTTTTTGTTACTTAAAAGTTATGAAAAAATTATGAAAATAGTTCGACTTTAAGGCCGTATAACTTTTTATATGTGTAACGCACATGATAAACCAAACCACCTCTGGAATCGTGAGAGTGCTTTCACCTCATACGTATTTTATTGATTAAATTTTTTTGATTTTTTTCCACTACACAACTTACTGTGCGACATATATACACAATTTTGTTTAACAAGTACATAGATATAATTATGATTCCATTCAATAACTGAATCTATCTCTACCTTTTCTGTCAAAATTTTTATAACTTTTTATGTTTATGTGTCATCCTACTTGGCCCCCAAATAGTATTTTTTTCCAATATATACGAAATGTCTCGCCTTTTCTAGAGCAAATAGTTGCAATTGATTTCCTTCTTTTTCCTAAATTCGTACACTTTGGTTGCTTATTTGTTTGATTTTATAAGTAATTAAACATTATCATAAATCGTGAAAATAAATAGAAATTTATAATAGATTTGATATTAAACTAATTTTAGTTGTGTGTAAATGTAGCCTTAAATTTATCAAATTACTCTGGCAACTTGGAAAATTATCGACACATTCAGTTTGAATGATGACATATGAAATATTTTATATCGATATGTATTAATCCTTCAAAAGTTTAGTATTAAAAATTATTTGTCAACGAACGAATTTTCTGTTGACAACTTTAAAGTTCCAAAGTTTTAATTAAAAAATGTTTAGATCATTTTCACAGCATGTTCACGCAAACAGAAAATAAAATAAAATTGTAAATTTGGAAATGTGTTTAAATTAGCGAAATCATTGTAGAAACAACTTCATAATTTTACTATTATTTTATTATTTAATCTATATTTTAATTCCATATGATGCTATTATATGTATATATATATATATATATATATATATATATATATATATAAGCATTAGTGGGAAAACACTTGAAAATTTTAATTGAAATTGTTCGGTTTATTGACAAATTTTCTTTTTAAATTTTATTTGGAATATGTCTATAATTATCGATTATGACATAAGCCCAGAAGGCAGAGTTATTGATGTTAAATTTGTTATATATTTCATATTGCGACTGTTACATTAATCATATCGGTATCAAGCCTGGTCTGTAAATCAAAGCCCAATAAATTTCTAATTTTCAAAATGATATAATAGCCATACTGTTATATCATATATATCGGACATGATATTTTAAGCAGTAACAAGATTTGCTCTCCCTCTCTCTCACTCTCTAAAAAGAAACGCCAAACTACATATAAAAAAACTGTTTCAGAACTTGAAATTCGTTCTGAAACCATGGGTTAATCCAGGTTAAGTGGAACATTTCTTTCATTAATTGAAATCCGATGTTAACAAAATTATTTTCTTTTACTAATTATATTATTTTCAGTGAAAATTAGTTTTCAATTACAATGTTAATTTTGTTGTCACAACCAAAATAAGAGTACAAAATTAATTTGATTTTTATTTTTTAAAGTATTTCAACTCGGAAAGAAATTCCTAGGGAGTATTCGTGATAAGGATGATTATGGCACTAAAAGATGAATTACTACATTTTGCAAAAGCAGGAATTCGCGGTACATTTATATAAACGGTAATTAATAAATTTAGGCGGTATTTAGTAAATTGCTCTCTTCTTTTCATAAGTTTACTATTCTCTAACATACTTAGTAATTTAATAAATAAAAAATTATATGCAGCTAAATAAGATAATAACTTCTTAAAAACAGATTATTTAATATGAAATACATACATAAGTGTGTATGCACAGCCACACGTATATATGTATTGATAAGATTAGTATCATATATGTGTGTACACTTACCCTGCTTGTCGTGGTTCACGTCGTTGCATTTCGTTTACAACGACTACTGCAAGAATACTATGATAACGTTAAAGACGACTTCTACGCTTATGAAGATTAAGAAACAATAAAGATCACGTTGTTGCTGTTATTGTTGATTACTTTAGTGTTCTAATGTATGTTTCTTATTCATTTAATTTTTTACTGCGATTCACTAAAACACTCATATCACAAAAACTGTTTGCTAAAATTCAAAATTTTTTCTTTAAAGTTAGTAAAACAAATTGTAATATATGTATGTATGTTTGTATGTATGCATGTATGTATATAAATAAAACAAAATAATAAAAGCACCGTGTAGATAAATTTCCAATATTTTAAATATCTTTTTACAATAGCACTGATAAATTTAAACACTTTATGCTTTGGTCTGTTTTTTCAGTCTTTTTTGTGTTTTGACTGTTGAGTTGCAGTTTTGCTAGATGTTCTTACATTTTTTGTAATGATAGTTGAGGTCGAAATGCGTCAATTGGTCATTTCAGTTAGTTGCTGCTGATGATTATTGTTTATGTAGGTATATTGTTTAATTTTTTAGTACATATTTAAAATAGTTATTCATGTGAAAAGATATACTATTCATATGCATTATTATATCAAGAGTAAGAATATCAAAGTAAGCAGACACTTATTTCTGTATGCACACTACAGCTGCAGAAATGCAACGATGACCACCCAAAACACTCAGCGAGAATAATATCACACCAATTTTCCATACTTCAAAAACCTTCAGGAGTAATTAAGCCAAAATAAATTTTAAAGTTTTTTTTTCATTATTTGTTAATTAAGTATACTTTATCAGGTATATTATTTAAAAAGTTTTGCATTTAACCAAGCAGTTGCCATATTGTGTATACAAACGATTTTGAATTAACTTTTTTAAACTTTCATCTTTCTTCTTATATATGTATATTATTCTTGACGGTCATTAATTTAAATTGCTTGTTTTTTATGTGCTTGAACAGTTACCAACATTTTTTAATATTGTAAATCTTTAATTTTACACCAGTTAGCGTAATCGGCGATTTTTAACACCTTCCCCAATTCTTTACATTTTTTGACTTTTTAACAATAAATGTTTAAGAATTGAAACTTTTTCTATTGCTTTTGACTGATAGTTTGGATTGTTTTTTCCTACTTTTTTGTGATTATCTATTTTCTTCGAAGTTAATTTTTGTGATGTGATAGAAAGGCATTTCAATTATCATGTATTAATGAGTATATTATGTATCAAATACTTCAGTGTAGTCAAAGTTGTTTAGAAATAATTTGTAGCGTTGCTTTTATTGTTTTGATTTTTTAAATAGCTTTGTATTTTAGAAATTAATGAAAACCATTTCGCTTTTATAGTTTCAGTACAATATCTTAACAGTGAAATGTGATTACGTACACACACATCTAAGATTGTATTTATATTAATTTAAGTTTTGGTATTATTTTACAATTTTGATAAACTTTCAAGAACTTAATTGCACTTGTGGCTCTTTCTAATAAATCCTGGATTTAATTGAAATGTGGCTCTTTTCTTACAAGTGTGATGAGTTGAAGTTAAGCACCGTCACTAAAATACTTTACAAATGCTACAAAATAAATAATTAAAATATAATCTAAATTTAAGATGGTATTCTTTTTTATAATTTTGTACAGAAAAGCAAAGTGCTCTAATATATCAGCACTTAAGAGATGGGGGGTTTTTTTTTAGTTTACAATATCAAATAATTTGCACTTTTTTTGACAAATGCATAATAAAATAAAGATATTTGAATTTGTCAGAAATTATGGCCTAAAGCCATACATGTATGTATATGGCCCAAAGAATTATTTGTAGGAATTGAGCAATATTTTTGATTTATCAAAATTCGTGCAATATTTTTGTTTGAATCAACTTAACTCGACATTAATTAAACTTTAATTAAAATTCAGATGTATATTTACATATATATATATATATATATATATATATATATATATATATACATATGTATGTATTTTCATGTGTAATCATACACATGTATTTTATTCCAAAATTAAATGTTGAGATATCTATATTCGTACATATGTATGTACATGCATACATATATATTTACATCCATGAGTAGGTAATTTAAATTTTTAAATCACTACTATCCTCCATAAATAGGTAGTTACCCACATACCTACATATTTATATCGATTTTCAACAATTTTAATCAAAAATATCCTTAGAATTTATGAGTATATCAAAACATAAGCAGTTCAACAATATCAAGTTTAATCTAAACATAAACAAAACACCTGAACGAACCTTTTAATCATATCGACTTATTAAATATATTTTCTTTATTAATTGTTTAATTTTATTTTCTGCTTTTGGTGCTCTCAAATCAACTTGATTGGTAAATATATTGAAATTAAATGAAAAGAAGAGAATAATTTTAAGAAAGTACTCATTATATTTTGACATTTCACTTTGCGTTATTTTAGTAAGCGAGACAGGCGTGACTTCAATAAATTGACACTGCTTCGTACAAACAGTGCAATAAAAGAGATAACTATACGAAGAGCAAGAGAATACAAGCTTAGCGAAGTCGTGTTAATCAGTGTGACCATGTTAGCTTTTGAGTGCTTTGTTTTTTGTATTTAGCTCGTAATATTTCAATCAGCTTCTTTTCAAAAATGCATTTACCTTTTCCAGCAATTTCAATTTTGTTCATCCAAATTTAATTTAAATATTTTCAACATAAGAGACAGCGAAATAAAGTAGTTAAAAACAATCTATATAAATAGCGCGCATGTTTAAGAATATACGATTCTTGTTTTTGGTTTACTTTAAAGTGTGTAGCGAAAAAATTTAATGTGGTTCAAATGTTTCAAGTTTTGATGTTCAAAAAGTACATGAAATTTTCAAAAGTAACACTGCGGTTCTCATTTATTACTAATATATCTTTGCAGTTCAGATTTAAGTTGCAATTTTACTATCTAATTTCTAAACTATTGCAATATGGAAAGATGTCAATTAAATGCCAACTATGACTTATTGTACAGCAATTTTAAATAAGTGTTAGATTTCAGTGTCAGTGGCAAATATCAAATTTCTATAATAGGACAAATCAAAAGACAAGTTTAAATCTGTTGTCAACTTTGATAGACATTTTAATTTTTGCCTTTAGGTTATATATATGTTGCCAATGTTTTGAAAAGCTCAAGATTCCTTAAATAATTTACCACTTATAGTAATATTTTGCCCAGTGCCTCCTTTCGGTAATAGATGTAAGAACTTCTCGCATTAAAGAAACTGTTATCATTCTGTTAACCACAGGGTGAGTAAAAATATATTTTCAAGCTTTGGAATACTTTCATTAGATTTTTATAATAATAAACATATTATTTCGATGTTATAATATATATCTGTTACAGAAACCAAGTTAAAGAACATAGGAAACATTGTTACAAGAGTTTTGAAAAGTTTTTATATTAAGAATGATTTTGAAATGCTATTATATACGCCATATATTAATTTCTACACACTTAAGGTAACATTTTTTTATTTTACTGTTTTGTTTTTGTTTTCTATTATATTATGAGCGAAACAAGGTTTTTGGAGCAAAACATGTAGAAAGGTTCCCATCACACGTTGAGGGTTTTTAATTCAAAATTTTAGAAATCAATTTAACGTTCATGTTACAAACAAATTACAGAAATTAATTTAGAAGATAAATACGTACACAAATTACCACACATTATTTTATCACTTTTTAAAATTTTATGATTTCCAACTGTATGATAGCTCCGAATTGTATTTTATACTTTCGATTCTAAAATTAAATGAACAACACAGTGTTCCGCATCCAAATTTCGTTTGGAGCAGAACTAGTTTTTGTTTAAGTTTTCGAAAATGAAATATCTGATGGTAACAATATATTACTTTGAGCTAGTTACGTTTATGAACACAATTTTTTTATACAATGGCAAGTTACCATTAAAAAGCCATGAAGATTATTAGTTTTTTTTTTTATTCTTTAGCTTTTTTGCATTTATATTTTAATCACCATTTAATATTATTTGAAAGTAGGGTCACACTGATCTGAATATGTGTATATAAACAGAGCTGCGAGTAGAGATACACATCCATGCATACAATTGTAATACATATGAAAGTGCGATTGCTCATTGATTTTCAAATTTGCTTGCTTATGTATATAATTTTCCAACTTCTAATAAACGCTTTACACATACCATTCATTTAAAATAAACTAATATATTTCACTTTTTTTCATATACACCTCAATAAAAGCCACTTTTAAACGTTTGTCACTGAATTTTTCAATATGTAGATACCTACATATTGTGCCATATAGACACCAAAAAATGTAGGGCACTGACAAAACTGTTGACTTTTTTTAACTTCTAACTCATATGGACCGGGTCCTTTCTTACTTTTTTTAATATTTATTGAACTTATATTTGTTGTTAAATTTTGATAAGTTGATTAATAAAAACTGAATCTTCACGACAGTAAGACCCGTCAGGGGTGTAGTTTATTTTCTTTCTGCATTTATTCTTTTTTTTTTTTTCAACATATTACATTTATATTTTATGCTAAAAAAAATACTCTCATACTCTCTTGAAACTGTTAAACAGTGTTGCCACAAGCAAACGTTTTTTCTAATGAATCCAGCAAAATATGTTACCAAACCAAGCAAATAAATGTAACATTTATAAGGTATGTCGAGGATTACATATGAATCTCATTTACATATGAGGTTTTTAAAGTACTGTAGTTCATACGTTCTTTATCTCAAAATAAGCTAGTGATTTGAAGTCAATTGTTTAAAATCACACAATGAAAAGTAATTACTTGCATGCAGCATGTCACTTTTATTGTTCATGATATAATACGTTTTGTAGTAGATACTAAGTTAATTCATAATGTGGACAAAATTTTTTAATTTAATTGAAAATGTTTACTTAAGAGTACCACACGGTTTGCATAAGTTTTGTAGTATAAAGTTAAATTTTTAAAACAAGCGATTTCAGCAATTTCTTTTTTCAACATATGTATTTTATTCCTCTAATTTTTAAGATATTTCATGGATGATCAAAAGTACATTTTTTTCCGGTGGTTTCTCAGTATGAAAATGCATTGTAGTAATAAGAAGTCGTGGGTTCTGTTTTGTAAATAATTCGATATTTAATTACTACAAAACATTTTGATGTTTAGCAATTGAATCATAATATCAGTCACTTTTTTTTTAAATTAACATTTTGTATAACGACAAATATATAAGAAGTCTACTAATGTTTTCGTGAAATATCTGATTAAATGCCCGTATATAAATGTACAAGCATATTTTAAAAAACCATTATATTTTATAATCAGTGCATATGCACTTTTCTGGTATATATAATTCATTTTAAAGAATCAAATGTGTCTTAATATATATCCCATAGTGCAATAAACAAACACAAAATGACAATTTTTTTGCTTTTCTCCCAAAAATAAATAAAGCCATTAGATGTGTGTTAATATCAATGCAGATTTAACTACACCTTGATCAAGATGTATTATTTTTTATCTCTGCTAGAACCATATTTTTATATATGTACCGATTATACCTTGTTTACAAAAACCTACGAGGTTCAAAACTATACAAAATGTTGAGTATGCCTGATGTTTGTATAAAATTTTTTACATTAGATTTTATAGATTCTTAAGTGCTTCCAAGGCACATCTATACTATAGTTATATATATATATATATATATATATATATATATATATAGATGCGCCTTGAGTGCTTCTAAATTAATTATAATCACAGCTGAGATATAACCTTCCCGTTGAAAATAAAATAAGATTAGTCTCGAGACTGCGTTACAAAGTGATCGCCGAATATATTACACTATTTTTTTAAGATAAATGGGTTATAGTCTCATGTTTCTACTGTTTTCCTAGTTTTGAGTTTTTCCTAGTATTGCATATATATTAAGTATGTATACTATATACATATATATATATATATATATATATATATATATATATGTCGTCTGTTATTTATATTATGTTAGAAATCCATTCTTGAAAATGAATGTACAAAAGTGGTGCCACTTGATATATCATCAACTAGTTGTGCAAGGAATTAAAGTTTATTGTTTTTAAAAAGAGTAGACATACAAGAATTTGGTTTTTAATGATTTTTAGCGTTATGTCAAGTTTATTAAATTCAATACTTTATGGAAGACAGATGGTATATGTATGTGCATATAAGTGTATGTAGTTACCACAATTTAAGCCGGTAGTTCTTTCTCTGGCAAACACAATTGTATTTATTTGTTAATTTTCTATAATATGAGAAAAAATATTAGCACTTTTCTATGCAAGTCTATTTGCAGCAATTTTCACTTTACGCATTTGTTTTTCAATGAATTTTCTGTTTTCACAAATAAGTCTTGCTAATTTTCTGTATGTACAACACTTTTTCAAACTCTACACATCGTTTGTCTCGGTCACTCTTACGATATTTTACTTTAACACCAGGTTTTTGTTGCAACATCATATGGAAAGACCAAGAAAAATTAGGCAAATGAAAAACGAAGAAGTGGAAATCAAGTTTTGTTGCAACTGCAGTTCTTTTTTACAAACTTTTTTTGTGCAAAAACACAATTGTAAGTTCCGTATCATTACCACTTGTTTAAAGTAATTTTCTTTTAAATTTTTCTGCCATTAAAACCAGAAAATATGCAAATTTGTCTACCACAATCCAAAAGCAGCGGACGCAACTGCCTTGAACAGTGCTGCCACTACAGTATAAAACTAAAAATGTGGGATGGTTAAGACGAAAAAGGCTACCAGAGTAATTGATCAATGGTAATCATGGTACAATAATATACCTGGAAGTGATGCAGCCACTACATGCTAATTATTATATAATAAAAGGTCTTTTTATAGTTGCATATTACGTCATGAGATGTTATATATTTCGATTTTTCACACAGCGGTTTTTATTTTTATATACCGGCAATAGTAGAGGACTATTAGCGATTATATATATATATATATATATATATAAATCTTACCTACGTATGTGTATAAAAATATCAACCTTCCCACTTTAACAAGCAGGATATATACTATTCACTGAAATTAGAATAAGAAAAACTTAGTTCTATTATGAACAAATTGAAAATGTTAAGAAAATACAACTTAAATAGTAATCGAAATGAAAAATAGTCTCAATGGAGAATAATTGATTAAACCTTACGATCATATATTTTGCTTGCAGCTCTGCTTAAGCGCGGCGTCCGGTTTCTGCTATTAAATTCATATATGATTAGTTTGTATGTGAAAACATATATATATATATATATATATATATAGGTATATATATAAAATTAATCCAAGATATATCTTCTCACTTTTGTTGCTATATGCAGATTAAATCATCTATGGAAAAACATATCTATCTACATTCTTCAAGCTAACTTCTCAAATTTTGTATGGATTCTTAACGCCTTTTATTGTATTCCATACATACATATATAAGGGCGATTAATCGGGATACGAAAAATATTGGACGATTATTCTCATATATGTACTCTCTGTAACAGTTGCGTAAACTTGTCCAAGATTGTACTTGCAATTGCAACACTGTGTTTACATTTATTTAATTATTGCACGTGTGCGGTTTAAGTGGGGTCTGTGAAATTTATAAATTGGAAATAAATAAAATATGAGTAAATCTAAAAAACTGGTTAAAGAAAAGGTACAAGTAATACGAATTAATAAGTATATGCATATTATTTATATTACGAATATATATATTCGTTGCAGAAGTATATACAAAAGCTGAAGACCATTCAATGTGATCCGAAAACTTTGAAGGGATTGGTTGTGGAGACAGAAGGTTATGATTCTATTACAGAAAATGGTAATACCGAGGAAAGTGTATCGGATATCAACCAACAGTCTGATGAAGATAGCATCAGTGATGATGGATTTTCTGACAATGAACAGAAAGGGTCACATGTAGCAAAGTCATTGGCAAAACCGGCGATCTTGAATAAAAGGAAACAGGAAAATACTCAACAGGATGTATCTGAAAACAAAAAGTTCAAAAAAAATCCTTTTGGACCAGAAAGAATGAAAGCTCCAACTTTAGAAGAAATAAATGAAATAAAAGAAACACAAAATTTGTTTCACTCCAATATATTCCGACTGCAAGTTAAAGAAATGTTGGAAGAAGTAAAAGTTAAGGATAAATACCACAACTATATAAATGGTTTTTTGGAACAATTCAAAAACTTTATTAAGAGCTTGAAAAGTACCGAGAAGAAAGATATGGATAAATTAGAATGGCTTAAAAAAACAAATATTTCACTACCGCTAAATCTGCAATCTTTAAAGGTGGAGCAACAGCAAGTTTTTCAGTTCCAATTCATAAAACCTTCCGTTGAACCCTTTCTCTTGGGAGCCTGTAATACGCAAACGTTACTTGGCCCCAAATTGCAAGCGGACATCGGTGTTCTAATGCCAGCAGGGTGTTGGCAAAAAGAAAACTATCTCAATTTGCAATATGACCAAAAGAGAGCTCTGTATCTAACATACTTAACGCACCAACTCATTGAATCGAAATCAATAATGCATTTAAAAATTAATAATCTTAAATTCAATTACTATAATAACAACCCTTTGAAACCTGTGCTAGAGATAAGTCCACCCGAAGAAGTGGGAAAACATTTGGCACAAAAACTATGTTTACGAATATTCATTGCCAGCGAGCAAGAATCTTTCAAGTTAAATCGATTTGTTCCGTGGAATAATAACATACGCTCAACCCTTTTTGATAGTAATGGAGATGGAGAAGCTGTGCCATTGGCTACGCCATCTTACAATTCCAATGTTCTATTTGATTTGACTATGCTTGCAAATCAAAAACTATTACACGAAGTTTTTGATAGTCACAAGAATTTTCAAGATGGCTTGATTTTGGTCAAAGTGTGGTTGCGACAACGTCAATTTGATGTGGGTTATAGTGGTTTTAATGCTCACATATTGGCCATGTTTGTGGCCTATTTATTTAAGCAACGTAAATTACATAGTAATATGAGCAGCTATCAAGTGGCACGGAATATTTGGAATCAATTGGGTGAGCTTAAATATTTAAAAAATATATATAATATAAATACCTCAAGTTGAATAATCTTTTTGACAATTAAACTTTGACAAATATACTTGAAAATCTTTTTTCGCAAAAAGTTTTTATTATATTATAAAAAATGCAATAATAAGAGATCTATTAAAAAAAAAATATTGTTCAGTTTTGTCTTATGGAATATTCTACCTCTTGCTTAAAAACATTACCGATTTGCAATATATTTTAAATATATTATTTGCAGCATTTTCTTCTTGGAATGAAAGCAATAAAGGGATATCACTTTGCAACAACGACAAAAAAATATCCAGTCAACCAACATTGGAACAGTTCCATTCCTATTATCCAGTGGTATTCATAGATGTTACAGGTTCTTACAACATTTGCTCAAACGTTAGTGCTGATGTTTACAAGAGAGTTTGTTTAGAGGCCAAGTCAGCAGTGGATATGTTAAACGATATGAAATTAAATAGTTTTCAATATTTATTCTTAACTAAAATACCACTTTACACACAATTCGATCAAATACTGAAGTAAGATTTTCAAGAGTATCTAAATTGTATATAATTGCACTTTTACAAATATTTTATTCTTAGAATCGATAAACCAGATGCAGTAGAACAAATCCTGGAAATGCATGTTACCCCTGCAGATAAATTAAATAACGCTGGCTTCATTTATCCTTTGTTATTAAAAGTGGTTACAAGGTAAGATAGCGGCACAGTACAGTAAGGAATATTTTTATACAGTATTTTTGAACAGTGATAAAAATTAAAAAATTAAAGTAATATATTTCTGTTGAAATATATGTTGATGCCGTATTTAAGTATATAAATAACATTAGTATTGCTACACTGCGAATATAATATACAACACATTATAGGATTATTAGCAAAATTGATAGTTCCTGATCCATTATATATTAAAATCAGGATTGCTGCTTTAATTTAGTACTCAAAATTAAATTTTAATAAATACATATTTATGTAATAATGTACAAACCTCTGGTCTCTTTACCCTTACTAAGTATGTAATTTGTCATTACTATCTACTGCTATATAAATACAAAAGTTATTTAATTCAAAATGTATACTCAATACATATCAAATTTAATAATTGATTTCAAAAAATTAAAAATTTTTTATGATATTACTTTTAGCCTCCTACAAAAGGGTTTAAACAAACGCATTGATTTCATGTTACCCCTAGAACAATTAACTATAGCATGGAATATTAATGAATCAAGTGCTGCAGCATCACAGCATTTGCATTTAGGATTAATCTTGAATCCCGAACATGCTTACGAAATACTCGATAAAGGTCCCGAGTCTATAGATGTTGAAGCATCTAAGTTTCGTTCTTTTTGGGGCGAAAAAGCCCAACTTAGACGTTTTCAAGATGGCAGTATTACCGAATCTGTGGTATGGGCTGCACATAATGATGATCTATCCAAGAAACGTCTAATAGTGCGTTCAATTGTATTACATCTTCTACAACATCATTTTCAATTGGAAGAAAAAGATATAGAATACATTGCAGGTGAATTCGATACAGTGTTCGAGTTGACTAAAGGGTTTAAAGTGGACGCTTTGAAAATGGGAAAAACTAAAATACCACAAGACACTAATGCCGAAGCGATGGCATTACATGTGATAAGAGAATTTGATGATTTAGCTAGAAAATTGAACGACTTGAAAGAATTACCATTGGAAATCGTATCTATATCGGGTATATCGCCAGTCTTAAGATATTGTGAACCTCAACCGATTTTACCCAGAGCAAGGTGTATAAAAGAACAGATATTTGCCGATCACATACAGTATGCTGTAATACAACTAGGTAATTATAATTGCTTTCTGCATTAAAATTTTTTTAGTTAAATTATACAAGTTTGTCCTCTAGTTTGTTAATACTACATATTAAATACTTTTGTCGTTGCGTAAGATAGTTATCAACTTTTTTATAAACTCCAGCTAAGGTATATAATATGTTTTATATATACTTTTATTTAGCCAATGTATTATAGTATCTGGGTAGCAGTATGAAATCTTAATCTAACTATAAATGAACTAAATCCTTATTTTCTGGACACAATTTAAAATGAACATGAAGCAAAGGGTTGCTTCAAGACGAAAATCAGGCAACCAGCATATATAACGATTTGTTTACTTAATAAGAAGATAACTGTTGGGCATGCATCGAAATTAAAAAAAAAGTTCTTCAAGACTTGCATCAAAATATAATTGAGAAATTATTACCATAATAATTTTAAAATAATGAAACTATCAGAATCGAATTTATATAATCAATTTATTAAAATCGATTTTTACCGTTAATAAAATCGGTAAGAAAAAAATAACCGGTTAAAGTAAAAATTTATTATTTATTCACTTCAGTACATCAATGTTGTGTATGTTGGTCGCATTTACCAATAATCGAAGTATGCAGAATGTTTGATATGTATCAGGTGTACGGTAATATTAGCTTTTGGCAAATGTTCATATATGATGAATAGGTTCAAAAATCTTATCGTAATCCGAAAAAACTCTTGGAACAATTTCTTGAGGAACGCAAAAGTTATTTTTTTCAAGTTAACGGATTGCATTAATTATCTTTACCTACACTATTTGTACACACCTCCATACATAAACCATGTTTTTACCACAAATTAAAATATCAATATTTTCAGGGCAAAGCAGCAAATGGCCGAGTGAACTGACGGCATTGCGAGCTCTTAAAACGGCTTTTTATATACAAATTGCTGGATTGCTTCAAGAAAAGCACAAGCTTATCTGCAAAGTTTCCTATGATGGCGTTCTGGTTTTAAAACAAGGATTTTGTTTCAATCTAGAAATCGCACATCCGAAAGAAGTGGGTCTTTTGAAAAAAGAAAAAACTGATAGGGGTATAACTACACACATTGATTGCGCAGAAAGTATTGCTTTGGAAAAACGTCATTATATTTTACCCAAAGTAACCGGAGCTTTGAAAGCTTTGTATCAAAATTTTTCTTCATTTGGACCTGCAGTTATGATTGCCAAAAGATGGCTGTATAGCCAACTAATCGATAATGGCTTATGGCCTGAAGAATGTACGGAACTATTGATGGCATGTCAGTATTTAAAGACTCCTGCTAAGTGTATATCGAACTCTCCGCAAACTGGTTTTATAAGGTTTTTGCAATTATTGGCCAATACAGATTGGAAGTCGGAGCTGTTTTTGATAAATTTCAACAATGTCATGGAGGGTAATTTCGCTACTGCATAAAATTATTTTATTCAACTTAATTCAAAATATTTCGTTTCATATACAGAATCTGACATATCAGAATTGGAACAACTTTTCTCCGCGGAACGTGGTGCTTTTCCACCCCTGTGCATTATCACTTCATACGATCAAAAACATTATGGTAATATATGGAGCTCAGAACAGCAACCAAATGTTCACGTGTTGGCTAGAGTTACCATATTGGCACGCCAATGTTTAGAAATTATCGAATCTACAATACTGTCCACGAGCTTACCGATGATAAAGCCCGCCAAGATATTTAAGTGTCCTACCGAAGGATACGACTTGTTAATTCAATTAAGTCCCCACAATGTACCGAATACGTTGGCCTTTGAATTTGGTTCTTCATTTGTGGACTTCACAAAACCTAATTGGCATATGCCACTAGCTGGCAGCAATTTTCTACAAAACTCTGTACAAAAATTAAGGGTAAATTTATTGCATTAATAACAATAACATATTATTTATAGAAACAATTTATAACTTTTAGGAATGTTATTCCGATTTTGCTGCATTTTTCTACAATCCATGTGGTGGCAAAGAAATTGCTGTTATATGGAAACCATCCGCATTCAATTCTAAACCATTTAAAGTCAGTGATGTAAATGGCTGTTGTTTGACTGCTGACGATAAATATATACAAGCTAAAAAAGAAGTTTTTATAGAAGATTTTAAGTTTATTTTAAAAGACTTTTACTTGCGTATGGGTTCTCTAGAGTATGTCAGAAAAGCAAATGAAAATAAACCCTATAGCAAGCAGAAAATTTCAACAAACAAATCTAGATATTTTGTAGCATCTGAATCAGATAATAAATCCAAAAAGCCTGTTATAAAAGCGAAGAAAACTGTGATAGTCAAACATAACCAAAACGAAAAGCAGGCAATCAACAAGGCAAAATCTAAAATTAAAAAAAAATAATAAAAAATAAAGAAACTCTTAATTAAGCCCTAATCATTTTAATGAAATATATATGTACGTATATAATTAAGTTAGTGAATTATTATGCAAAAAAATACATATTTACTTCTTATTATAAAATTTAACTTGTGGAGATAATTTTATCAAGTACAGAAATTGCGCATTTTTATCTTTTTCAGTTGTTCTCGAGCATCCAAAGTTTCACTTTTCAGCAATTCTTGTGTATTTGTGCTTCTATTACATAACTTTTTACGTGTTCTGCATTGTTTGGACATTTCACAGCAGCTACATATTGCTAGAGACGTCTGTTGATTTTTAATGCCTTGTTGCTCATAAGCAATTTCGGTTGTCGATGTGCCATGAGAATAATGCATAGGTAACTGAAATTAAAAGATATTTATGCAGGTTATTTCTGCATTCTTAAAATGAAAGCGAAAATTTCGCATAGTTTGTGTTCCCAATATCTTGATTTGGGATATACATTTTAGTAAGGGATTTAGTAAAGGTCTATCGACTATTTATTAAAATTCTAAAAACGAAAAAATTGTTATACAAAATGTTAAAGTGGACATTAAAAAAGGTTGAACAAAAGTACATACATGCAAAATTGTTTAATATTTTTATCTTAAGTTTCACAGATCGCTGAATATGTATTACAATTTTTAATTTCTCTCCGGCATTATTGAAAATTTTCAAAAACCGAGAAGTTATTGGTTGAGAACGAGTTCTCAGCTTGTTTCTGCAACTGAAACTTCTCTCATCGAAAAAACTAAAATTTGTCATGCTATTTATTGTCGATCCATTAAATAATATGTTGATTATTATAAAAATTTAATAAAAGTATAAACAAATATATAAATATATTCCGACTCCTCAGTCGCAAATCAAACATCGTCGGCAATTATAATTTTATTAGGTGCAGTCAGACCACTCTTTTTCCCTCTCTTTCCATAGTTTTGCGTCTCACTCCTACTATACCTCCTTACCAGGTATTTCTCTGAATTGCCAAAAATTGATAAAATATTTTGTATATTACTTTTCAAAGACGTAATTTTTTTTCCGATTTCTTATTCGCGATAATTTACATTCGGCAGCCAGTGAATAACTTTAAACCGTAGTAATTCATGGAGAATAGGGCAAGTTAACATGTCTGGCAACACTTACACTTTTGCCGTAACTGGAACATCAATAGATGCGCCTTGGTGCTGATATTGTCATCAGTACATTAAATCCAGTACGGATTAATTTCTTAGCAATTTATCTTTAATAAAACCTGTAAAATAAACCAGTGAAATGCGCATAGCAACTAGCTAAGACCCCTCAATTGATCACTTTGAATTTTTTAATAAGATTTTGGGAAAAAAGAAACAGCACATAATTAAAATTTAAGACTTTAAAACCTGTTTCTGTTCGAAACGGAAAGAAATTGAAAATTTTCCGTTTGAGAACAAAATTAAGTACAAACGAATTGTTGACGACATTAAGTTTTTGGCAGATATATTCAATCTTATTTTGTAACAATGTGGCAAAGTCACGAAAATACAATATCAAAAATTGCAGTTACATTCTCGTTACGGACAACTAGACTGAGAGTCTTTGACTATTCTTTTATGATTAGAAAATAAAAAGAGGTTGTTAAAAATATTTAATGCAGAAGAGAAACAGTATGTAATTGATGTTTTTTATATTTTTAAATAATTGAAGAAAACTTTTATATATGTATATTATAATCCTTCTAAAATTTCAACAATGTCATAATAATTTTATGCTACTGCATAAAATTATTTTCTTAATTCAAAATATTTCGTTTCATATTACAGAATCTTGTTTTTTAAATTTGTTTTTTTTTTTCGACCGCAGGTTAGGTTAAAAGGCTGCTGATCGAAAAGGGATAGAGTTCCAGCACACTTGGGCGCTTTATGGTACCTTTATAATAACTGTGGAACCCTTGTTCGACAGTATGTAGTTATTTAAATTTACTTACAGACAATGAAGTATTTTCACTTTTATTCCATTGAAGTTGTTGTTCAATGGAAGCCACTGTACGATTTTCGAAGGAAGTAGATGAAGTTTCCATGGGTTGTGGGTACGGCATTCCATTGACAGTAGAGTTTAGGAGCTGTGTTTGTGGCAGAGCATGTTGTGTACATTCTTGATGAGAATTGTTACTTCTATTCAACAATTGCAATAAGTTGAATAACATCTGTTGATTGTGCAACACATTTGCATGCTTTGGCAGTTGCTGTAGCCATTCATCAGTTTCTTGCGGGCTTGCAATTTTTACATCACCATTTGGCAAAATTTTACTAAGACTAAACATTCGAGTATCCTCTGTTTTACGCGAATCTTGTTGGGTTAAAATATATAAAAGGTTGCCAAAAATAAAAGGAACTAAAGAAATAATATGATATAATTATTGAGATGAAAATATTCGACTTCTTACCATGAACTGACGGCAAAGCTTCTTCGGAAATTTGTACAAGTTTTCGAACTGAAGAATTTGGAAACATATTTTCCGGGAAAATAGATTGAAAGATTGAATTTGGTTTCGGGATGTTTTTATTGAAAAAATTATTTTTAAAATTCTAAATGATTAACAGGAAAATAATAATATGTAAATATTTATATAGAGTTACAAACAGACGCGGACACATATTTACTGTTTGGGGGGAGCTTCGTAGAATTTCATATGAAACAAACGTGTAACTTGTTATTTAAGCAATAATATTATATCCGGGAGATTATCCCTTTTTCCCAATCCTCTGCATTCGTACCTGCATACTTATTTGTATGTATGTATGTAAAATTTGTTATAGGGAGTATGAAACCAAATTCGACGCTGTTTGCGCAGAAAAGCAATTTACGATTTAATTACCAAGTTTTCATCCTTAACAGGAGTGCCATTGGTACCGTCTTTATCTTTGGTACCAAATTCAGGATAGAGCTTTGCAACTTGGCCTAGAGGAGTACATAAGCGTCCTGTAAAATCAGCGCGTTTATTAGATTGGGAGCGTTCTGCGCTCGCCACAATATCAAAAAGTGAACGCTGACCGACATTGCTAAAGCTACGTTTATTGGACTTTAACATTTGTGTACTGCTCGAACTGCAAGTGTCTATGGAATGGGGCGGGGATAAAGGCGAATCGGTAGTAGCTCTTATTATAGATTTACCAGCAGCATCACCTACCATTAAAATAAGATAAAATAAAATTTGCAATTCA
The DNA here is from genome assembly GCA_963675445.1 of Linnaemya vulpina. Classification (NCBI taxonomy): domain Eukaryota; kingdom Metazoa; phylum Arthropoda; class Insecta; order Diptera; family Tachinidae; genus Linnaemya; species Linnaemya vulpina. The sequence continues at coordinate 91,299,729 of OY776277.1, forward strand.
TTAACTTTCTGCTTACGTGCAAAATCTGTTTCCGATTTGACAGTAGCATCGCCACAAGCAGCTCGAACGTTTTGTATACTTTCGAGTATAACTTTGTGGTATGGTGTTTTAGCGTATCCCTTGACAAGAACCTCCAACTCCGCACATAAAAGTTTATATTGATCGATTTTTTTGTGACCCTTTACACGGTTAGCACTTAAATTGGGAAACGGCAGCAATTCTCTTCTTGTTGACGCCGTATACAACTCATAAATATTTTGTTGACATTGAATTTCATCAGCTTTGTCCATATCTTCTTTAGATATTTTTCGAATAAAATTTGGTAGCCAGTGAACATTACGCAATAAATTGAATACCATAGTTGAGCTTAATGTTAATGGAAAGTACGGCGATCGAGAATATAAACGCTCACGTGCTTTATATAAATTTTCTTCTGGTTTTGTTTTAGATTTTAAAGGAAGAAAACGATGTGCCTTTATGAATGCTGCAAAGTCTGTTATTCGATAGTCAGTAATGCGGCCGCCAGGCCCTTCAGAAATAGAAGGTGGATCTTCTAGACATGAACGTGTTATTTGTAAAGCGTGTATGAAAATTTCACCACCACGAGCAGAAAGTAAGTGACTTGTAGTTTTGCCACCGGTTTTTCTAAAAACATTCATATATATAATGTTTTATCATATACAAAATATAAAAGTCTCTACATCTTTCTTTCTTGAATTATTACCTTGGCATTTCCAGCAATACGGAGCGTCCGTTCAGCAAAAAATTAATAAGACAAGAGCTAGGACGGGAGGTGACATCCACAGGAGTCACACGGTGTTGTGCTAAACAAGGTGGACATGCTGACATATCTGAAGCACCACAACCTCGTGGAGTACACCATTTTAGAGTAACGGTTTCATATTCAGCTCCTTCTTTCATACTAGTTGGCAATAAAGCTTCATTACCACAAATGGCAGTGTGAGCATTTTTGGCATGCAAAATTTCTACATCATAATTGGCACTCGAATTAGCGTTTTGTTCTTCCTACCATAGATACATATATTGTCAATTATTAAATATTTGTATATATTATCATCTACCTTCATTGGTATGCCTGTCACGGTGGTACTAGCCAAGTCGTAATGGCTCATTATGAGATGTGTCAGCTTGTTTGATATCTCTGGCGCACTAGTTGTATGTATTTCAGTGGTCAGACATGGCGATAATTCCATAATGCTTCGGTTCGTCACTAATGTCTCCATATTCATTGGCACCATATTTATAATAACTAAGTGGCAATGGTCTATATTTAAGAGTTTCTTTTGGGACATTGCTAGAGTGTTTTGTTGCATTAAAACATTGTGGAAAATGTCCTCCAAACTTTTCATACTTGGATTGTCGCGTGCCGATGTTATGCAAATAACCCTGCCCTTATTGGGCAATTTTTCGTTGATTATACCTGAGTTTTCCTGGGTTTGCATTACACTAATTTGGTGCTCAGTTGGTTCTGCTAACGCTTCTATTGCAGCTCTTAGACCATGTATTACTGAGTAGTCTGATGACTGAGGTGCGTTTCGCTGAGGTACACCAACTAAGGCCATCGCATTTAAAACGTGTGACATGTTTTGAGTTGCAAATTTCCAGGTGTTCACTATATGTGCAGCTGTGTCACTCACTATAAAACGTATGAGCTTTCCACGCGGGAAGAGATCCCACACTATTCGACAATATTCAATCGACGATTCCACGGAACATGTCCACAGGCTCTTACTGAATTGTAAACCAGTAGAACTACCTGTACCAGCTCCAGACATTGGAGCTTCCACTACACCGGTTTTACCTTTGAGGAAATCTAAAGGTATGTAATCTTCACTGGATATGCTAAAGTATTGTGTGTGATCTAGTACGAATATTGTCTTCTGGTTTAAATCGTACATTTTCAGATGTTGTGAATTAACTTTAATATTATAAAAATTTACATATATGCAAAAATCTATTGAAACTTTACCGGAATTATGCCAAAAAATATATGTGAAACTCTGTAAACAAATATTCAGGGCTGCCAAATCTTATTTTCTAACTCCGAGATATTTCAACTATATTCGGGCAAATAATAATGAGAAATAAATTACCGATGAACACACGGCGAACGCGCTCTAAATTTTAAAAATTTTGTATATTCACGGATTTGAGCTTGAGACTGAATAATAATTCTGAGCTTAAGAATTAAATATATATGAAGAAGTTTTTTTTCGTTCCCATTTCGGCTTAAGAATGGGAGAATTGCTTGGCCGATCCTTAGAGCTTTGAAGATATTTATCATATCAGTTCTTTATTACAGAAGTCATAAAGCTATGTATATCTCTTGGAAAATGCGAATTATAAAACACACCTTAATATTAAACTATCCGTAGTAACTTCTCTACCTTATACTATTTTTTATTGAGAAATTAGATTTTATATAGACTAGGGAAGATGCATATTAATAAATATACAATTGAATAAAAATTAAATACTACAAATGGTCAAATAATCAAAAAAGTTAATTGCTTGTATTAAATAAATTGTTGTCATATGTAACCTTTCAACACGACAATACTTGATCGATTATTTCTAAATGTTGCTGTTTTGTTTGATGTAACTTTAACGAATTACTCTGGGTAAAAGTACTATGACACACGCCGCACGTGTAGGGCCTTTCACCGGTATGTATGCGTTTGTGTATATTTAAATCTTTTGAATGTTTAAAGGCTTTTTCGCACTGCTTACACTTATAGGGACGCTCATTGGAATGCGTACGCATATGAATTTTTAACTTGTTGGATCTTGCAAAAGCTTTATCGCATACTTTACAAACGAATGGTTTTTCTCCAGTATGTGAGCGGCGATGTGCTTGTACATCACAAGGCCTATAAAAGGATCGCTCACATAGGTCGCAGTTATAAGGTTTTTCGCCAGTATGTCGTCTAATGTGCACATCTAAATTGGATTGTGTATCGAATTTGGAACCACATAATGTACAAAGGAAACGTTTTTTTGGCAAAATAACACGTTCAGGTTTTTTAGGCGTGCTATCCGGATTATGTTTTATTTTCATATGAGCCAGTAAATAGTATTTGCTGGTATATGTACCCTCACATTCTTCGCAAGCATACTGACGAGGAAATTTTCTTTGTTGCGTTATATGTTCTTCTATTGGTTTGTCTTTATGATGAGTTCTCATATGAGCGTACATATTATGACGTCGTCCAAACTTAGCAGGACAATACGGACACTGTACTTTCAACTCTTCTGGAACATGTGTATGACGTTTATGACGGCTTAGAAGGCGAGAATTTGGAAATACTCTGTCACACTGATCGCATGGTGTGGGTATATTATCATCAATGTCGTTTTCCTTTACTTTCTTGGAGCGAATAGAAGTTTTACTTTTAAATTTATTTTCTTTTGTCTTAGAAGAATCAGTTTTCATTATCCAATCAGTATCATTGGATATTAATGATTCACCGCCACTATCAGATAATCGTTCGTTAGACTTGGGACCATCTTTATCAGAAATATCATCGGCATCATAATCATCCTCACACTCAGACATAAGCTCGTTCCTCTTGGGAGGTGTATATACAGGTGAAATACTAAATAATATAAAACTTTTTAACTTGAATAAATAGTTTTTAAAACAACATACGTTTCTTCAACACTATTTTTTCTTGAATAAAAACCAGATTTTTCTATACCGCTTATCAAAATGACATTTTCATCATCAGTATCTTCTAACTTGAACTCGCTTTCAATTTTTGGTAACTCCTTTTCTTTATTTCTGCCCGCCTCGTCATCCATTACTATTTCTAAGCAATTTTGTATGTCTATCTGGGCTTCTTGTAGGCAATCTGTGGCTTTTTCATCATTTAAGTTTTCCTCTCTTTTAAGCATAGACCAGAGTTTATTATTTACTTCTTGAGCTTGTTTAACAAATGCGTATGCGGCTTTTAATTTTCGTATGCAGCATCCACAAATAGTTTGGGGCATTTCATTACATTTTTCATTTATCATCTTAAATAAAAGTATATAATTGTCGATTTATCCACAATTCATTTATATTGGTACTCACATCAATATTGGTCAAATCCTTCAGACAGTCCCCATAAGATTTCGATTCTTTTTTATCTTCAGTTATCATTTTCGTTAACATTTGAAAGCCCTTCGAACCATTAAAACATGTGCGACACTTATTTTTTAAATTATTTCTTTCGCTCATAGCTTCAATACCCTTTCCGTGCAATTTTTTATCCCTATTGTTGTTATAATTTTTTTGTTTATATGGGTAGTTGTTTATAATTGTTTCTCTTGCATTCACTATTCATTAATATCATTTAATGGTCACTAAAGAATATTTTAAATGATAGAGATGTACAAATGTCGTGATTTTTTCGTTTCACGGATAAATCACGTGAATCGTTATTTCATACTAAAATGTAGCTTTTTCACTTGAATTAAAGTTATACCTAATGCCAAAGAAAATGTACATCTACACATTTATAATTTATAGGCATACGTACATAGTCGTCTTTTACAACTGCGAAATTGAAACGCCGGAACAGATAAAACACGTGTAGGGAGCATTGTCCCAATAGTCATTGTCGGCATCTGTTCCCCAATACTTTGTAAATTTATTTGCGAAGTATTTTAAATACAATAATGTAATTCTCAAACAGCTTAGGTAGAACAATTCAGCTCCATTCAGCTAAAAATCCCAATCGTTCTAACGTCTCTGCTAAAACCTAATATCGATTCATGCGAAAAGGTCCTCCTTTCCATTTAAATATTAATGGGTTTCAGATTTACAGGCGAGCTGACATGCAGCCGAGTCATAAAATTATATTGGAGAAATATACTAAGTACAATTGAAAAGAAAATTGCCACTACAAGTAATTTCCTGCCGATTGTTTGTCTTTATTCTATCCCTGTTTGGCAACATCATGTCAAGGCAATATAAAAAATAGAGCAGCCTCTTCCCATATCTACTGCTTTAGAGAGTAGGGATATAAAAAGTGTAGTATATAAAAAGCGGCAGCTATTCTGATGAACGATATGTTCCGAATAGAATTTTGATATAATGTAAATGTTTATGTATATGCTTAATATATATATTAATTTTTAACATTTCTCATTACACACAACTGCTTTATATTTGTATTATTGCTATAAGCTTGTTTATTTCATACAAAATAAATAAATTATTAATGTGCCTCATTACTAATTTCTAAACTTTTAAGCAAATGGTGTAAAATTTATTTCTGTTGGTGGCGGCACTGCTTTATCGGGTACTACAAAATGTTGCTGCTTAGTTTGATGTAGTTTTAATGAATTACTTTGGGTAAATGTACTGTGACATACACCACATACGTAGGGTCTTTCGCCGGTATGAATACGCCTATGAATAGTTAAATCTTTAGATTGTTTAAATGCTTTTTCACATTCTGTACATTTGTAGGGGCGTTCATTGGAATGTGTACGTATATGAACTTTCAATTTATTTGATCTTGCAAACGCTTTCTCGCATATGGTACATTTGAATGGTCTTTCACCCGTATGAGAACGCCGATGTGATTGTACGTCGGATGGTCTATAGAAAGCTCGGTCACAAATATCGCATTTGAAAGGTTTTTCACCAGTATGTCGTCTAATATGAACTTCTAAGTAATATTGTGTATCGAATTTGCCACCGCACAATGTACAAAGGAAACGTTTCTTTGGTAATAAAACTCGTTCTGGCTTTTTCTCTGCATTTGGATCATGTTTGGTTTTCATATGTGCTAATAGGTAATATTTTGTAGTATAAGTGCCATTACATTGCTCACACGCATACTGTCGTGGAAGTTTCCTTTGCTGTATTATATGCTCATCTATCGGTTTGTCTTTGTGATGTATTCTCATATGAGCGTACATATTATGACGGCGCCCGAATTTGGCTTCACAAAAGGGACACTGTACCTTTAATTCTTCGGGAACATGAGTTATTCGTTTATGACGTTTTAATTGGCTGGCATTAGGAAAAACTTTTTCACATTGTTCGCATGTTGTGGGTATATCATCATCCGTATTTTTTTCTTTAACTTTTCTAGATTTTGCTGATGTTTTCGATTTTATATTTGTTTTTGTTTTCATTTCTTCAGCCCAGTCTGAATAATTCGACGAACCCGATTCACTATGACATTCCGACATATCGTCAGCCTTTTTTAAGTCACCATCAAATGTATCTATAGCATCGTTATCGTCTTCGCAATCAGACTGGCTACTAGATTCGAGAACATCTTTGACGGGATCACTGTAATTCAGGTAAAGCTTTTTGTTAGCCGACAGTCTGCTTACAGTCAAGCTGATGTCCCCGTTAACATCTTCAGGTTCTTCCTTCTTTAATTCCACATCAATCTTTGACAGCTCATCAGTCTCTATATCATCTTCTATTTTTATTTCCAAGCAATCTTGTATATCTATCTGGGCTTCTTGTAGGCAATTTATGGGTCTATCATCAATATTCCTTTCATTTAACATATGCCACAACTTATCATTGACTTCATGAGCTTGTTGTACAAATGAATATGCTGATTTCAATTTGCGTATGCAGCAAACACAAATGGTTTGTGGCATTTCATTTACTGTTTCATCCGTTATCTTTTTTGCACATAAAAATATATATGGAACATATATATCAAGCTTGTCATTAAAAATTATTTTTTCTATTAATTTTGTACTTACATCAATATTTGTTAAATCCTTAAGCAATTCGCCATAAGATTTTGTATCTTCTTTATCTTCGGCTACCATTTTTGAGAGGAGTTGCAATCCTTTTGAACAATCCAAACATGTCCGGCACTTGTTTTTAAATTTGTTATTTTTACCCATTTTATAGAATTTATTATTTGTAAAATTTGTCCAACGTTATCCTTCAATTATCTCTATTGTTTTTATTGTTGTCAGATTGTTTTTTATAATCTTTTGTCATTCACTTTTAGTAATAACAACTACACTGTAAAAAATTTATATTTCAATACTGTGGAATTATTATATATTACAGTACACAGTGCGACCGAATACTCGGTTTGGAATAGAGATGGCCATTTACTTGTGATTTGCATCCTCGACTTCATGTTGCATTTCCGTAGCTCTGCTATGTGTGCGAAAAAATCCGCATGCACATCGTTCCATAGCTACTAAAAAGCTCAAGCAACAAGTTGATCTTTAAGAAGTGTCTTAATTATCTCTTGTTTCACTTGTTATATAGCATTAATATTGGTTACATAGATTGTAGTGGACTTTAATATTAAGCACTAATATTAATATTAAATTTCATCAAGATAACGAGTGGTTGTGGTGGTTAAGACAATTAACAAAAAAAAGAAAAATCTGTTCATTTAGTAAAATCATTTTAAAACTAATAATTATACATACATACACACACACACACACACATATATATATATATATATATATATATATATATATATATATATATATATATACCGAGAGAACTATTTCAGACCTTATAAATTTAATCCAAAATGTAATACTCTATTAAAACCAAATGTAGGACATTGATTGTTGGACAACATTTTTAAGTAATTTACGAGATATCATCGAATAATATAGTATATATATATATATATATATATATATATATATATTGTTACAAAGATTAGAAATAGATTTAAATAAAACGACAATATGGCTATATGTACTTGGCAGCACTACCAATTAATCTATAGTTGTCAAAATGTTACAACCCTGGTCAACACTATATAGATAATATTCAAATTAACGGAAATGGAATACTCCAGAATATACAAGATCATTCAAGGCTGTGCCAATAAGAGTAAACCACAACAACAACAACCTAGCAACATAAATGCTAAGAGATGTTATTCTTAATGATCTTGTATGCCAGTATTCGCTGCTAATAAAGCTAAATAGATTCACAAGTATACACAGCCATATACACGTAGAAGAAACAAAACAAACACGCACATGTCAAGTAAAAAACACCCAGAACTTTCGCGAGGTTACCAGACGACGTCATTTTTGCTATATAAAGGCGCTGCCAGAGCAATAAAACGAATCCTTTAAGGAATATATAATAAAACCGTTTTTACGAAAAGGTCTAAAAACGTAACAATTGGTGTCAGAAGTGGGATTGCAAAAATAATTAAAAGGACATTGCAATTTAAAGAAAAAGAGAAAAAAGGACATAAAAAAAAATTTAAATAAATAATCATGAAATTTGATGAGCTAAAAGTTGAACAGCTGAAAAAGGAGCTCAGTAAGCTGGAATTGCCAACTGCAGGTAACAAGGCTGAACTGCAGAAGAGGCTGATAGATGAGTTTAAGAATCGCGGCATGGACATCGGGACATACGAGTTTGAGGACAAAGACGATGTGCAGGTATGCCCTCCTGCCACTACCAGCAGCATGGACATAAATTCAATGTTCGCTGCTATGATGATCGAAATGAAACAGAACTCTCAGTAGATAAAAGCAATCAGTGATGCACAAACTGCATCAAGAATCAGCAGTGACAAGCTGGTAGCCGAAATAACTGAAATAAAACAGAACTCTCAGCAGATGCAGGAAAAGCTTGTAGCCGAAAATCAGCAGATGCAGGAAAAGCTTGTAGCCGAAATAACTGAAATAAAACAGAACTCTCAGCAGATACAGGAGTCAAATAAGGCCACGAACGATATCCTGGTAGAGGTTTCTGAAGCCATCAACAGGAGGATGGATGCTATTGAGAATAAATTCTCAGAGCTGGAGGAGCATGCAAAGGAGTTCGAAGAGAAATTGCATGCTCTAGAGGACAAAGTGAATAATCTGGAGTGTAGTGGCGGGCCAGTACGAGCAGTTGCGGAGGTTTCTGCGCGGACAAAAGCTTCGACGGCAGCGTATCATTAGGCATCTTCAAATTCCAGTTCGAGACGGTTGCTAGCAGAAATGGACGGGATACTGAAGAAAAGGCCATAGAGTTGATCTTGTCCTTAAAGGGTACAGCCGCAGAGGTACTTGAGACTGTGCCAGTAAGCTGCAGAAACAACTATAATGAAATAATGGCAGCATTGCAGCGCAAGTATGGTGGTGAGCACAAGCGCGATTTATACAGAATGGAATTGCGATGTAGAGTTCAGAAGCCTAACGAATCTCTACAAGATTTCGCAATGGAAATCGAGCGTTTAGTGCAGCTCACATATCCAGGCGAGAGTCACCCGTTCCTGGACCATTTTAAAACTGAGGCTTTCGTTAACAGCATTCGCGACTCTGATGTTAAGCTGGCGGTGTGCTCTACGCAGAAATCCACTTTCGCTGAAACTGTGTCATTTGCGCTGGCTCAAGAGACTGCCAGGATGGTTTTCAAGAGATAGATATGTAAAGTGCGGAATGTGGAGGTTTTGTCTAAGGAGGATAACAACCTAGTGGCTAGCGTTAAGGAGGCAATGCGACAACTGCTGGCAAAGAAGGCTATCAAAGAAAAGCCTAAGTGCTTCAACTGCGGAAAGATCGGTCATTTTCAGCGCAGCTGCAAAGCACAAAGGAAGAGAGGTAGATCTGTTTCGCCACCAAGAAACATCAAACGGGTGAACCAAACAACATCACAAAAGTCCCCGTTAAACTAAAACGAGCTAGCACTAAGGGGCAAGAGCTAGCTCTCACAAACGAGGGCCCCAAAATCTCCATATCAGTGATGCAGCAGAAAAATAGCAACCTCACTGCGTCCGGACACATCGACAGGGAAAAGCACGTACTTACCATAGACACAGGGGCATCGCAGTCAATAATAAGGCCCGATATAGTAAAGGGGAAATGCGATCGGTTAAGCAATATACGGCTACGTACAGCTACTGGAGAGCCTGCAACTGTCTATGGTAAGATTGAAGTGAAGGTGACTATAGCCAACATCAACGTGAGACATGTGTTTATTGTTGCCGATATTGTCGGTGAGGTTATTATTGGAGCCGATTTTATGATTAATCATGGCATTAATCTACATATGGGATAACAGCTGATGATTTGGCGTAATGTAGAAATACCCCCTGATGTTGGATATGACAACAAACCGCAAGTAACAAGAGTATTTGCTATTGAGAGTCAGACGTTGCCGCCGCAGTCTGAAACAGTCATATGGGCACAGATGAAGGGAGATTGTGAGGACAATCGGTTGTGGTTTGTAGAACCGGCAGATCTAAAGGGAGAGCTTATAACAGCGAAAGCTCTAGTGAAAACTAGTGAAGGAGGAATAGTCCCTATAAGAGTGCTTAACTTGTCAGACCATGAAAAAGTCATCAAAGAAAATTCCGATGTTGGTCAGTGTACTCCAGCAGAGGCAATAATAAACTGCGAGAAGAAGATAGAGCCTACTAATTTGTCCGCAAAAGAACGTGAACAATTTGAGGAATACGTAGAGAAATGGGTAGCAGGCCTATCAGCGACAGATAAAAATAAAGCCAAGCAGTTACTAAAAAGGCATGCCAGTATCTTCGCCATGGGAAGCCAAAGCCAGGGTAGAACTGCATTGGTTAAACATGAAATTAACACAGGCGAAGCTAGGCCGATTAAACAGCCACCCAGAAGCGTACCCCTAGCAAAGCGCGATAAAGTAAAAGTGCTTGTAAGTGAAATGGAGCGTGATGGCGTAATTGAGCCATATTCTGGTCCTTGGAGTTCGCCTGTAGTCTTAGTTAAAAAGAATGATGGCAGTACTAGATTCTGCGTAGACTACAGGAAGCTCAATGACATAACCAAGAAGGACCGTTATCCGCTATGACACTTTGGACACGCTAGCTGGTACCAAATGGTTCTCTACGCTGGACTTGCGAAGCGGATATTGGCAAGTGGAGATCGCAGAGAAAGACAAGGAGAAAACTGCCTTCAGTGTCGGCAACGGATTATGGAAGTTCAAAGTCAAGCCATTTGGTCTCTGCAATGCTCCGGCCACATTTGAACGCCTAATGGAGAAGGTACTGATAGGACTTCACTGGAAGACATGCTTGGTATATCTCGATGACATAATCGTGATGGGGAAAACTTTTTATGAACACCTCAAAAACATGGCAGAAGTTCTTGAGCGGATATCATCAGCTGGATTGAAACTCAGCTTGAAGAAATGTGCATTGTTCCAGAAAGAAGTAAAGTATTTGGGGCATCGTGTTACAGCAGACGGAATCTCAACAGATGAAGATAAAATAAAAGCAGTAAGGGACTGGCATCAACCTAAAAATCTTCATTAATTGCGCAGCTTTTTGGGCCTTTGCACATAGTACAGACGTTTTGTGCCGAATTTTGCCAGTGTAGCTGCAAGTTTGCATGAGCTGACAAAGAAGTCAAGACCATACCATTGGGGCGATCCACAGGAAAAATCCTTCCGGAAACTCAAAGAATTATTATGCACGTCACCAGTGCTAGCGTATCCCATAGCTGGAGAAAAATTTGTGCTGGATACTGATGCGAGCGGCTATGGCATAGGCGGTGTGCTATCCCAAGTAGTAAATGGCACTGAGAAGGTCATAGGGTACTATAGCCGTGTACTCTCAAAACCTGAGAGGAACTACTGTGTGACACGACGTGAGCTTCTGGCGGTATTGGAATGCATTAAACATTACCATAAGTACCTGTATGGTCAACTCTTTACATTAAGGACCGATCATTCTGCACTGATATGGCTATTGCAGTTTAAAAGTCCTGAAGGGCAACTGGCAAGGTGGATTGAGCGCCTGCAGAGCTACGACTTCAGCATTGAGCATAGAAGGGGCACAAGAAGACCGTGCTGTTTAGAGTGTAAACATTGTGTTAGATCCGAGCAAAAGGAAGGCGTTGTGGATGTTCGGCTAATGCACATCGGCCCTGATGAAGACTGGTCAGCGGCACAGAGGGACGACGAAATACTAAGGAAAGTTATAGCGGCCAAAGAAGAAGACAGACGACCATCCCGGAATGAAATTTCGGCTGAAAGCCCACTCGCCAAATCTTATTGGGCTCAGTGGAACAGCCTTAAGGTAATAAAAGGGTGTTTATACCGCGTATGGGAAAGTGTAGATGGCAAAACAACTTCAAATTTAATAGTTGTGCCATACTCCAAGATAAGTAAAGTTTTACAGGAGTTTCATAATGGACCCAGTGGCGGTCATCTTGGAGTAACAAAAACACTTGAGAAACTGAAGCAGCGTTTTTATTGGGTTGGATGTCAACAAGCCGTAGCTGACTGGATAGCAAACTGCTCACTAGAGCTGTACAAAACAGTTCTTTTGAGTGAGCGCTCTTTTTAGCTCCGCTCACTTTACTGAATTAATTCATTCAGTTGTTTCAGTTCATTCAGTAGCTCAGTTGTTTCAGTACTTCAGTTTATTCAGTAACTCAGTTGTTTCACTAGCTCAGTTCATTCAGTAGCTCAGTTGTTTCAGTAACTGGCAACTCTATAAATAAAGAGCACTACATCCCTGTATGCATTAGCACATGTGTGTGAATTAATTCATTTTTTTCGTATGGATTTTGACATACAAACTGAAACATCACTGAAAAGAGCTACTGAAAGAGACATATCAAATGAATCAACTGAAACAACTGAGCTAAAAACGCTCAATTGAATGAAAGATTCACCTCGCTCAATTGACTGAATGATTCAATTGAATTAATTCATTCAGGAGCCGCACAGCTCTACTGCTCACAGTGCATAGCAGCCAAAGGCCCAGTAAGAAGAAGCCGGGGACAGCTGCAACAATACAACTCAGGAGCACCATTCGAGCGGATCGCAATGGATGTAGCAGGTCCCTTTCGCGTCTCCGAAGCCGGAAATCGTTATGTACTTGTGGTAATGGACTATTTCAGTAAATGGCCAGAGGTATATGCTATACCTAACCAGGAAGCAAAGACAATTGTAAATGCATTCGTCAACAACTGGGTATGTCGCTATGGTGTCCCAATAGAATTACATTCCGACCAAGGAAGGAATTTCGAGTCTGTCATATTCAGGGAAATGTGCGAGTTATATGGGATAAAGAAAACCAGAACGACGCCGCTGCATCCACAGTCTGATGGCATGGTAGAAAGGTTCAATTGCACCTTAGAAGAGTACCTACGAAAAGTAGTAAGCACCCATAAGAGGGATTGGGACGAGCACATCCCCAAATTTTTGATGGCATATAGGTCAGCTGTACACGACTCAACATCGAGAACGCCAGCCAAAATTATCTTCGGGACGGAATTAAAACTACCTGGTGATTTGGAATTTGGTGTTAAGCCAACTGTAGAGGAAGGAGCTATTACGTCCCAGGAGAAGGAGGACTTAAACGAACTGCATGAGTTCGTGCGAAATAGAATCAAGATGGTCAGTGACAAGATGAAGGCTAGGTATGACCACGCAGCAAACTCGGGAGGGATTTATGGAAGGACAATTGGTTTTACTGTATAACCCACAACGGAAGAAAGGATTGTCCCCAAAATTACAGACTCACTGGGATGACCCGTATAAAGTGATTAAGAGAATGAATGACGTTGTATACCGGATACAGAAGCACAATAGCCCAAGGTCGAAAATGAAGATAGTACATCTCGAACGATTGGCGCACTGTGGAAGAGGTGATTGTATGCCTATTCGGGTCGAACAGGCTTAAGTGGGCGGCGTGTTACAAAGATTAGAAATAGATTTAAATAAAATGACAATATGGCTATATGTACTTGGCAGCACTACCAATTAATCTATAGTTGTCAAAATGTTACAACCCTGGTCAACACTATATAGATAATATTCAAATTAACGGAAATGGAATACTCCAGAATATACAAGATCATTCAAGGCTGTGCCAATAAGAGTAAACCACAACAACAACAACCTAGCAACATAAATGCTAAGAGATGTTATTCTTAATGATCTTGTATGCCAGTATTCGCTGCTAATAAAGCTAAATAGATTCACAAGTATACACAGCCATATACACGTAGAAGAAACAAAACAATGCGCTGCCAGAGCTCAGCGATAGTCAGTGTGATTTCAAATACAGACGTGTTAACATCGCTAAGTGTTGAGTTTGTACTACTCAACTCGTGTAAATAAAGTAATAAATAAAGTGTTGCCGCATTATATTTCTAAAATTAATTTGTCCGTGTTTTAATTTGATGCAATAAAACGAATCCTTGAAGGATAAGTAATAAAACCGTTTTTACGAAAAGGTCTAAAAACGTAACAATATATATATATATATATATATATATATATATATCAATCTTTGATATCGAAATTATCGGACAATTCTAGTCAACGATACGTAACTGCTATGCTTGATTTCTCTGTAATTTGCATCCGAGGATTATTTTTCTTCATGTCATGTCACAATGTTTTTAACACAGGTTATAGTTTTTAATACCAAATACTTAGTTAATGATGTAATTACTGTACATACATTTATTAAGTTTATTTAAAATTTATACATCATCATGATGATTCTCATTTATGCGATGCATATTTAATAAAGATCTATTTTGAAATACTTTACCGCATACGCAATTTAATTTCTTCTCTCTCAGATGTGTTCGTTTGTGCACCGACAAGTTATACGACTGTGCGAAGCTTTTGCCACATTCTTTGCACTTATATGGTCGTTCACTGCTATGTATACGTTTGTGTTTAATCATATGAGAGTTATCCCGAAATCCTTTTGTACAAATTGGACATTTATAAGGTCGTTCTCCAGTATGTAGATAACGATGAATTTTCAAGTCATAAGGGACTATAAACGATTTATAGCAAATATCACACTTATAGGGTTTTTCACCTGTATGATGACGATTAATGTGAATGTTGAGAATGGTAATTGTCGTGCAAACGTAAGAACATTCGTTGCACATAAAACGTTTTTCTCTTACTTTAGCTGGTCGTTTTATGATTTCTGTTGAATTTTTCGGTTTATGTTCCCTTTCAATATGAATTCTGAGATCAGTTTTTCGTTTATATTTTTTTCCGCAATGTGAACATAGACTATATTTATCCTCACTTATGTGTACATGTCTTTGATGAGCATAAAGTGCTCTATAATTTTTATATATATTGCCACATTTATCACAACGCCTAGCTAAAGATTTATTTGATGATTTTGTGTGCCGTTTTTCAATATTCAACATATTTCTTATAAATTCTTCATCACTGAACTGATCTGTACACTCTTCCATTTCAGTATTGGAATTGAGTGTTGATTGTGCTTTATTATTTTTTCGAACTAAAGGAAGATAATCATCACTTGAAAATTCTTCATTTTCTGCTCTCAGCTCATTTGTTTCTAAGTTCGATACAGCAAAGTTAGATGTAGTATCCGTTATCGCTTCACTATAAAAAATAATTTTTAAAATTATGTTAACAAGGTCACTTAATGTTTTTTTTTTTTTTTTGGAGGGAAACAATAACATTATTTATGGTTAATATTATTGATATTTACCCTTTGGTTTCGATTTCAGCTTTAAGAACTTTTACCAATTCTTTGTGGGAATTTTTCACATGCGTTAATAAGTCAAATTTCTTTAAGAAGAAGGTTTTACAAAATTTACATTTGAATTTGTCTTTTTCAGAGCCATGCTTTGATCGATTGTGATAATTCAAAGCGGCATAAGTTCTGGCTGTATAGTCACAAGAACGACATTTTATAATTGTATCCTTCTGCTGCCTTTCTTTTCGTTTTGCTTCATCAATATTATGTTTATCTTGAAGGTGATATAAATAAGTAAATTTATTCGTATAAATAGAACAACAATATTTGCAATCAAATACATTCTTCTCCTTTGCTTTTGGTTTGTAAAACAATTTAGTAGGATTTTTAATATCATGTTGAGTACGCATATGTTTAATTAAGTTATCACGACAGCTTATGGGTTTTCTGCAAATGGGGCAGACACATTTTGTTAACTTGTTAACTATTGTTTTAATATAGGAGTTCGAATGACTTTCAAGTGGCAAACTGGTCGGAACACTTATATCACTGAAAAAATAAAAAAAAAAACAATTAAGTTTTCTTCCTCTTAATTCGTTTAATATTCTAATATGTCTCAATTCTAACTTATTAGCAAATACTATTTCTTCAACTTCTTGATTGCCGTCCACTCCATTATCTTTTACTACTTCGTATTGTGCATTTGCTTCTTCAGAAATTAATTCATCTTTTGAAGTACTCAGTTCTTTTTGATATGTTGTACATAAATCGTCTATATTCTCTTCATCTTTGATTCCAATAGTCTTTGCTAAATCCTTTTCTTTTTCTGGTAGATCAATTGTTCTTTCTTGCAAACAATCCAGTTTTTTAGAAATAACGTTTACAAGTTTGTTGTAGCAATATTGGGCTCGTTTAATAAAGACATATGTATTCCTCAACCCACGACAACATGAAAGACATAAAAATTGAGGCATTAGATGTTCATAGTCGGAAGAGCACTAAATAACAAATATAATTAGTAAGAGTACATATATATATATATATATATATATATATATATATATATTTATTTATTTATGTATAAATTTTTATGAGTATATACCTTCAACATAGCATATTCATGAAGTAATTGACCGTAAGTCTTTCTAGGATTATCTCCTGTTGCGTATTTAGTGAGTGGAAAAGATTTTGTGCTGCTCTTAAGGCATGCTCTGCATTTTTGTACTGAATTTTCATTCATTCTTTGAATTTTACTAATTCCTAATTACTCATTAAAATACACATATTGCATGAACGTTTTTCATGTCACACTTATTTTGTTATGTTTATTTTTGTTTACCATTAAATTAAGGAGACCAATGCAAGCGAGTTGATTCGTATGTTCAATCTGTTCTATTTCCATTTTAAAAATTTATGGCAATGCAGTATACTACATAAGGAAAACCCTCAAACTTGGGGCGGCTGTTTATGATTAGAGTTTCGAAATTACCTGTTGAAAGGTACTAATCATTTTAAAACTATTAAGTGGGTATGTATGAAAATGTGTCACCTAATAAAAACATCTGAATCATAATATTATTCTTTAGTAATTAATTAGTAGTTACGCTTTTTTGGGCAAACGTGTGAACGGACCTTTAGCTGAAAAAAATCAGCTGATATAATTCAAGACTGCTATTCTGTGGCAAAACTTTCAAACTAAAATAGTTAATAGTTTTATATCATCATGAAAACCCATATTTGGTGTAATGATGTATTTTTTGTCCCAGTGGTGCCTCCTATCGCTACATCATTGTCGCACGTTCATGATTTGCCTCTAAGATATTTTGGACAAACTGCTTGTAAAATTTACAAAAGATTAAAACTGTGACTATAATTGCGATTATTTTATATCATGTACATACATACATATGTTGTATGTATGAATAAGAATAGTAAGATTTTGTTTTGCGATTCATAAAAATTGACTATAAACTTTGATGTAGCTTGTGGCATAGCTAAGGAATCCAGGTGTGTTATCACGACCAGTTTGTATCAACTTGAAAAGTGTCGCTGCAATGCGAAAAGAATTCAGCTAGCTAAGGCCGTGGTTCTGAACATTCGAACTAGGATTAAATTAGCTGTCTTTTGTCTGAATAAAAAAAATTACATTTTATTCATAGGTTTATTAATAAACATAAGAGAAACAATTGTTTTTGCATTAAAACAGTTATCAATGATGAGCTCTTGTTATGACTGTCTACACTTTAAATTGTTTAATAATATTGAAATTAAAGAGTTTAAAATGGAAAACTTTTTTAAAAAACTTGAAGCTGTAAGTAGATACGTGCTTATTTCTCCATGTCATAGGAAGTGCTTGTTTTAATTTTTAGTTAAAATAATATAGTCAATGATATAATTACTATACATATGTAAGTACATTTATTAGCAAATTTGTTTAGAATTTATATATCGTCATGATGATCTTCTTTTATACGATGCATATTTAGTAAATATCTATTTTGAAATACTTTACCACATACAGCACAATTTAATTTCTCTTTCAGATGTGTTCGTTTGTGCACCGACAAATTATACGACTGTGTAAAACATTTGCCGCATTCTTTGCACTTGAAAGGCGGTTCACTGCTATGTGTGCGTTTGTGTTTTAGCATGTGAGAATGATCACGAAATGGTTTCCAACAAATCGAACATTTATAAGGCCGTTCTCCGGTATGTATATAACGGTGAATTTTCAAATCATAGGACACTATGAACGATTTAAAACATATATCACATTTATAAGGTTTTTCGCCTGTATGATGACGATTAATGTGAATATTAAGAACGGTCTTTGTTGCACAAACGTAGGAACATTCCGTGCACATAAATCGTTTTTCTCTTACTTTAGCTGGTTGATTTATAATTTCGGCGGAATTTTTTGAAATATGTGTCTTTTGAATATGAATCCTAAGATCAGTTTCACGTTTGTATTTCTTTCCGCAATATGAACATAAACTATATTTATCTTCACTTATGTGAACATTTCGTTGATGAGCATAAAGTGCTTTATAATTTTTATATATATTGCCACATTCCTCACAACGCCTGGGTAAAGATTTACTCGATGATTTTGTCTGCCTTTTTTTCATATTCAACATGTTTCTTATAAACTCTTCATCACTAAACTGATCTGCACACTCTCCCATTTCATTGTTTGAATTTAACGTTGAATATGCTTTATCCCTTTTTTGAAATAAAGGAACATAATCATCACTTGAAGATTCTTCATTTTCGTGTCTCAAATCTTTTGTTTCCAATTTAGATGCAGTCAAAGTAACAGTAGTGTTACTTATGGCTTCACTGTAAACGATTATTTTTCCAATTAGATAAACAAGGCCATTTTATGCTTGTTCCACGATATCGGAAAGTATCGTTCAGAAGAAAAATTTTAATTTGTACACTCACAAAATTAAACATATTTTTGTGTCTGGTTAAGCATTTCGTTGATGCTTCACCAAACCATCAGTAGACTTCAGCAACAGTTTCGAAAAGTTTCAAGCCTCCCATCTTATGCAAATATTTTAATCCATTTTAGGAATTTATAAATGATTATAATATGTGTAGTAGGCTATGAAACTTATACAAATCAATCCGAACAATAATTTTTATTAATATATACATTACTACATACATATGTACATGTAACTTATATGTATAATGATAAATAACCAATAAAAGTATGACAATATGTCAAATAGTAAATTTCAATAGCTCCTAATATTGTGGAATAAGCAATAAATTTGCAGAAATAGTTTATGATTTATTATATGAACATTTACCTTTTATTTTCGGTTTCCGCTTTAAGAGATTTTATAATTTCCTTGTGAGACTTTTTCACATGCCTTAACAAGTAAAGTTTGTTTAAGAACAAGCGTGTACAGAAATTACATTTGAATTTGTCTTGTTCAGTGCCATGCTTTGATCGAATGTGATAATCGAAAGCCGCAGAAGTTTTAGCTGTATAATCACAAGAACGGCATTTTATAATTTTATCCTTCTGCTGTCTTGTTTTTGGTTTTGTTTCATATATATTATGTTAACATTTAAGATGATTTCATTGTCATTATACAATTAATATTATGGTAAGTGTACCATAAGTGAATAAACAAGTACATACATACATATATTAATGCGTATAAATAGAAAAACACATTTACAATCAAATACATACTTTTGCCGGGGTTTTGATTTGTCAAGCAATTTAGAAGGATTTTCAATGTTATGTTGAACACGCATATGTTTAATTAAATTAGAACGTGTGCTTAAATGCTTTCTGCACATAGGGCAGGCGCATTTAGTTAACAAGTGGTCAACTATTGTATTATTATATGACTCTGAAGAAGTTTCAAATGGCCGATTGTTCGAAACACTTATCTCACTGAAAAAAGAGAAAAAACAACTAAATTTTTTAATTCTTAATTGCATACTAATGTCTCAAGTTTTACTTGTCAACTAATTTTATTTCTTCAGTTTCGTGATTGCAGTCCATTGTATTATCTTCTGATTCTTCATGCAGAACATTCGGTTCTTCTGATATTAATTCGTCTTTTGAAGCACTCGGTTCTTTTTGGTATATTGTATAAAAATCTCCCATACTCTCTTCTACTATAATTTCATGATACTTTGGTAAATCCTCTTCTTTTTCTGATAGATCAATGGTGTTTTCCTGCAGACAATCCTCATTCTTAGAAATGATGTTGACATTTTTGTTATTGCAATATTGAGCTTGTTTAATAAAGGCATATGTACTCCTCAACTCACGACAACACGTAAGACATAAGAATTGAGGCATTAGATGTTCATAGTCAGGGGAGCACTAAATAAAGATCAGAATTAATAATAAAAAAATAAAAAAAATAAAAAAAAAAAAATATATATACATATATATATATATATACTATATATACATATTATATATATATATATATATATATATATATATATATATGTATATATATATACTATATATACATATTATATATATATATATATATATATATATATATACTATATATACATATTATATATATATATATATATATATATATATATATATATATACTATATATACATATTATATATATATATATATATATATATATATATATATATATACAATATATACATATTATATATATATATATATATATATATATATACATATATATATATATATATATATATATACTATATATACATATTATATATATATATATATATATATATATATATACTATATATACATATTATATATATATATATATATATATATATATATATATATATACTATATATTCATATTATATATATATATATATATATATATATATATATATATATATATATATACTATATATTCATATTATATATATACATATATATATATATATATATATATATATATATATATATATACTATATATTCATATTATATATATATATATATATATATATATATATATATATATACTATATATTCATATTATATATATATATATATATATATATATATATACTATATATACTATATATATATATATATATATATATATATATATATACATATATATTATGATTGTAATTTAACTGTAGACCGTGTCGGACGTACTTTTGTTGAACTCTGCTTACATTTTTCTTTTTTTTAATTTTCTGGCAAAAACTGTTTTAATCAAAAAATACAATAAAACAAAAAACTTAAAAAAGCTATATTCTTATTGTTGTTACATTCTTTCGCATATTTGGTGCTTACAACAAAACAAACAATCAATAACAACAATATCATTTAAAATGTTTGCATATTTCAATTTTCATTAATACCAACAACAACAATCACAGGTTATACAGATAGGACACGCCAATCCGGCCAGATCGTATTTTCATGAATGGCATCCCTAATGGCAATACCTTTTTAACCCCTCATTTGGTGAAGGACAGTATGATATAGCTTTTTATAATTCTATCTCTTTTCAATTCACCGGTTAAACGTCAAAAATTTATGGGTTAAAAAATATTTTTGCAAGCAAAAGGCGTTTAATTTTATTAAAATTAAGAAATTTGCGCTTTTTTCTTAACTTTACTTGAATTCATTATGTTTCAAAATAGCAAAGTGATAAAGATTGCTATTCTGTGATAAAGATAAGTGTATTTTATTGAGTATAATCCTAGCTTTTAAGTGGCATTTTTCTTCAAATATAACCTGTGCTGAAAAAATTTTAGAAATAATGTAAGTAATAATCATCGTAAAATTTATGAAGAAAAATAAAACAAAACCTATATTTCAGGAGCCGCAAATGTATTATGGGTTGCGAAGATGTTCAGAAACTCCATAGGTTCCCGAACAATGCGAAAAGGTAAGTGTGTGATAGATATAAGCATCTTCCGGAAAATTGTGAGTGGCAGATAGTGCTTGGAGTTGATTCAGGACAAGCAGTATTTGCACTCATAATTTTCCCTTCATAGTTTTGTGCATGAGTAAATTTTGTATTAAGTTTTCGAACATTAATACAAAATAGTGATTGTAAAAAGTGTATATGTTTGTCTGTATCGAAATTGTGAAAACCAACCCAACAGTATTTGCAAGTGCACATAACAATGGTATGATCTGCAGATGCATGAATATAGACATCCTTTTTTCATTTTTCAGTTGTAAATTATTATGGATCAATGGGGCTTTGCACCAGTGTTTCAAAACGCAGTCAAATCCTCCAATACTGACTACAAAATATATACATAGCATTGGAAAAAGTTCGTGAAAGCAGTATTCTGCCAAAGAGTAAATGGAACTCAAATGAATATAGTTTGGAAAAAGTAGTATTGGAATATATTTAATGATTTCAGGTAATGTTTTTATTTCGGTTTTAATTCTTTGGCTTTATTAAAACAATTTCTTTTTATTCTCTTACCTTGTCAGCAAACAAGGCAGTTCGTATAATTGCACCAGCTACCGGCGGTGGTACGAGACCACATCGTCCTGGCACAGTAGTTTCACATGAGATTCGTAGCTATGAGAAAAGTAGTCTTCCAACATTTGGAATTAGTATACTGAGATGGCTCTTCAGGAAAGCAGTGATTCTTATATTTTTGGTCTCTTCCTATATAGAAATACCATCTATGCTAAACGTAATACTACTACGTGAAATGATATACTACTGTTGGCCAGACGGATTTGTGCCGAACAAACTTGAATTAAATGAATGATGACAATAACTACCACTACTACTATCCTAAAAGATGTTGCATGTATCTTATTTTGCAATAATTTTGTCGCAGATTTGTATAGAATTTTTCGATAAAGTCAATTTAAAATAAATTTAACATTTTAAATAAATAATTCCATATTACTTTATTATTTTTTAAGAAAGGAATTACAAAAACATTAAATAACTAAGAACAATGAATATAAATTTTTTTATAACCAGTTTTCTTTAGCATTAATTTTGTAAAACACTTTTCGTTGATAAAACTTTTAAGAAATAAAAACTGCTTTCAAATGTATTCTTTCTTTAATGTCCTCTTGAAGCATTGTTTGCAGCGTTTGATGGAGTATTACTGGTCCTAAGCTGACTGTTTGTAAAGAACGAGATTTAAACTATTAAGGTATATACATATTTTAGCTATATATTTTTCATACTTCCTGCATATCCAACAACAACTGAATCTCTGAATAAATCACTGCACTTTTGTGAGTCTCGAACAGTTTTTCGAAAACCATCGCATCAAATGTATTCTTCTTTGAATCATAATGTCCGTCTTGAAGTACTTGAACGCTGTTTGCAGCGTTTGATGGAGTATTACTGGTCTTAAGCCGACTGCCTGTAAAGAATGAGATTTAAAATATTAAGGTATATGCATATTTTAGCGATATATTTTTCATACTTCCTGCATATCCAACAACAAATGAATCTCTGAATAAATGGTTTGTTAGCCTGCATCTTTTCTAAGTTTAGCAACTGCACCATAAATATTCTCTTGCCGTCATCACCTATGGCAGATAAACAACATCATTAGCAATGTAGCAAACTACTTCTAACTATAATTCGTCTTGCTGCCATGAAACTGCACCTTCACAGACTATTCCACTATTTAGAATCACTTCACTTTTGTGAGTCTGGAACTGTTTTTCGAAAACCATCACTAAGGATTATTTCTTATTTTCCACACCACACACGATGTTAATACAATGATAAAAATATATGAATGTATGTTTGCAGATGCAAATTATAACTAAAACACATAACTTTTTTAATAACACGAAATATTTTATCCACAAAATAAAATTTTATCAAAACAAAATTTTATTTCCAATTTGTTTGTTTATCTTTTTTAATGTGTGTTCATCTCTTCACTCACATTGATTTCTGAAAAACATCTATAGCTTTACTCTTCACAACAAGGGGTTAACGAAAACTGATACGGGCAAAAATGAACTGTCATTTTTGAGAATTCTGCTTATTTTGTGACAACAATCCTTGCTGTTGTGATACAATAAGTGAAAATAAAAATAATAATTAGCAATATTTGTTCCTGCTCTGCTTTAAACCTGTTTTTACATTCTACACCTGATCCTCTTTATTCGAGTGATTTCAAAAATCAACTAACAACAAGTAATAAATAACAATTAAAAAAAGGTCACAAATAAAATATTTGTTAAATATGTCCTGCTCAAAACCTAAATGCCGCAACAAAACTGATGAGCCAATGGTATCTTGCTGGCTTTGTGATACTGTTTATCACGCTAAATGTGTTGATTTGGCTGCTCGAACTGCCGACAATCTGCGTGAAGATAAAGGCCTGCGCTGGTGCTGTAAAAAATGTATTGCGCTTGACATTGAATTCTATTCATTCTTCAAAAACACGCATATAAAGTTTAACGAAATTCAAAATCATCTTAACAACCTTTCTTTGAAATTTAATCAATACAAAAAATTACTTGAAAAAGGTCCCTGCTCTCCTATAAAAAAGAAACCTACAACTGACATCAATACTATTGTTGATGAAAAGGCTGAAAATGCGTTATCATTGCAGCCATTAATAGCAGAAAAAAATCCCGTCACTACTTCTGATCCCTCGCCAAATTTTCCTGATTTACCTAACAACACAGCACCTGTTTCTCCTTCCTGTATAAATAATAATTCAACTTCCCCATCTGTTCCGATTAATTTTAATCCGCCAGTTCCTGTTTTTAAACCGTCAAGTACCTCAATTAATTCAAATCCATCCGTTCCTGTTTTTAATTCTTCTAACAATCCAACTCTTAAAGTTATTTCACCAAAAAAAACTATTTGCTGCTCGATTTGCATCCTCTACTACTACTGATGATATTAAACATTATATAACAAATAAAATTGGCCTTAATATTGAAATGACTGTCTTTAAATTTAATTATTCTGAGCCAAGAAACAAAGCATCTTTCAAAATAATCATATCTCAAAACTACTTTGATACAATTGTGCATCTAGATTTTTGGCCGCCTAATGCTTTTATTCGTGAGTATGAATACAGAACTACACCAACGACTGATATTGTTCACTTACCGAAATCATCGTCATCAAAAAAACTAATTAAACTATCTATAAATAAGCCCATTAATATTATATACCAAAATGTAAGAGGTCTCAACACTAAATTAAACAATCTTTTTATAAATAGTTTTGATTTTTCATATCATGTTATTGTATTTACCGAAACTTGGCTGAGTGATAAAAAATGTATTCATAACAACGAAATATTATGTTCTAATTATCAAATATTTAAATATAATCGTGCGAAGAAACCTGGTGGTGGTGTTCTGATTGCTGTCCTGGATATATTCCAAATTGAGCCTATTTATAGTCCTTTTAATGATGACAGTGATGAAATTGAATTTATTGCCGTTAAAATTCGTGTTGGCTCTTTGCACCTTTATGTCACATGTTCATATATACCACCCAATTCCTCTTCTGCGGTATATAATAAACATTTTTCTGCAATTAATTCTGTTCTGCATCAATCAAATACTTCCGATATCTTACTTGTTTTAGGTGATTTTAATATCCCAAACGTAAAATGGATTAAGCCCTTTTATAGTAATTACATGTTACCAACAACCACGGCAGATTTTATACACTGCCTCCTTGGATGCGGCTTTTTTCAATTAAATTATATAGAAAATGTCTCTGGAAATATTCTTGATCTTGCTTTCGTTAATACTCCTAAGGAATTCTGTCTACGTAATACAATGCCTGTGACTCATCCTATGGACCTTTATCATCCTCCCTTTGAAATTGATTTATCGCTATCATATAACAAATATGAAGTAATCAAAAATCAAGATCTGAAACGTTCTCAATCTTATTGTTTTACTCGCACTAACTACACGGAACTTAATTCTTTGTTATCTAATGTTAACTGGGATTCTGTGCTAGCTGATGATAACCTGGATAATATTGTATCAAGCATTTATAATATTTTGTATAATGCTATTAGTATAACTGTGCCAAGAATTAACATACTCGGTAAAAATGGGCCTCCGTGGAATGATCAATACCTACGATATGCTAAAAATAAAAAAAATAAATGTTTCGTTAAATATAAGAAAACTGGCACACTGAATAATTTTCGTAAATATGCTTTAGATAGATCTGAATATAATTCTGCTAACAAAACTGCATATATTACTTACATAAATCGTGTTAAACAAAATATAAGAACAAACCCTAAATCATTCTATAACTTTGTTAACTCTAAACGCCGCTCCTCTGGTTATCCAAAGCATTTGAAGTATGGTTTACTGACTGCTGATGATGATGTATCAATAAGCAATATATTTGCGGACTTCTTTTCTACAACGTATTCTACCAAGTCATATGATTGCACAACAAGTTATCCTTATACTACAACTCATTCTTGTGGGATCTATATTCCTTTCATAAATATTGACACAGTACTCTCTAACTTAGTCACTGAAAAACTCGTTCAGCCCTGGTCCTGATGGTATACCAAGTTGTATCCTTAAAAACTGTGCTGCATCACTGTCTGTACCTCTTACTGTAATGTTTAACAAATCTATTGAGTCTTGCTATTTACCATCAGTGTGGAAGAAATCGTATATAATTCCTCTATTTAAATATGGCTGTAAATCCGAGGTATCTAACTATAGGGGTATCGCCAAAATTAATGCAATTCCAAAACTACTTGAAAAAATTATCACTGATTACTTAACTCATCAAATTTCTTCCATTTTAACGCCTTGCCAACATGGTTTTCGTAATTCCCGTTCAACTATTACTAATGTTTTGGAACTCACTACTACTGTCAACGAAGGTTTTACAAATAAAATGCAAACTGATGTAATATACACTGACTTCAGTAAGGCGTTCGTTAAAGTTAACCACAATCTTTTATTACACACTTTATCACTTATGGGCTTTAATAATTCTGCTTTAAAACTCGTATCTGTCTGGAAGAACTCAACAAGTTAAGTTTGGAAACACTATATCAAATACCATTTATGTTCATTCTGGTGTTCCTCAAGGCAGTCACTTGGGTCCAATTTTGTTCACTTTATTCATCAATGATCTTCCGACGGTTGTATGTCATTCCAGAGTGTTAATGTATGCTGACGATGTAAAAATTTTTAACTCTTTTAATGATATCAATCGACATAATTTACTGTGTACTGACTTTACACATTTTTCTCAATGGTGCAGCTATAATTTATTAGAGTTAAATGTAAAGAAATGCAAACACATGTCATTTTTCAGACACAATCTAATTGAGACGTCCTATTATATTTGTAATGATATTTTAAATAAAGTTGATACTATATTGGATCTTGGCATACTGTTGGATCATAGACTAAACTTTCGTGATCACATCTCTATAATGGTCAACAAAGCCTACGGTGTACTTGGATTTATGAAACGCTGGTCTAAGGAATTTCTAGATCCTTATATTACAAAACTATTATATACATCTCTTGTTCGGCCAATTCTTGAGTATGGATCGATTGTCTGGGATCCTTGTTACTCCATTCATATCAATAGTATTGAATCTGTACAGAAACAGTTTCTACTTTTTTGTCTGCGTGGGCTTGGTTGGAATTCGTATGTCTTACCGCCTTATCAAAGTAGACTTGCTCTAATAAAATTGCCTACACTAAAAAGTCGACGATCGGCGTTGAGTGCTTTATTTGTTATGGGACTGGTTCGAGGCGATGTTGATTCGGAGTTCGTACGTTGCTGTAAGACCTACTCGCAATTTTGAAATCTTGGCATTGAAATATTACCGCTCTGTTTATGCTAATAATGACTCTTTTCGTCGCGCATGTGTCAACTTTAACAAATGTTACCATATCATGAACTTATCCGAGAGTAATACCGTATTGAAAAGAAATCTTATTTTATATTTGAATTCTTGAACTACATAATTTGTTATCTAGTCAGTAAGGATGTAAAATCTATTGACTTATTAAATAAATAAAAAATAAAAAAATAAATAAATATATATATATATATATATATATATATATATATATATATGCTATATATGCATATATATATATATATATATATATATATATATATGTATATATATATATATATATATATATATATATATATATATATGTATATATATTTATATATATATATATATATATATATATATATATATGTATATATATTTATATATATATATATATATATATATATATATATGTATATATATTTATATATATATATATATATATATATATATATATATATGTATATATATATATATATATATATATATATATATTTATACATATACATTATGTAAATAAATATATGAATATATACATACATACCTTCAACATAGCAATAAAAATTAGAATTAATAATAAATAAATAACAGTATATATGTATATATACATATATATATATATATATATATATATATATATATGTATATGTAAATAAATTTATATAAACATACATACATACCTTCAACATTGCACATTCCTGAAGTAATTGTCCGAAAGTTTTTCTAGGATTACGTCTTCTTGAATATTTAGTGAGCGGAAAGGATTTTGTACTGCGCTTAAGACATGTCCTACATTTTTGCACTGAGGTTTCGCTTAAAAAAAGAAACAACAATTAACTTTTTTAATTCTTTACAAAAAGACAATTGCATTCTGTCTCAATTTCTACTTTTCAACTAATTTTATTTCTTCAATTTCGTGATTGCAGTCCATTGTGTTATCTTTTGATTCTTCATACAGAACATTCGGTTCTTCTGATATGAATTCGTCTTTTGAAGCACTCGGTTCTTTTTGGTATATTGTATAAAAATCTCCCATACTCTCTTCTACTTTAATTTCATGATACTTTGGTAAATCCTCTTCTTTTTCTGGTAGATCAATGGTGCTTTCCTGCAAACAATCCTGATTCTTAGAAATGATATTGACAAGTTTGTTATTGTAATATTGAGCTTGATTAATAAAGGCATATGTGCGCCTCAACCCTCGACAACACGTAAGACATAAGAATTGAGGCATTAGATGTTCATAGTCAGGCGAGCACTGAATAAAGATTAGAATTAGTAATAAAGAAATAAAAGTATATATATATATATATATATATATATATATATATATATAATATATATATATATATATATATATAATATATATATATGTTTATATGTTTATATGTATATATGTATATAATGGGTGATTTTATAAGAACTATCGGAAATTAAAAAAAAGAAAACACACAAAATTCAGAAAAATGCATGAAATAATTATTTGGATTGATAGTTGGGTCGATATAATTTAATGTTTGAAGATTATTTCATGCAAATGTTGGCCGCGGCTGCGCCTCAAATGGTCCATCCGCTTAGTCCAATTTTGGCATACTCTTTCCAACATTTCGGCCGGTATCTCACGAATAATGTTGGCAATGTTGGCTTCCAGTGCGTCAATCGAAGCGGGCTTGTCGCTATAGACATTAGCCTTAACATAGCCCCACAAAAAATAGTCTAGAGGCGTTAAATCGCACGATCTGGGCGGCCAATTGACTGGTCCCAAGCGTGAAATAAACTGTTCACCGAACTCGCCTCTCAATTAGTCCATTGTTTCGCGTGCTGTGTGGCATGTGGCACCGTCTTGTTGAAACCACATGTAATGCAAGTCAAGCTCTTCCATTTTGGGCAAAAAAAAGTTTGTTATCATCGCACGGTAGCGCTCACCATTCACAGTAACGTTGTGATTCGCATCATCTTTGAAGAAATACGGCCCAATGATGCCGCCAGCCCATAATCTGCACCAAACGGTTGTTTTTTGTGGATGCATTGGTAGCTCTTGCAATGCTTCTGGCTGCTCTTCACTCCAAATACGGCAGTTTTGCTTGTTCACGTATCCATTCAACCAGAAATGAGCCTCGTCGCTGAACACAATTCTTCGATAAAAAAGTGGATCTTCATTTAACTTTTCAAGAGCCCATTCACCAAATATTTGGCGTTGTGGTAGGTCGTTTGGCTTCAATTTTGCACCAGCTGTATCTTATAAGGCTTCACACCCAAATCCTTCCGCAAAATTTTCCACGTAGTGGAGTAACAGAGGCCCAATTGCTGCGAACGGCGCCGAATCGATAATTCACGGTCATCACCAACACTGGCCGATACGGCTGCGATATTTTCTTCAGTTCGCACTCTACGTAAGCGTGTTGGTGGTTTAATGTCCAACAATGTAAATTTGGTGCGAAATTTTTTTACAATAGCCCGAATAGAAGCCTCAGTAGGTCGATTAAACTCACCATAAAATGGAAGAAGCGCGCGATGAACTTTCTTAACAGAGCACGCATTTTGGTAATAAAATTCGATAATTTGCAAGCGTTGTTCGTTTGTAAGACGATTCACGATTAAATTATAGACCAAACTGAAGATGTTTGACAGTGACACAAGATACAAAACGTGCGCGAGCTGTCAAAACTAGTGTTGCCAAAAAGATAATAGCAAAAAAATCACTCGTTATATATATAACTATATATATATATATATATATATATATATATATATATATGTTTATATGTATATATGTATATATATATATATATATATATATATATATATGTATATATATATATATATATATATATATATATATATGTATATATATATGTATATATATATATATATATATATATATATGTATATATATATATTTATACGTATATACTATATACACATATATATTATAAATAAATATATATATATATATATATATATATATATATATATATTGTATCTATATATATATATATATATATATATATATATATATATATTGTATCTATATATATATATATATATATATATATATATATATATATATATATATTGTATCTATATATATATATATATATATATATATATATATATATATGTATATATATATATATATATATATATATATATATGTATATATATTTGTGCATATATATATATATATATATATATATATATATATATACATGTATTTATGCATATGCATTGTATATACATATATATATATATATATATATATATATATATATACATATACATTGCATATGTATATATACAGTATCGGACAAAACCTAAGCACCCCCTCAGCACATATTTTAAAAATTGTGATTTTTTAAAGAAAATGTTATTAAAATTATTTTTTTTATTTTTTTATTTATTTATTTATTTATAACTTTTTTATTGAAAAACACAAACTTAAGGAATCCAGAATTTATTAAAAAAAGTTACAGTTAAAAAAATATTTTAAGTCGCAAATATAAGTGGACTAAACTAAAGCACCTCCTAATATTGTGCTTGGAAATTTCACTACGCTACTGCGAAATTACTGTATAAATTAACGGTACACACCAAAAATGCAGCGGCTATTAAGCTGCAGTGTTAAGAAGGAGAACTTGTTAGAATTTATGTGGAAATTATCATTGTTTTAAAGTTTTCGTTGAGATAATAGTAATGGCACGCAATAAGTACTCAAAAGAGTTTAAAATTAGAATTCTTGATGATTGGAGAGCCGGCTTATCAAGACATCAATTGAGTGCAAAATATTCTATCAACAGATCAATTATTTCTAGGCTAATTAAAAAGTTTTTTCAGACTGGTCGCACATCCCCTACTCATTCTGGAGGAAAGCCACGTGAACTTCGCGACATGAAGACTCCTTAATCAAAAGGAGAATCCAAAATGATCCTACAGCATCTTCTAGTCACACACGAAAGCGGTTAGATTTAAAAATTAGCGAAAGAAGGATTCGCAGAAGGGCGATAGAGGCAGGATTATTCAGTCGACGACCAGGAAAAAAACCATTCATATCATCAAAAAATAAAAAAACTAGACTTGAGTTCGCTAAGACCCATCTTAACTGGAGTATCCAAAAATGAAGGACTGTACTTTTTTCTGACGAATCCAAGTGTAATTTAAAGGATTCAGATGGCATAAGGCGTGTACGGAGACCGAATGGAAAACGGATGATTTTTTTTTTTTTTTGCTTAACCACCCAACAAATAAATTTCATATTATATATATATATATATATATATATATATGTATATGTATATATATATATATATATATATATATATATATATATACATATACATATGTATATGTAAGAATTTTATATAGACATACATACATACCTTCAACATTGCGCATTCCTGAAGTAAATGTCCGAAAGTCTTTCTGGGATTACCTCTTGTTGCATATTTAGTGAGCGGAAAGGACTTTTTACTGCGCTTAAGACATGCCCTACATTTTTGCACTGAGATTTCATTCATTTTTATTTGAGTTTTCACTATTTTTTCATATATTTATGTATATTAATATTAAGTCAGGGTATTGAAGAGTTATTCAGCCGGCGCGGAGAAATTTTCCGCCACACCGTATGCCTGGCTTATTTTTATTTTATATATTTTTTTACTCACGATTAAAATTTAAGGAAATAATGCAGTACGACGACAGAAAAAAGTTGCGAGTGATTGCATGTTAATTTTGTTGTGTTTTTATTTCTTAAAATTATGGCAATGCAGTTTACTGTACCATGGTCAAATTAGATGTAAGGTGGTATGACAACACATACGTCATATATTATAGCATAATTTTATTGAAAAGCTTCCATCAAGGCACATTTCTATTAATGCGCCTTGCACTTTATGGTTGAGCAATAAACTCATCTTGGATATAAGTTCCACCCTACACGTAACTTCACGATGCGTTACGCAATAATATAGCAGGTGCCAGGTCGAACTCTCCAAGTCAATTTACGTTGGCAGGTGCTATCGAAAACCAATGAGCATTAATAAAGGTCAAGGCGCATTAAAAAAGGTGACCTTATCGCAATTCGCCTTATATCAAAAACCAATTGTCAAAAAAAAAAATAAATGTGATGTGCTTAACAGTTACAATTGTTTGAAAATTTAAAAATAGTTGATGTTGATGATGCTTATATTACTCCACCAAACATGAAATTGTTCAACATAAAATTTTAGATTGCTCGCAAAAACAGATATGAATGAAAAATCGATAAATTTTTAAGGATTGGTTTCTTACGGCTCAAGGTGAATCAAACAGCTGAGAGTCATCTGCACTAATAAGGTCACCTGTTTAATTCGCCTTGATCGAAAGCTTTGGTCAAGGCAGATTAATCTGCTTTGGTCTGGTGATTAGAATACGTGTGTATGTATATTTTACTAAACATGGCATTTTGTGACAAGACGCATAAAATATACGTTAAAAATGTATGAAATTATTTTTAGAAGACTAATGCAATTAATATATGTACATATATAAATGGGGACGTTTTACGATTCATGCATTTACATATGTATATATATCTTTCTTCGTCGAATGCATTATTGATAAAAAATTTACTAGAAAGTGAATGCAGTCTGTATCGTAGATGCCAATTCAAAGGAGTTTTCACTAGCAGTGTTTATTAATTTGCAACACAAAATTTTTGGGTCTAGAGTAGGTAAAAAAAATAAATGTTCTTGCCAATATCTGTCAGAAGAGCAGTATATGACTAATATACGTACATATGTGTATACGAAAAATTCTATTGAGTGATTTATCATTTAAAGATAATTGTTTTGTGACGATTTGTGGTTGCTTTAATTCCCGACAGCAGTTTAAATATTAATGCACATAATGCTCATTTCCTTGTAACTAAAAAAAAACTTGTTTTGTATAAAACGCTTTTAAAGTTTTACATTTACTATCAGCTTAATGGAAATCTACTACTAATACAATTTTTCCATAATAACAGGAATATTTATGTATGTGCTTATGTAGATTAAATCTGCATCATTAGCTCTAAAAAGAAATTTTTTGCATTATGACGTTATATAAGTAAATGAGCGATACATACTTATACAGTAAAATTAAATAACTTATTTTTAATGATCATTTTTTAAACAATGATTATTTAATGATGTTTTCAATGAGAACGTCTCGCCACAAATTTTACAACTGAAAGGCGTTTGTCCGGTATGTGTTCGCATATGGGTTCGTAATACACTAAGATATTTAAAAGTCTTTACACATTCTTTACATTTATAGGGTCGCAGTTCGGAATGTACTCGCATATGAACTTTTAATTTGTCGGCACGTTTAAATGCTTTACCACATTCTGAACACTGATGGGGTTTCTCATCACTGTGTATAACTCGATGTAATTGCAAATCCTTTACGCGTTTAAACTTCTTATTGCATATTTCACATGAAAAGGGTCTTTCTCCGGTATGTGTAAGTGCGTGGCTCTTCAAACCGCTTCTAGAGTTAAACGATTGCCCACAGTAGGTGCAAAGAGAGCATTGTTTTTCTTTAGGTTTAGGAGATTTAATCTTTTTTGGAATTTCCTCTTTAGTTGATTTATTCAGATGTTTTCGTCTAAAATGTTTACGAAGGCTATCTTTCCGACCATATGAATGGGAACATAAGCTGCACGGGTATTTTTTATTTGAATCTAGTACGGGCTTAAAATATGTGTTTACTTTATCATGTCCATGAACTAAGCGCATGTGAACTTTTAAGGCTGAAGTTCGACTGGCTTTGTAACTACATAAAGGACAAGGCAGCTTATTTTCTTCAGGAAGATGAGTATAACGTTTATGAACTTTAAGCAGTTTTTCATTGCTGTAGACTTTATGACATATATCACAACACATAGCTATTGGCCCATTCAGATCCGTCTCACTGCCTTTTAATAATTCTGATACGTCACTGTTTTCATCTTCAGAGCAATTATTATCAGTGTTGTAATTTTGTCTTCAATAACAAGAATGTTGTAACAATATCTGTCTATTTAATACAAAAGACTTACCTCTCTTCTTGAGATATTTCATTGTTCAAATATGGCAGTTTAAATACTTCAGATTCGAATTTTTCTTCTTTTATATCCATTCCATATTCCACATTTAATGGTTCATCTTTTAATTCTTCGTTAGTATTTTCTATGATGGGAGCTATTTCTATAAGTGATTCTTGCAAATGTTCAATATTTTTTATATCTTCTTGAATATTCGACTGGTCTGTTAATTTAAGGTATTGTTCAGTAACTTGACATGCTTTATGTATGAACTCATAAGAACTTTTCAGTTGAGCTCTACATTTAAGGCAAATTTGCTGAGGCAAGAGGATTTCATTACGTCTCGTTATCTAGAAAGGTTAGGATAATTGATTCATGCAATATGATTTTTTATTTTGATTAGAAAAGGATGTCACTTACACTGAGATTAGTTACTTCATATAAGAGATCTTTGTAAGTTTTTTCCATTCCTTCGCTTAGCTTGACGTATCTATCAAGTTCTGTAAAATTCGAAGATGGATTTGAACAACAACGACATTTTTGGTTTACCTTATGGAATGTATTGATGTGTACATATTCAGGTAACATATTAATGATATCAGTATCTTGACCGCTGTTGTTTTTCACATTTGTTGATGATATGCTCTCCTCACTAAACAAATAACATTTAGATCAATGAAGTAAATAAACTTCAATGGTCATACCTTTTAACAGGCCACACGAAGGGCATTGCAGTTGGAGCTAGTGAGACACTACGATTTCCTTTTATCATATCCGTGGAATAAAAGTGGTCGCCACATAAACCATCATTTACTGTTAGCTGTATGCCGCAAATCTCACTCCACTCTTTTCTTCTTTGTTCATTTTTAGGAATTTTAAAATATGCCACATTGTTACCTTTTACTTTCTTACGGCAAAGACAACAGATACGCATTTCCTTCTTTTTAGATATAGAATTCAATATCTTAAAAATATTTATAAGGAATAATATAACACGACACAGCGCAGCAATCTACTTATATAAATACATATCAATGCATGTACACAAAAATGCGTATAAAAACATTTCAAGTTTTTTTGTTTATTAAAATTTTTTGTTTATTAAAATTTTTTATTTCTCAATTGCAATGAAACTTGCAAAACAATTTATACATGATCTTCGGACGATTTTTGTCGTCTATAACTGTTTTTGCAATCGAGTTGTTCGACAGTGATAATCTACGGGTTTATTTACTACGTGTTTAATTAATAGCATCATTATTTTAGTTAAGAAGACTCAAATATTCAAAATACACTTTTGTATTTTTCCTGTTAAATACATATTTTGATTGTTTTACTTTTGTTATTTTTTATTACCTTCAATTTCGTAAACAATGATTGCTAAAGATGCCACATAATACAACATTTGATGGGAAATATAGATTTCTAAATATCTTCATGATTAGAAAATGTTCAGAGATTTCGTAACCCACTAGTGCTGTGAGCGAGTAATAAGAGATTGTTCGAAATTGTTTTAGGTTCAGAACCTTTTTCCTTTGAATCGAACATAACATAACATTTCATTCAATAATACTATGTTAATACAAAAGTTTTTTATCTCTTTCATAACACTTATATATATCTATTAGTTTTGTTTTTGCTAATTTTTCGATCTCTTTTTTTTAATAAATAATACAGATTTTCTTGAGCTTAAGGTCCGTATATTATATATATATATATATATATATATATATATATATATGTATATATATATATATATGTATATATATATATATATATATATATATATATATTTATGTATATATATATATATATATATATTTATGTATATATATATATATATATATATATATATATATATGTATATATATATATATATATATATATATATATATTTATGTACATATATATATATAGATATATATATATATATATATATATACATATATATATTGATGTACATATATATATATATATATATATATATATATATATATATGTATATATATATATATATATATATATATATATATATATTTATGTACATATATATATATATATATATATATATATATGTACATATATATATATATATATATATATATATATGTATATATATATATATGTACATATATATATATATATATATATATATTTATATGTACATAAATATATATATATATATATATATATATATATATACATATATATATATATATATATATATATATATATATATATATATATATGTACATCAATATATATATATATATATATATATATATATATATATGTACATCAATATATATATATATATATATATATATATATATGTATATATATATATATATATATATATATATTTATGTACATATATATATATATATATATATATATATATATATATATATTTATATGTATATATATATATATATATATATATATATATGTATATATATATATATATATATATATATATATAATTTATTTGCAATATATCGTCAACCTTTGGTTAACTTCTTCAGGAAGTTCTTATATAGTTTTCAATCTATAAAATTTTTTTTTTATTATAAAAAGAGTTTGAGAGACTGAAAAATATATAAGAACTTCCTGAAGAAGTTAACCAAAGGTTAACGAAATATTCAAAATAAATTATATATATATATATATATATATATATATATATATATGTAATAATCGCCTTAGATCTTTCAGAGATAATACAGCATTGTGGAACGAGTTCGACATATAAACGTCTGAAATGGACTATACTAGCCAAAAGTTACTTAAAAATATTGTTTCCCCGAATATAAATTTATTCCAGGTGAAGGTTAACACAATAAATTATTAAATCATATTCAAGCTATATATGCCTTTATATTTCACAATCTAATATTATAATTTATCATGGTTACTAAAGATGTCCATTTCTTAAACAATGAGTGTTGAAAGAAGATCTCAAGGAAAATGATTCGCCACAGGTTTTACACTGGAAAGGATTTTGTCCTGTGTGTATAAGCATATGTGTACTTAAAACATTTGGATATTTGAAAGTTTTTTCGCATTCTTTACATTTATACGGTCTCAACTCTGAATGAACCCGCATATGTATTTTTAGTTTATCAGACCGTTTAAATGCTTTGCCACATTGAAGACATTGATGAGGCTTTGCGTCGCTGTGAATTATACGATGCATATGCAAATCCTCCGGACGTTTAAAAGTTTTTTGGCAGATTTCGCATGGAAACGGTCGTTCGCCAGTATGAATAACGACATGTCGACTTAGGCCGTATTTTGTACGGAAGGATCCACCACAATAGGTGCATAAAAAACGTTCTTTTGGCGTCTTCGATTTTATACGTGGCTCTTTGGGTTGAGGATTCTGGTGTATTCTCTTAATATGTTTTTGCAAAGTGTCTTTGCGTCTAAAAGTTTGCTGACATATCGAACAAGGAAATTGCACACCACTATCATCTGCAGGTTTGAAAATCTCCTTGACTTTATCGGCACCATGAACCACTCCTATATGAACTTTTAAGTTCGACAAACGACTAGATTTGAAGGAACAAAGAGGGCAGGGCCGCTTTTTTTCTTCCGGCATGTGCGTGTAGTGTTTGTGTGTTCTCAATGCTATTTTATCCTTATAAATTTTGTGACAGACATCACAAGATATAGCAATAGGAGCCTTAGATAGATCTTTATCAAAATCATCCTCTGATATGGGATCATCTGCATCCTCATCTTCTTCCGAATCTGTGTTAAGACTGTCATAATGTTCTCTTTAGATTAAAGAAACAGAAAAAATTGGAGAATTTAGCTAATTTGACCAAAAGTATATTACACTCACCGCTCTTCTTCATGAGTTGGGTTGATTGTTAATTCCTTAGTTAGATTCTCCGAAGGTAATTCGAATGATTTGACTTTTTTATCACTATTCCCACTATTATTGCAATCGAAAAATTCGGCAATTTCTTTTTTGATATCATTATTATTAGTCGAATTTTCTATACTCATAAACTCTTCCATGATTGGCGGACATCCTATAAAAGGTTCAGTTTTGATTTCGTCAACTGCTAAACAACTTCCAGTTGAATCAAGTGGACTTTCTTTTGCGACAACTTCACTTTTCTCAACGGTAATCAGTTCTATTGGAACTTCTATAAGAGGCTCGGGTATATCTTCACAACTTTTAACATCATCCTGTTCACCAGTATCGTTAATTGTTTTTAAATATTGTTCATAAACTTGTCGTGCTTGAAGAATAAACTTGTAGCAATTATTTAATAGTGTTGAACATTTTTGACAAACCTTTTGCGTTAAAAATTTCTCTTGGGTTTTTGTTACCTACGAATACATAATGAACATATTTAAGCTCTTATGCGAAATTCCCAAACATATATAAATTAAATAAATACTTTTATATTTGTTATTTCATATAAAACATCCTTATAAGTTTTATCAGTTCCGCCGATTTTACTGTTTGAGTCTAGTTCTAAGAACTTGGAAGATGAATTTGTGCAGCATCGACATTTCTGGGATTTTGATACGGTTGTTATTTTCGAAGAACTCATTTCATTATATTAAATTAAATATATTCTAATTTAATTTTTAGTTTGATAAAAATTAATAGCACTAAAATTAATTCTGTACGTAAATGTAAACAAAATTGTTTCCTTTGTGTTGCCAGATATTATTGTTTGCAATAATACCATATTTTACCTGGTTTAACGCTTAAACAGCGTGACCATTGTTGCGAATACATGCTTTTCAATCCTAGTATATTTGGAAGCAACATATCGGACTCGTTCAACAGCAATGTATTTAGTAAAATATATTCAAATTGTTGAGGAAAAGAAAAAGCGTATAAAATGCCATATAAAAAAATCTATTAATAACGGTTTCTGCTGCATATCCATTTTATATCATCATTGTTATGGCTAATCGCTTCGAACTTTTCAAAATCATTTTGTCCTGATATACAGATATATACAATATCAGTAGAAACAAGGGAAGAAGAAGTAGAATTCGCAATACGTAGACATAAATGTTATGTATTTATTTCTGCCAAGTAGATAAGATATAATAATGTCAAGTATAGAGTATTGCTTGCCGAGTGCGTTACATATTAATTATATTTCGTACTGTAATGATACATTCAGAGTTTTAAATGATTCAATCATGAAATCTTTTCGTTAGAAAGATATTTTAAAATTAGGAGATAATAAACTGACAATAAAAAATTCCAATACAAAATTTGTATATTGCAATCTCGAATATAATACCCTAATTTCGGGGAAAAATGTCCTTAAATGGAAACGCTGTTTCGTAAGTGGAAATTGATTGTTTGGATGTTTTGTGATGTTTTCTGTGTTTTGTTGTATAGAGAATTGTTGAGTAACTTCTTTGTGGTTCGATTTAATTATTACGCATATATCAATACATTTGATTTTTTAAACCATTTATAATAGACAACTTAATTTAGAAGAAGTTTTAATAAATATGTCTGCCGTCAATGAAATCGAAAATATTGAGGAGCCTGACATGACTTTTACCAAAGAATTAAGAGCAGCTACAAAAGAAGTACATAAATTAAGCGATATATTAGTAAATGCAAAATTTGCATTTGGTATGTTGAATTTTTTGCATATTTTAAAATATTTTCTTTGTTCTATTTAAATTTCTGCATTCTTTTAGCTTTGTCTGATGATTTTGTATGGTATGACGGTTTATTGAGTTTCTATGAAATTTATAAATTTTTGGAAACTCACCTTCCCGAAGACCTACTTCCAAAGGAACTACATCGCACAAAAGCATTTGAGAAGGATTTCGTTTACTTTTATGGAGAAAATTGGAAAGAAAATTATGAAATACGTCCAGCTGTTAGGAAATATTTGGATCACTTGGAACAAGTAAGCAAAGCTAGTAAACTCTTATTGTTTGCATACGCCTATCAAATGTACATGGCTCTTATGTCCGGAGGGCAATTACTGCAAAAGAAACGTATGGTTGCTCGTAAGTTGTGGCCTGGTAGTAAAGATGTAACAGCAGAAAAAAATGAGGAGGAACATGGGATGCCTACAGATCCCGATGATTTAACCACACGACCTATGCCTGAGCAAGTCTCCATCTGTCCTGATGGTTGTGCGGCCACATACTTTCCTGAAAAGATTTCAGTTCTAAAATGCAAGTTAAGGACCGTATTAAATAATAATTACGGAAAATTTGATGAACAATTCAAGGCTGATTTCATAGAAGAAAGTAAAAATGTTTTTCTTTTCAATAGTGATGTGGTCCGTTCAATTAAAGGTGTAAATCGAGCAAATTTACGAAAATTAGCCATTGTGATTGTGTTTGTTGTTGGAATATACTTAGCTGTTAAGATGGCTAGGCATTGATAAAACTAACATTAAAAACTGACCGGATAAATTTAATTATATTTTATTATATATGTTGTATTATTTATATAAAATAAAGATAGTTATAAATATACATATATTCAGCACTCGTCTTGCAACAAATACCACGCATTATTAAATATTTCAATCTATATTTTCAAGCAATGCAATGGCTTCTTTATGAGGACACATACAATTTATATATTTTCTTGATTTATCTGTAATTTTGAATAGATTGAATTTTATCCATCTAAATTTCACACAAAACTTTGAATCGGCTTTCGTTATTTCATATGTAGTTATGTCCAAATTTATATAATCGCTACATATATATACATAAAAATATGTAAATTTATGCAATTGTGCACTATATAATAAATGCCTCTATAAAAAAATATACATATGTTTGGAAGTATTTTTCGAATCTTTCTTGTTATAAATTCTACTAAGTTATAATTAGTCAAATCCATAGAAGAGGAAGTTCTTACATGTATATACATATATATACATATATATATATATATATATATATATATATATATATATTTATATACATATATATATATATATATATATGTATATATATATATATAAACATATATATATATATATATATATATATATATGTATATATATATATATATATATATATATATATATATATATATATACATATATATATACATATATATACATATTTATATATATATATATATATATATATATCTATCTATATATAATATGAAATTTATTTGTTAGATGGTGCAGCAGTGTATATATGCATTCCATTGACGCTTTTACCAAATCGTCAGTAGACTTTACCCACAGTTTTGAAAAGTTTCAAACCGCTCATCTTATCAAAAGACTTTTAAACGGTTTGAGAATATTAATGAAAACTTATAAAAGATTTAAAAATATAACATTATCACAAGTGTACTATTATAATAGTGCAATGACAGTATGTCAAATAGTTAATTTATTATACATATGTGTATATATATATATATATATATATATATATATATATTTATATATATATATATATATATATATATATATATATATATTTATATATATATATATATATATATATATTTATATATATATATATATATATATATATATTATATACATATATATATATATATATATATATATATATATATATATATATAACGTTTATGTGTATATATATATATATATATATATATATATATTTATATATATATTATATACATATATATATATATATATATATATATATATATATATATATAATGTTTATGTATATATATATATATATATATATATATATATATATATATAATTTTTATGTATGTATATATATATATATATATATATATATATGTAAACAATTATATGAACCTTAATGGATTCTAACTTGGCCTTGAATGCCCAAATTTGATACACATCAAACAACGTCTTATTAAAGCATCTCTTGAAAATACTTGGCAGCACTATTTATGATTTTGGTATCAGCTCTTGTGAGTTATATTATTAACACGAAGAGGACTCAGTTTATTTTTCTTCTAAAAATTGTGAGCAGTGCAGTGAATTCTGCATATCTACAAACAAAAATTGTACAATATTGATAATTAAATGTGTTAATAAGCAGATAGCTATCGTTATTGAAACAGCATTAAGCTACTAACCACAAATAATTTGTACATATATTTGCATATATATAATATATCCTTTTACTTCTACTTTTTTTTATTAAAAACAGAACATTTCAGCTATTATATACATATGTATGTACATCTGAATACAAAAGAAAACATCAAAACTGTTCAATTCATCTTTTTATACATCTTTACCATCACCTGAACACCTAACCACCACGTCCTATAAACTCTACAATCAAATACTCCTAAACACATCTATTGACATACTCTTCCGCAACTATATTGTTTTATTGCACATTCATTACTATATATTTTCACTCCATAAGGAGTTCTTGATTTTTCATATTGTTTTAAATTACTACACTCCCTTGAAATAACTCCATAAGAGTTAACGAGCTTGTGTGAGAATAATTTTTACAGTAAAAATCAAGTACAAAATGTCCGATATTTTAAATAATTTTGATAGTAACGGAGCTGGTGGTGAGGAATCTCAGAATATTACCATGGCATCACCATCTCAAAGTAGCCCAATGAGCAATAATAACGCAAATTCAACTGTAATAGGCGTAGGGGCAACTGGTACTTCCAATACTCTCCCTAATAGTACTGTTTCTTCGTCGACAAACTCTGCAAACACAAATGTAAAATCATCATCAGGGACGGATACTCAACCGGTAATTCAGACTAATTTCTTAGTGTGTCAGAAAAACGGTAAAGAATAGTGCATTTTTAGATTTTAACAAAAGCCCGTCTCTTGGAGTTAGTACGTGAAGTAGATACGACAGCTCAACTTGACGAGGATGTCGAAGAACTATTGTTACAGATTGCTGACGATTTTGTTGAAGATGCAGTCAAGGCTACTTGTGCGTTTGCCAAACATCGTAAAGTTTCAAAAGTGGAAGTACGGGACGTACAGCTACATTTAGAACGTAAATGGAATATGTGGATTCCAGGTTTCGGAACCGATGAGCTAAGACCATATAAGCGAGCTGCTATAACAGAAGCTCATAAACAACGGCTAGCCTTAATCCGTAAAACTATTAAGAAATATTGATTTATATTAGTTTGTACAATTTGGTTTCATCCGAGGAAATACATACCTACATAAATGCATACAAATATATTTTGTACAGATGTTTTTGGATCAAAACTAGGCCGACTATGATAGTTCTAATGTTAATATTTTTGTTAATAAATTAACTATTTAACCCAACTTTGGTTGTTGCTTAACCACCTAATAAATAAATTTCATATTATAGTAGTACAATGACAGTATGTCAAATAGCTAATTTATTATCCAAAGGATTTCTAATTGTATAAAGATGTATGAAAATAAAATAGATTCATACCGAATAAAAGTTGTTTGTTGGGTTTGTATAAGTTTCATAGCATACTACACACTTATTATAATGTGATTTTTTGAAATCATTTATGAATTTTTATAGTTAATTTATTAACATGATTCTAAGATGGTTTATAAAAGTCCTTTAATAAGTTGAGAAGTTTGAAACTTTTCAAAACTGTGGTTGAAGTCTACTGACGATTTGGTAAAAAGCGCCAATGAAATACATATAGACATTGCTTAACCACCCAACAAA
The DNA here is from genome assembly GCA_963675445.1 of Linnaemya vulpina. Classification (NCBI taxonomy): domain Eukaryota; kingdom Metazoa; phylum Arthropoda; class Insecta; order Diptera; family Tachinidae; genus Linnaemya; species Linnaemya vulpina. Next base: position 91,344,168 of record OY776277.1, read on the forward strand.
TAAAAGTTAATATTTTTGTTTTTGTAAAACCATAAATTTTATTTTAGTTAAATTTTTACATATACATCTTTATTAGGAGCTAAATTTTTTCATGTCTAAATATATAGGCCTGAATTGAGTTTTATACATTGATAAGATGATATACTACTAAGCATGAAATGATTGTAATAGGAGCTGCTTTTCACGCTCCTTTTTCTTTACAACATCCAAACTTCGCTGACGCCAAGTACTTTTTCTCAATTTAATTGGACGACTTCCCACATAGCGGCCATCCATTTCTTTCATAGCTTTAATAAAATCAGCCGGCTCACGAAAGCTTACAAATCCAAAGCCTTTACTTTTTCCAGTACGTTTGTCGCGCACAACTCGAGCCCTCTGAAACGATGGATATTTGTTAAAAGTTCTGGTTAGAACTTCATCATTAACATCATTTCCCAAGTCACCACAAAAAATTCGGAAATCATCGTCGGACCAATCAGCTAAAGATGAATCTTCCCAAACTTGACCACCAGCTATACGCACAGTTTTACGATCTTTCTTCTTCTTTTCAGTCGACTGAAAAGATTGAAGAGCGGAGGACGCTTTTGCCGCCTTTATAGCTTCTTCAGCTATTGGATTGGGGCCTGATTTTTCCGCCTTTAACTTTTTTAATTTCTGTGTAACATCAAACTGTATAAGATTCACATCTATTGGGACAGCAACGGGTACTGAAGGAACGTTGACGGATTGCCTACTCTGGTACAATTTTGGCGCACTGCTTAAGACTACCGGAGTGGTTGTGACAGGGGCGGCAGTCTTTACAGCTTGTGTCGGTACAAATGTCGGCATGAACGCTGGTGGAGGTATAGGCGGCGGTTGAACAGTTATCCTGGGCGGAACCGTTTGTGCTGCTGTAGAACTTGTAGTTAGTGGTTGCTGTTGAAGTTTTTGTTGTACCTGACTATAGGTGTTAGCTGCTATTATAGGCCTCACCTGGTTGGGTACAAAGAGATTTCGAGTAGCGGTTGGTGCTGTAGCTGGTTTTGATATTTCCGCTTCGAATCGAGATAATTCATCTTCAATATTTTTTCTTTTTGTTCCCATATCAATGGTTTGAAATAGTTTTCATTAAAGGTACGATAAAGTTAAATTAAATTCCAAATATTACCAAATAACTTCTCAACGGGAGATATCGACATCTGAAATGTAGTTGCCATATCGAAATGTTTGTAATCATAACACAACAAGTGATGTAACAGCAGCGGTTTTTGCTTGCTAGGAAGGTGCAAATATCTACATATATGACACTATGCATATGTGCGTTTTATGGGCATATCTTATTGTGAATTACAACTAAACAGTATTATTTTGCAATAAATATATTTTGATGCACATTTACTAAAATATGAATTTTACGAATTCTGTAAATGTATCAGTGGAGACCACATGCGAAAATAAAATTCAAGAGATTGCTTATGATGGAACCGAAATATATGAACCGTAAGTTGCTGGAGTTAATATGTTGATATTGAAAACTTACTTTTCTGTTTAAAACAGTCCTCCAACTCTCTCAGAGACTCTAAAAAAGTGTGCAGCTAAAATAGATTTTAGCAAAACGTCTTTAGAAGAACTCAAAAAAGAAGAAAAAGCGCAAGCAGATGATGCTGACATTGATGCTCAGTTTCAACCTAGCTTATGGCCGTGGGACTCTGTACGGAATAAATTAAATGATGCCCTGACAGAAGTGTGTGTTCTAGCTGATGTCATATCCATAGCTAAAGACAAACGTTATCTGGTACTGGATCCAGTTCCAGAGACAGAAGCCGAGAAAGTTAATGCTATTGTTCAAGTCTATAGTCGAAAGAAAGCCCTTAATCAAGCGGCACAAATATTGCTGAGTGGGGCTGAGCGTTTGAAGAATACACACACAGAACAGCGCAACCGCAACGTCTCAGATTTTCATATAGAACTGCTGCGCTTAAGACAAAATTGGCGATTAAAAAAGGTTTCAAATGCCATAATTGGAGATTTAAGTTATCGAACGGCGGGATCAAAATTTGGCATGAGCGGGACCTTTGAAGTCACTAAAGCCGAAGATGTAGCCGAAGAAGAGGCAGTCGGTACTTCCACCTCCTTGGCAATAACAGGAACAAATAATGGCTTAACAAATACTTCTCCAAAAAATAGTTCTGCATTGAGAGTTATAGTTCCAGCAGAACTTCAAGGGGTTGCATATTTTAAAGTTATCACACAAAAAGATCAAGAAGATCTGTGTACAGCTACGGTGAATTTGATGGGACATGGTCCTAATACCACACAGCAAGGTGGAGTTTGGCAAAAGACTATTGAAGATGCGCAAAATGTTCTCTTTTGCAAAGAACTTTTTAGTCAACTGGCTAGAGAAGCTATACAACTGCAGGCACCCATACCACATGTTGTGATAGGCAATCAGATTAGAGCCACACTTTTACCCGGAATACAATTGATAATATCCCTGTGTCACTCCACTACAGTGGACAGCAATCAGCCCACTCCCATAAATGATCATGATCACGATCACGTTTTAGAACATTCATTACATCAACTGTTACGCGAGGTGCACCATAAAAATTCGCATCATCCTTTTCCTCATCCAGCGAGCGGTCCATTAGGTCCAAGCAAAAAACGTATGCTGGCTGGCCCTATGGCAGCTGATCGTCAAAGTCTAGTCGAAATGACGAAACATCAAACAATTTTGGAGCAAATTATTGCCCAAGCGCAACATATTTTTATGCGTAAACGCACCCAGTATGTATTGGATACGTTGGCCAGAGACGTTAAAGATCCTCAGATTGTTTCACATTGGAACGCTATGACAAGTCCGACAATGTCTTGCGTTAAAATAAATATAGTAACGCATGGGTAAGAAATATGAGTTTTACTATATATATATATATATATATATATATATATGTGTGTATATATATATATATATATATATAAATATAAATATATATATATATATATATATATATATGTGTGTGTGTATATGTATATATATATATAAATATAAATATATATATATATATATATATATATATATATATATGTATATATATATATATATATATATATATATATATGTATATATATATATATATATATATATATATATATATATATGTATATATATATATATATGTATATATATATATATATATATATATATATATATATATATATACATATATATACATATATATATATATATATATATATATATATATATACATATATATATATATATATATATATATATACATTTATATATATATATATATATATATATATATATATGTATATATATATATATATACATTTATATATATATATATATATATATATATATATATATATACATTTATATATATATATATATATATATATATATATATATACATTTATATATATATATATATATATATATATATATATACATATACATATGTAATCATATATATATATATACATATATATATATATATATATATATATATATATATACATATATATATATATGTATATATATAATTTTTCTTTCATGACAAAAAAAATTTTTTATATAATCCGTTTATATTATGCGTTTTCAGTTATGATACTATTAATCGCACATCTCTCGTTATACATGTGCGTGAAAGATCTCTCAAAGCAATATGTCGTGATGGGCGTGTAATGCATCTGTCGTATGAGCCACAAGAACTACGTGATCTTATACTTTGTCAAATAAATTCCCATCAAATTTCATGCCTCTTGAATTTAGCGCGTTGTATGGCATGGCAAGTTCTGTCGAACAGTAATCACTTGGGAATCGGAAAAGTGGAGCCTCTTGGTAATGCAAGCTCTTGTTTGTTGGCATCGCCGAATAGTGATCGCATGATTGCGGTACAAATACGATGTACACAATCGCAAATGGATGTAAAAGTATATATAGCCAAAAGTCCGCGCCAAGATTTCTTTCCGAATCCTTTGGTTCCTGAAAAGTTTTGGGAAAATTTGGGTGGCCATTTCAAGGAGGTAAGTAATTCCAATTTTGATACGCTACAAGTCGAAAAAATGTACTAAGTTTTTTCTGCTTGAGGCTGCATACCAAGTTTTGTTTATATGTATAAAAAGCATTAGAGAAGAAGCAACGACTAGTGGAATATTTTTTCTATTTCTTGCAGGTACGTTTCGATAAAATTGAAGGTAAAAGTTTTCTTAATAAGATGGAATTTTTAATGGCTTCATTAAATAGCAATTCGTCCTAAGTTTATATGATTATAAATCGAAAATGTAATTTTGTCTTTTCAATCAACGTTAATCAATTTTTAAAACCCGCATATTAAAGAAAAGCGCAATCACATTTTGAAATCAATAAATTTCATTAGTATCAATAAAATTATGTAAAAATTTTGTAATAATATTTGCACAAATTTCAAATTAGTTATAGAAGTGAAACTTTAAACGCATACATACTTAAACGCAAACTTCTGCCAACCGTTCATGTATTCAACAAACAAATATGAATTTGTTAAATTGATATGAAATTCACTTTATTTGCAGGATAATCTTCCGGTATTATAATATAATGTGTAACGTTAAATCGATTTTTTTTATTTTGACAAGAAACATTGCTTGTAGCTCTAAATTAGCCCTGTGGTTTGATTTTTCACAAATTCCTCTTTCAATATATGTAAATAATTGCAAATTGCGTTTACAAGAAAAACTGAGGTTGCTTTTGCAGGCAACTCTTTGATATTTTTATCATTGGAAATAAATGTTTTATCACTAGAAAACTTAAAAAAACAAATAAGCTTTCGGTTAAAATGCATGCAGCGTTCCTGTGTATTAAACTGATTTAAAAAAATCTACCTGAAAGATATCAAATCGATATCCCCAATTTTAAGCGATGTACGCTTTTCAGAACATGGACGATAATATAATTAGTTCTGCTGAGTGTACAATGTTATTGATAGATGATGAGTGTTGATATGTGCCATGTGTCAATTGAAGATACATGTGCTAATTGAAGGAACATGTTCATCGAAAATGATATTTTTGGCTAAAATGAGTCAACATCAAGCCTCGTTGTCAATTATATTTTAAGTGCAACCAGAGCACTGATCGCTTACTTTCTAAAGTTTTGAGTCTTACTCTAAGCAGTTACCTTCTACACCTCAGATAAATGTATAAGATTACGGTTTTTCTGAGGAATTTTCTGTGATTAACTACGTTGCCACTTTAATTGAAGGCATATACAGTCAGTCACAGTGACAGATAAAATTCGGTTTAACAACATTGCCGACATATGGTCAAAACACCCCGTCGGGTTCTGTGCACCGATACTTTGCAAAGTATATTTGGAATAAATAAATAAACACATTTTAAAACTGCCAGTGATTAATAATTACAATTGATTCAGCCATTATGACTGTAGTCTATACTCAATCGAATTTTATTAGAGAAAGATAATAACATTAGTTTTATTAAAAGGAAATTACAAACTCTTTGTCAAATCCAACGATAAACGATACAAGGCTTGTGGATTTATCAAATATTTAATTTTTGAGTTCTGTTAATAAAGGGCTGCCTGATTGATACTAAAAAATATTAATAAAAGAAAATTATGACCTGTTTAATATCTGATTTTTATTAATATATAAATATGTGTATATGTACATTAAGTTCCGTAATTAAATCATGGTCGTTTGTATTTGTAAAAAATAAAATACTTGTTTCTTTATTTACAAAGTTTTGTGACAGATATTGTTTATATATTTTATACAATCTTACCAATATTAAAGTATTTGTTTATGGAAGATATTTTTGAAGATTTGTGGTCACGTTATACATATTCTGGTGCAACAAACATTTTTTACAATGGAATACATATTTTTGAAACATTTAAACAAATTATTCATGTTTAGAAACATACGATTAAAAAAAGTGCTGTTGCTTACTTATCTATAACAGCACGAAATAATAACTGAAATTGAATAAAATTAGTGAACTATATTTATATACTCGTATGTATGTACATATCGTTGGTATCAAGTAGATTATAACTTTCTAGTAGAAAGTAAAAACCCAAAAGAAACTATTGATCGTAACAGGTGTATTTGTGTGAAATGTATTATATTCACTGAAATACCTTGTGGTTTACTTGAGGCCATCGATATGTGTACTGCATGGTTTTCCCAAAGGTTATTGTGCAAACTACAAATTTAACGCGTGATAATTGTTTTGATCCAAAAATTAAGAGAGTAAATAGATAATTATTATATTTTTGAAATAAGTTTAAAATTATTTATCAGGCTTAAGTGCAAATCTGCGTATTTAAAAATTACTTAAAAATTAAAGAGTAAAAGGTTTGCTTATGCTGGAAACATGTCCAAATACGTTCCTATAGGAGGAAAGGAATGTTTAAAACACCTGAAGTGCAGACAGGTTATATCTTAACAGGTCTTAATTTCGTTTTAATTTTAACTTCATATTTTCTAAATCAAATTAAATATTGAATTTGACAGCTACATTTATTCCACATCGAATCGTGAATAGCCATTAAAACGTACTGATGTTGGCATGTGAGGTAGAAATCTCAGGCTATTTGAGGTCCGAGAACCTGTTACAAGGGCAGATTTAGGCATAGTAAATGTATCTTCTAGATTTATTGTATTGGCGCGATTCGTGCTCTAGTTAAGATTATATTTTTAATCAATTACATATGTAAAGATATATGCAAGTATATGTAGAAAATACTAACCCATCTTTCTAAATCACAAAACACCATACTGTAATTGGAATGTATTTTAGAATTAGTTGTAGCACCAGCAGAAGACGTTACAGATGCTTTTTGTTGTAAAAGTGCTGTGGTAGTATTGGTCATTCTTAAGTGTAATCCTCGATTAGTAGAAAATAGAATGGGTGTATCATGTTTCAAATGGGACTCGTTTTCAATATACGGTGGTGACTCTTCATGCTTTTCGTTTAATGTAAAACTACATCTATCATGTTGTTTCATATTTGTTGCTGTCATTTTATTTATGCTGTTTTCAGTGTTTGTCATGTTTTGTTTTGAACTTTTGTTCAAATTAATTCACACATTAATTAGTTAAAATTATAATTAGTATAAATTATAATAAATAATAAATATGCCTATGTACATATATTTAGACATACATACATAAATGTGCATGGAAATGCACATACTCATATATGCGCATGCATGTACTATGAAAGTAATGAACTTTATAACTTGACATATTTTGTTAGTATGAACTTGATTTAACATTTATTGATTTTACAATTTCCTCCATTATTTGTCCTTAAACTGTTTGTACATCCACTGTATAGTAAAACAATGTTTATATTTTTAATAATATATTAATTGATCTTAGAATAAAACTGCTATTTTATTTTTAACAAATTTATTGCTTTTTTTCGAAATCTTTGAAATACTTTATTTCCTTGCCGAAGGGTCACGATTTTCATGCTATTCTTTTTTTTTTGTGCTATTGTTTGCACTGTTGCCAGACTTGAAGTCATTGGGGCCAAAAATTTTTCCTCATAAACAATTTGTACAAGTGCAAAAAACTTACTATTTTAATATAATAGGTATATTTCTTCACTTTTTGGGCAAAGTCTTGTAAAGTAAGAGTAAAATTTCTCAATGGAAGACAAAAATACCAAAAAGTACGGGAATGCTAAAAAGGAAGTGTTTTATCGCAAAATAAAACATCTATAGATTGATAGGTCATTCCGTTTATATAATCAGTTAAAAACGTTGAACGAAACAAATATACATATAAACTTAATGAAAATATATGGTATTCTTATTACATATATAATTAAGAAAAAAATATAATATAGTCCTAAATTATTATTTCATTGTAAAATAGCCAAGAATTAAAAAAAAACTTATATTCAGCCTTGTTAAAGAATACCATTCCACGAAAATACAAGTTTTTTCAGAAACAAAAATTTTATTTTTTTTTGTTTCTTAGTTGGTACACACTAATACAAGCGGTTATAAAAACTTTTTCGTACCAATAAAAACTCGAAAGACTTTTGTGTATGGAAATTTAATAATTTAGAAGTTTAAATTTCGAAAATGAGTGGGAAGCAAGTGCAGAATCACAACCATTTCTAGATAAGAATTCGACATACCCAAAAATATTATAGATGGTAAAATATATTTACATTACGGCGATGTTATTAACCCATATTTAACACGTGTTTGATCTTCTGGCAGATGGGTCAGATTATCTTAAATTTATAGATTTTCTCAAAAAAACAATTTTGAATAGCATTTCTCTTTAGCTTTTTTGGCACTACTTGTAGATTTTTATTACAACGCATCACCACATGTCAGAGTTCAATTTATGTAGTTCTGAAATAGAATTATTACGTGTTTTAATTTTTTCATGCAGAAAACAAGATGCGCAACAGTTTTCCAGGTTGAAATTTTTAAAATCGATTTAAAATTATATTATTCCGAAACGTTGTTTGAATTCAACCGCTAAGTTCGAGTCTCAGGCACAAAACTTTTTCACCACGCATAAAAGTATTCGGGCCACCGGAAATCTTCATTTATAGACATTATGTGTACTAAAATTTTTTTTACCATATAAATATTTGCTATGTTACACTGTGCGTTCGATTCGAAACTGTACAAACCTGTAAGGTTTCCCCTCGAAATGTACAACAACTCAACAGTGCATGTCAAGGAGTTAAAAAGACATTTAAAATTTTTTCACTTAATTGATCAACATTACGTATCGATTTTTCGCAAAAAATTAATTAAATTAATACTATAATGTTATATAGTAATAAGCGCAAAAATTGTTAAACAAACTTACAGATATACATATTTTGGGTTGCAATTTTTGGTTTTAGTTTAGTTAATTTTTTAGAATAATAACTTGAATAGTATACATGTATGTATACATTACAAATATGCTTTTTAATTTTGAATATTGTCTCGCCGATAACATTAGCTAATAGTTAAAAATTATAGACGATTCAGTTGCTACTTTTTGATGAATATAAGATATACAATCGTCAATAAAATTTAACGCAAATCGCACAAGTAGAATTTTTATAAATTCTTCGCAGAATATTTAAAATATTAAATGAATTAAAAGCCAGTTTTTATCTTGCGTATTTCGCAATGCATTAAGGATGCTTGGACCTCTTATTTGATAAAATCAACAATCAAAGTTGACCAGGAAAATCCAAATTTATTGTTATACATATAACTGAGAATATCGTACTTTATTTCGATTTAATTTATGTTAACATTATTATTCTTTTCATTTTATGTGACGTTGACTTTCAGTTATTCTGTAACTATGTACAACGTCACGTCAATATAATATCGAAAACAGGTTACTTCTGCACTTCAGTTATTCAGGAATTGACAGCCTCTTGCTGTATACAAGGATTAGAAGTTGACAATTAGTTTCGTAATAAAGGGAATTGTTTATTTGTCTCTTTTTTTTTAAAAAAGCTCATTAATTGCTCTATTTTGATCTCTTGGAAAAAAACTGTCGCGTCCGTATTTATACCTTCACTTCACATGAAAATGTTATAACAATCCATTTAAGGTTGCCGCTCTCAAGATAGTTGATGTAGAGGACCATATTTTGCTTTGTATTACAGCTTTTATAATTTAGAAACATGTTGTACATAATCGAAAGTCGAAAAAGTACTGTTAGATTTAGTGTGTTATACTTTTTATAAATTGTGAAGAAAACTTTGAATTAATTTTATATCAATTGAATAAGTGCGCATTAAGAAAATGTATAATACAGAAATATAAAATATGAAAGCCATAAAATTGTGTGTAATATTATTTTTTTTATTAATTTTTAATGTGTACTTCGGCCCCTCGAAGCATTTGGGTAGAATAATCATTATTGTAGAATAAACATTATGGCGATTCTTTTAGATGCATCGTCAAAAGGTAATCGGAATACGATATCTCAGACGGATAATTGATCTTCTACGACTGAAAATGATAGCTGGTAATGCGCTTAAATGTATCTAGAATGATCCTTGGGTTTTCCGTGAATTAAAATAAACACAAACTAATTTTCTTCTTTACTTTTTACAAATATTGTTTTAAAACTTTATTCATTTTTGTTGTTATTATTTTGCATGTGACGAATCCTTTGTCATCGTTATCATTTCCTTTATGTATCATTGTGCTTTCTGAATATTTATGTATAGTATGTATGGATTTGTTGTAAGTATGTATGCATGTGTGTTAATAATTGTTTGTTAACATGTTTACTGCACGTTAAATATGTTTTTTTATTTATATATAATTGGTAAATTTATTATTTGCTGTTTCTGTGTAATTCTTGTGTTTTAGTTTTTAATTGTATAATTAACACTAAAATACTTGTTATTAAACATTTTTGTCTCATTTATAATTATAATTAATTTTTATGCATTTTCCAATTTTCTTAATTTTTTTGCTATATGCTATTATTTTCTCTTTAATTTTTTTGTGGTTGATTTTTTTGCAAATATTTTTTCTTTCAAAAATTTATTTTTCAATTTTTTTTATTTTTTTTAAGAATTTTTATTTATCTTTATATATTTATGTATATATTATTTTATAAATAATAACTTATTTTAAGCAAAATTCTCATTACTTGTATTTTAATAATAAATTAATATACAGTGTCTCACATAATTTTTCCACCTTTAGTATTTACTCGCTTATTGTATATGGGGGTGTGGGATTTTTGTGCGTATACCAGTAGTATCGCAGAGGTTTTAAAACTAATTTTCAACTAATTTAGAAGGAGGTTATACAACCAATTTCAAATAAAAAATTAAAATTTTTTTTAAATGTGTTTTCCGTATTTAATTTTCTAGCTTCGAATTTGATTATGAACATGAAAAAACTTGTTTTGAAATCGAAACCAAATATTAAACATACTTTTTATGTCATGACAAAATTAAAACCTTAAAATCAGACGAGTTCAGTTTTTATATATTAAGTTGCTTGACACAATGATATAAAAAAGTAACTGCACAAATAACATTTGAAATAAAAACAAATTAAAAATTTTTTTGTTTGTTTTTAACGCCACATAGCTTGCGACATCGTTCTATAAACCATAAGTCATATGCTTTTTGTTTTGTTATACTGAAGTTCGAATATTTATGTGAGAAACTGTATATAGTATATGTTTATATTTATAAAGTGTTATAGGTATTTACTTCTTTATTTTAAATAATTTGGTTATTATTTAAAATAAAAGGAAAAGAAGATTCAAACATAAAAATATACATTAAGATGAAATATAATAAGACTTTGCTTTGCTAAAGTATAATATAATAAAACAGTTGAAAAATAAAAGTTACTCTATAATAAAATTTTTAAGTTTTATAAAATTCTAATTTATTTTCTTTTAATTGTTGTATAGTAAAAAAAACTTATAAATACAAAAACAAGAGGAAATAATATTGGTTCTTAGGTATTTATTATTAATATATGTATATTTAATTAATTTGTTTGTACAATTATTATATAGAATATAATATCTTATTGATAACATATTTAGTCGTAATTTTATAAATTATTTGTTCAATGCACAACCTAAAATTCTTAAAACAAAAACAAATTACATTCATACATATGTGTAAAATATTTTTGTTTTGAAAGACTATTTGAAAACAACGATAAACGTTACAAGGCATGTGAATTGAACAATATCTTGCGTCAAAATTTCTATAAACAGTCAAGGTAAATAATATAGCTTCAGCCTAAACTAAAACTCAATTAATAAAATGCTATTTACATACATATTTAATTTTGCTGATTTAAATAAATGATTCTAATATACAGTGTTGAAAATTTTCTAAAAACTTTATTTTTAAATTATATTATACATGTATATGCAGAATGGAGAGCATTGGTTGTTTGCGAAGTAATAAAAGTTATACTGTGAACGCTATGTCGTTTTAAAATGTTCTTATTTATATTAAGCTTCAGCTATGTTTTCTAATCTACATCCCCATGAAAATGAAATATATTAGATTTTTGTGACGATGAGTTTGTTATGCATTTAACCACAAAACTACAATTTGGTTAAACATTTAGGCTAAATAAATAACGATCAAAATTTCTTCGACATTTATACATACATATGTACACGAAAATTACTGAGGACATAAAGAAGTGTTAAATGGTGTTTTTACTCTTAAAAGCTATACACTAGTAAAATTTCCGTAACAAAGTCGGTGGATAATTATTATCGTGAAATTAAACAAACAGCAAAGACACTAAAATTATTGTTTGGTCATACATAATTGCCAGTTTTCTTTACATAAAGTACACAAACGGTATTTAAAACAACAGAACTTTAGACTATTTTACAAACACTAAATAAATTTAAAAAAAATTCTATTATATTTATGATTTTAATCATGTATGTATACATCGTTAGCTTAGTGTGAAAAGCCTCTCTATTCTCACATAATTGCAACTCTTTTGTAGAAACAAAAGCTTAATATAAACAGTGATTATCATAATATAAAGCCATTATATTTGATACATTTGCATTAAATTTTTGTGACGAGTTTCATTTGTCTGAAATGTATTCGGATAACTAAAATAATCAATGGCGAAATAAGAAATTATAGGGCCTTTCTACACGATAACAACAACATGTAGGAATTTTATTGAATCACGTTTACTATTGAAAATTTAGGTTATTATATTTACTAAATAAATAAATAAATAAATAAATGGGAAACATCAATCAATGAACTAGTTTAAAACAAAATCTTGTAAGAATTTCAGTATTTTCGATGGTATTGAAAGACAAAACTAACTAATTTCTCATAAACTTAAATTTTACTTTTTCAGGGTATTAATCTTTACACTGACATGGTTTCAATAAATGTATGCTTTTACCATACAATATGATTTGATAGAACCAATTTAAAACAATTGGTTTCAAGTAGGTTTTATGAATGCAGCTTTGTTTTTGTGTCTTAAGTTGGGTATTGAAAAAAAAAACAGACCTCTTTAATTTATTGTAATTAAATTTATTGGACACACCATGTGTTAAAACCTGAATTTATTAATAAAACTTGCAGTGCAAACGTAAACTCACATATTTATGCGTTTAATGCTAAAACCGTACTATTGTCACAATTATATCGCGAATGTAATTTTACCCAAGGAAGAATAACGAAAAATATATTTAAATACAGCTTAAATTTATAGAAAAATTTGTTAATTGTATTAATACTATAATAGAAGTTAAAAACTGCAAAAATTCATATTTAGCATGTTTTTGATTATGTCATAATAAAAATAAGTTTTTACATAAATTTTACACATTTTAGATCTAACAAATCTGTATTTCCTTTTTTTGTTATTCCAATGTAGCGCTAAGCATCAAAATACTTTGTTTCGTTACATATCTGCATCACATAAATAATTTAAAATTCAAGATGATGTACACGCTTTTGAATATATAAAAAATTAAAGCTTAACGGTGCAAAATTTATCTGGAAAAGGCCAGTAAATCGAAACATAAAAACCTGGCATTATTCCAATGATAAAGAGTGCATATATTTATGTACTTGTTTTGTTTTTTTAGGACGACATAGCACTATCATTCGAAAATTTGAATCTATATGCATACGTATGTAGTTAAAATTATTGGTTAGATAAAGCAATAAATGTAGAATTATACTGTTTTACTTTGAGAAATCGCAAAGGATATGTAATTAGGCAGAAAAACAGCGAATTTTATTAAAATTTCAAAATATATTATCATTTGTAGCACTAGAAACAGAACTAATACCATACGAATATGTATTTTTTAAAAGAATCCATTGCCAATGTACAATATTTTAATTTTTTGCAGAACTTATATATTTATGTAGATACGTTTAACAGGACCAAAACAATGCTGACAACTAAATATATTTAATATACATACAACAAATAAGTATCAAGTTGAAATAATCTATAAGTTCAGTTTCTATTTTATGCTCTGCTTTAATTTACATATTTGTACAAAAATAATTTAAAATACTCAATTATATTAATATGTTCTCAAATTCATAAATTTTCTTAAATTTTTTCACTACACGAATCTTTTAAGTATGAAAGCCGAAAACTATATTTTTATATATGTATGTAGTACCTATTTACAAATTGTGTTTCTTTTAAGTAATTTAATTTTGTTAATAAGTACCTAAATATTAAAAATTTTTAATATTTTTATATGATTTTCGTTTTTACAATTTGTTTATCATGTGCAAAATTTCACTTGAAAAGATTCTACTGTAACCCTAAGTTTTATAATACAACTGTCATAATTTTAAATTTTATATAATAACCATTAGTGTAGAAATATTTTTATTTAAAAAAGTAAACGAAGTTAATTAAAGAAAGAGCTTATGGAGGAAAAGTTCATATTTTCATTCACATTTGAACTATATCTTCAAATGTGTTTTGAAGAATTTATTTCTACATTATACCTTTCTACCGAGCAAATATATATATATATATATATATATATATATATATATATATATAGTTGATTTATCTTTTTTGACCTTATCAGTTTATTATAATATTAATCAAGCTTATGGTCGTTTTTTATCAAATTGTATTTGGTCTAATTTTTATTCGATATTTCGTTAACAGCGTGTTAACATCTTCATGAAATAAAAATTATTAAAATTTTATAGACAAATGGTTTTGAAACATGACATGTTTTTTTGTTGAAATAATATATATAAAATATATATATATATATATATATATATATATATATAAATATATATATACATATATATACTTATTTATAAGTATATATTAAACATATGTATGTATATATATATATATATATATATATATATATATATACATAATTATATATGTATATGTATATAGTGAACACATATATATATATATATATATATATATATATATATACATAATTATATATGTATATGTATATAGTAAACATATATATATATATATATATATATATATATGTATATATATGTATATATTAAAAAAAAAAAAAAAAATATATATATATATATATATATATGTATATATATGTATATATTAAACATATATATATATATATATATATATATATATATATATATATATATAAGTATATGTATATATTAAACATATATATATATATATATATATATATATATATATTTATATATATGTATATGGTATATGTATACCTATATATATATATATATATATATAGGTATACATATATATATATATATATATATATATATATATAAATATATAGGTATACATATATATATATATATATATATATATATATATATATATACATATATATATAGGTATACATATATATATATATATATATATATATATATATACATATATATATATATATATAGGTATACATATATATATATATATATATATATATATATATATATATATAGGTATACATATATATATATATATATATATACATATATATATAGGTATACATATATATATATATATATATATATATATATATATATATACATATATATATAGGTATACATATATATATATATATATATATATATATATATACATATATATATATATATATATATATATATATATACATATATATATATATATATATATATATATATAAAGGATATTTAGAGGATGCCAAAATCTGTTTTCGATGCCCTACCACCATGACAATCAATCAGCATATCTTTTCAAGGAATTGCTTGATGAATCATGGGCTGTAATTTATTTTTACATCTCAACATCTCACTTCACGGTGGGGTTCTGCAACATATTGAAAGTTATGCTCGTCAGGAACGTTGTGCTTGTAGTCCTCGGGTGTTTTCGTAGTTATATGATAGAAAAGATAATACAAGGCAGAAATATTATTGAAAGATAATTTTTTCTATTATAATCAATTTTATAATTTCGTGGTATTTATTTTGTATACCGGTTCCGTAATATGTTCCGCAAGGCTAACAAATATATGGCCTTAATTTTTCCAAAAAATTTTTACATCATAAATTGGTGGTCGGCAAACCATAGTTATCAATAGTTCTGATGAAATAGGATTCCAGTTTATATTTTTATATTTTCGGTGTTTCGTTCAAAAATGGATAACATTTTAAAGTAATAGGAAAAATAGATTTAAGACTTACAAGCCATATGAATACTCATTTAAAAAATCCATCTTTTTTGCAATAAGTCCAAATATGTATGTACTTGTGAAGAAAATTTCGTTTCGGGACAAATTTTTTCAATATCTCAGCGTTCGTATACTTAAAAAAAAATATAACACTTTCCATGCAATTAATGCCAGTTTACAATGTGTGGGAAGTAGTTTTCATGGTATCTTACTCTGCTCACAATATATGCAGAATTAAGTTAGTGAAGCCTACGGTCACATTACATTATTACGCATGCTACGCAAAACACATCACTGTCTCGCTAAGTTTCCGTAAAGCGGAAACTGTTCAATCCACAAATTCGGTATTAGATAATCGATCCTATAAGCAATATTTGCTGGATTTCTTCCGGAGATCTCTCAACATGATTTTTTTTTCATAACTTAAGTCAAGTTGCCGTCAGTTCTACATTTTCGGCTGTCCTGTGATATGAACAATATTTTTCTAATCACTTAACTGTTTGTGAAATTATATATAATGCCTCTTTTGACTAACGATTTGTAGCTAGTTTGGGCTGAGTGTAAGATAAGTGCCAAATAATATTGCTTTATGCGTTTTCAAGACCATTGAAAACTGATTTTCTTTCAATTATTTTTCGACATAAGGGAACGATTTTCGCAGTAAATACTAATTCCAAATATTAAATGCATTGTTTAAGAACGCATGTGTGAATCCGGCTTTAATATTATAATTAAGATGACCCAATAAGTTCGAACTAATCAGCCGTATTATGAATGACGACGTCGACGTCACATCAACACGACAGTAAAAAATGGTCATTTGTCCGGTCTTTGTCGACAGAAATTGACTTTTAGTAACATTTTCTATTAATATTATACGCCATAAAGAATACCAAAAGGCTCTTAATAATAAATAATTATTGTCGACAATGAAATGACAAGTAGCAGTGTTTTGCTGTCGTGTTGATGTGACGTCGTCATCCGTAATGTGAGCGAATAACTTTTAATGATATTAAATCCTGTTTCAAACATAAAATATACATAAAATTTAATTTATATATTCCAATTACCTTAATTGGAATTATGAAATAATGCTGTTTATGAAAACATTTGTTTAAATTTTAGAATATTTTATGTTCTAGCTTTTAAAAACTGTTTTTGGAATAGATTTCTCTGCTTTAAATTTACAGTTCTCTAAATACACTTGCTCACTTCACAGGTTTTGCTGAATCTTTCAGTTGTATTTCAAAATACGATAAAAAAAATTGTCAATTATTTAAACTTAAAACGATACAAGAATTTAATCAGACAATTATAATTAAATAAACCTGTGAGTAATAAGGACTTAACGAATTTAAGTAATAGAATAGACACAGGAAAAATATTTTTCATGAAAAAGAAAAACAACGGAAATACAGAAAAAAAATTTTATAGAACTAAAATGATGTCGTGTATTTCTTCAGTAATTTGTATGATTTATTTCTTTTTTCTGCCTGCCCATAAATAAAATCTTATTTGTTTTATTTGTCTTTCGAAATTAGCCACTTCTTCGAGTCGATTTTTGTCTTTAAACTTTTCAAACCCTAATCCCTGTCCTCAATGTTTTAATTTGGAAATTATTTTTAATTTATTTATATTATATACATTCTATATTGTAAATGGATGTAATAGTTGGTTTGTTTTTGCAATATTTTTGAAATAATTTATTTATTTTTTTTTTGTGTTTTTATGTTTTATAAAACTTTATATATTTTACGCTTATTTATAATATAATAATAATTGTTGTGGTTTATATTTTCTTTTGCTTTTTCAATCTTCTATTTGTTTAAGTTCAAAACTAAAATTAATTTACAAATTAAAATAATAATAATAAAATATTATTTAATTTTTTGTTTAATGCCATTTACCAGTTATATTTTTGTTTCTATCTTTGCTGCTTAAGTTAAAAAGGGATTTATTTTACTTCTTCAACTTTTTCAAATGTATTTGAGAAGAGATTTCTGTATTACTGATCTTTATCATAATTTGGGAATTCTCTTAGAGATTGGCTTAAATTTTATCGGATAGAAGGGTAGGGGCGTAGTAGTTTCAGATTAAAAGAAAGGAATCAATCATTCCATTAATTTGTCCACTTTCGCTATTTATTTAATTTTTTCATATTTCTAAGAATTTAAGAATTTTTCTTGTTGTTTAGATGCTGCAGCAGCAGTGGCAGCCGCCATTGATGACCATAGATGCTGGAGCATAGCCGTAGTTAAAGTGGAAGCAGCTGACGACGCTGAAGCACTAGAACATGGATTTGTTGGATCTTTAAGTGTATTATTCATCGTGTTAAAAGATTGGAGTGCTGCTGCAGATAATTCAGTGACATTCGCTTCGCTTTCGCTTGTCACAGTTGCACATGTGACATTTCTTTGTTGATAACTGCTGTAAGATGAGCAGGAGAAGGAATTACTAATTGGTGTATTTATTGATGTTGATGGTTGGTGTGGTGTTTGTGTTAGACGTTGTGGTATATTTTGTCCTGGCGGTTATTGCATGAAATAATCGGGATGTTCTGAATCTTTCTCAAATCTTTTCGCTTCTTCGTGCATACTTTCTTTAATTTTGAGTATAGCCGCTGATTCAGTTTGATCATTTTCTCCCGGTCCGCCAAAGCCGCCCAGATTGTAATCACCCATGCCACTACCAGAATCTTCGCGGGGTGTACCAGGTCCTCCATTGGCTGGTGAGTTTTTCATACCATCGAGACCTGTGCCATCACCGGCACCACCATTAAGTACAGGGCCCATAGAGTTTGGACCACCACCCATAGGTCCCATTCCGCCAGGTCCACCACCACCGCCGTCAGGACCTCCCCCCATGGGGAATTCCGGTTTCATTAGTGAGTACATATTGTCGCCAGGACCTCCAGGGCCCGCTTGTGTGTTATCTTGAGGCGAGGGCATAATAGGTGTTCCAGGTCCAGGCGGACCGTTAGAGCCCGGTCCGGGACCATAATTTCCAGGCGAAGAAGATGAATATGCATTCATAGGTGCCGTGGCATTAGGCTGCCACTGCGGTGGTCTACCACCTGCGCCCATACCCATGGGCGGCATACCTCCCGGTCCTCCAGGTGCAGGACCTCTCATACCACCAGGTCCGCCATAACCCATTGGTCCCATACCACCAGGACCTCTGGGAGGATTCATGCGAGGATTCATTGGACCCATCCCTCCCGGCCGCGTAGGATCCATACTGTTCGGCATCATTGGTTGTCCCGGTGGACCATTAAATTCATTACCCATACCTTGCATACGAACGCCAGGCCTTGGACCACCCGGATAACGTGGTCCACCCATAAATGGAGGTTGCCCAGGCATCATTTGTGATGGTGGAGGTTGCGGACTTGATGCATGTGTTGGTGGAGAAGGTCTCATTGTTGAACTGGGAAAGAAGTTCGCTCCCATCGGACCGCCTGGACCCATAGGGCCATCACCTCCTGGTGGCATTTGGCCGAGTGGACTTGGTGCAGGACCGCCGGCACTGTGGGGGCCACCTGGGCCAATACCATTGACACCATAGCCAGAACTTACAAAACCATAATCGTGGAAAGCCTTGGCTTCTGATGAGTGATCGCACTGATCGCGTCTTTCGGGAGCAGCGCAGTATAAGTCCCAAAACACACACCACCATGTATGTAGAAAACCTGGTGGTTCGCCTAATGTTATGTTTTTCTCCCACCTTATTTCAGAGAGGAAAGTTTGTGCAGCTTTTTGGGCTCCCACATGAAGCAGATATTCGTACACATACAGAGCCAATTTTTCACGGGCCTGAGCATCTGAAGGCACCGACGATGTTTTTGATTTGCCATACATTTTATTAGTTTGTAGATGTCCAGTAAGTAGTGTTTTTTATTTATTTACTTATCTGCTTGTTGTTTTTGTTTTTTGTCGAAGTTTATTCAATAATGTTAGTATGTTGGTTAAAATATGCCTTTTCGAGTCCTCTTGTTCTCTATAGTTTTATATTTTTGTTGTTTTTCCTTTCCAGCTGATATTTCTATTTTGTTATGGTGGTAGATCTCAAAGATTCTTTTTTAATAATTAATTGGCGCTCTCTTTGTAACTTCAGCAATTTTCTTCTTTTCCTCTTATTCCTTTTTTAAATATTTTTTAAATACTTTCAATAAATGTACAGATAATCTTGCTGGTCGGTCGCTAATTCTTTTGCTGGTGCTGAGCTCCACAGTCATTCATACATATACAAAACACACGCACACAAATTTTTTTGTGGGGGGATGTGTTCGGGAGAATGAGAGAGATTCTGCTCACGCAGCCGTTCTCCTAGTTTCTGTAACATCCAGCATTTTTATGAAATCTTTTTTTATTTTAATATATGTATGTAATTATGTAGGTAATTTTACAATTCTTAGAGCTCATATATTGGTTGCGTTAATTACATATGTATGTATAACTTTTGATTGATTATTTTATTGATTTGTTTAATACTTGTAAAACTTTTTGTAAGTACAGCCTTAAAATTTTATTTTTTGTTCAAATTTGCGTACCATCAAAAAATTTACTTTGCTTTATTTTTTACAATAAAGATTTTTTTATTTCATTATAACTTCGTTTCGTTTGTTCACTCTCTGTGTATCTCATCCACGGTCTCTGCCGTTCAATTACTTTTCTTTTTGTGTGAATTTTCGTTCAGAAGAAATATTTAGTTCACATTTGTCTTCTTGTATCTGCTGCTTCTTCGTTTTACCGTTTCTTTTGCTTGTGTATTTTATATAAAGTTGTTGTAGTTTTTATTACTACTATGTTGTTATTATTGTTGCTATTGCTGGTGTTGTTGCTTGTTCTTCGTATTTTCTGCTTTTGTTAAACAACCACCTCGTATGTTCCGTGTATTTTTGTTATTGTTGTTATTTCTATGGTGTTGATTTGTTCACTCTTTCACTCACACCAATTTCCCCCCTTTTTTGGTTGTGAGACTTTTTTCTTTGTTTTTGTTGTTGATGATGTTTGTTGAGTTTCGCAAACTGAAATATATGAAAAAAAGACAAAATTCAATATGAAAATTCATGATGAGAATAATGGTGCAATGAAAGAATTGCCAAAAATGTACAGTGCGAGCAATATTGCCAACATAGCGATTTTAAAATGCTCATAGTGGAATTAGATGAGGTAATCCTCGTGTTTAACGGTTTTGTCTGTTACTTCGACATTTTGTAATAGACTAAAAAAGAGTGTTTCTTTCTGTCCTTAATCTTTTACAAATTATCGTATTTTATATCGGTAAGGGTAAATATTTAGTGCTACAGTCATATTTATGCTTGCCATAGTCGAGGTAATCGTTAAAATTGTGCAATGCTTGCCATATTTTTAAAGACTACGTATACAGCAACGATATTGTTTACTACCTCCCGATCTACTGAATTTATATACATATGTACATACTTATTTATATATGTAGGAGAGAGTTAGGTGTCCTTCTCATATATAAATGTATGTATGTACATATCGAAGGTCAGTGAGTCCAATACATTTCACACATATTGGTACATCTCATCACAAAATTTCAGTTTCTATTATGATCAATATATGTACATAGGTAGTATACATGTAGTTTGTTTCTATTTTCTTCTGTTAAGTAATAATTATTTGAGTTGTAACAATGATTGATTTTAAAAATTAATACGTAAGCATGAACGTATATAAATATGTAAGTGATATTCAATACGTGTAAAATTAAGAGAAAAAGTTGGAAAATGCATGTACGTATACATATACATATGTTTATACTTGATCTGAGAGAGGATGCATTTCCTTTTCATTTGAGTCAAAGTGGACTCAAAAAATCGTCAAATTACTTATACCTACATATACATATGAACATACTTATGTATGTATATAAATGTACTTTAGGTTTCAAAAACAAACACTTCTTTTAGTATTGCAATTTTTTAATATACATATTTGATATTGTCTCTAATAAAACTAAATTGGTTCGTCTCGTTTAGAATTGTTAGGGTTTCTTTTTAACTTCGACGCTTTTTCTAGTGTAATTGTCAACCCGGTTTTGAAATTTTTGCACAAGAAAAGAGGTTTTATTTTTGGAATTAGGTTGAAGTCTACTAATTAACTCCCTCTCAACTAAAGAGCTTGACTACAAGTGGGAACTGTGCGTTTGCTATGTTTATTATATTAAAAAACATTGAAATTCAAGAAAAGCGTGTTTGTGGTTTAGCAATAATGCTTTCAGAATAACAAAAATTAAAATAGTAACCAAATACCGGTAACAAATAAATAAAATATATAATACCAACAAATTTCTTATCTTGCTGCTCGTATACAAAAAACAAAAAAAAGAGCGTCACCTATGCTTTTAAATCATCCTGTGAATTGGGTGTTCAAACATGGTGGGTACACACATGCCTACATACATACATACATAGAAATTTATGGATGTTCTATTAGCTTATTTGATATCTAAATATTGATCTTACATAAGTAATACTTTTTCAAAGAAAACATATAAATGGAATAATGACGTTCATGTTTGAAAGCGGCTATTATTTGTTGGTTTGTAGCATTTGATTTATTTAATTGATATTTCAATTGTAATTTTCATACAAATTTTACTTACAGCAACACAAAATGTAGCACTGTTAAGGTTACAAAATTGTGTGCATTATTCTAGTGTAAAGGTGTAATCCGTTGCAAGTTTTTAGTTCAATGCAAATTATTAAAAATTGCTCCAATACGGTAGGAAAGCGTGAATATTTGCTGGGAGTAAGAGCCGTGCTACGATCCGCGCAGAACACTGGGCATTTTAATGTTCTAGCCAGGTAATGTAACTTTGAAGCTCATGCAAGAAAAATCAGTCCTATGCTCTGAATAGCTGAAGGTTAAAATCAGTGGCCTTTGACTTCGTCGGATTAAGACAGCTTGGCGAGCATATATTTTTTACGTGGTGGACACCATATGAAAATCTCTGCTAAAAAATATCAAAAAGGCCCAGAATCAAAATTAAAGTAACAATAACAGTAATACAAATAGTATATACTATAAAATATTATTATTTGTTGTTAGCTCACTGTTTATATAAAATATTAATCAAATATGGCCATGTGGGACTCTTAACACAAAAAATTCATTTCTTTAAAGTAGGTTGTCCATGCAGTTGAATTTTATGACTAAACATTACTAGCTTCACTTTTAAAGACTTCATCTTTGAACATATTATGCCATGGTCACTTTCTTGGGTCGGGTTGACCATACTAACGATTTCATCGTCAGATGAAGGACAAGTTTTGCCCCACCAATAACTTAGTCCATCTACTTAATGATGTCAAACATACATATAACCATTCGGTATTATTATATTTAATTAAACACTATGAAGATAATATCCAAACTTTGATCACATATAGTAATTTGTATGCTTAAAATTTTAACGCACTCATGTGTTATTAGAACAAGAAGTTTCACAAATTTTTTTTTATTATTTTTGTACCTACATACGTGAATAATATACATAGATACTATGTTTATGTCTGACTTTGCACCCATAATAGAGGTAAAGCACGGTATATGGAGATATAACATCGAAGTAAGGATAATGAAGGTAGGGGTACGAATAATAAAGGTTCTAAGCCAGGCGTACAGTATGCCCTTCAATAGATGTAACCGGCTAAGAGAAGCGCGGATAACCAAGTTTCAACTTTATTCTAGGTTGTTATAAAGACAAATTTACTCACCCTTTCAGTTCTTGAAATATATCATTGAGAGCTATATGAGTTATCATCACACCAAGGGCATGCGAAATCTGGCTATCTTTCGCTTACAAACCTGCTTCCAGGTGGAAGCAGGAAGAATGTTATTAAAATGTATTAACTAGTAGCAAATGACGTGTAAGATCCCAATATCCCAAAATTGTAAACTTTATAAGAACACCTGTTCATAGCAAGTTTTCCCTCAGACATGTCTTCCTAAAAGAGCACTTATTACTGATAGATACAAATTGGTGTCTATCAGAAAAGTAAGATAAAATCGATTTGCAAGATGCTAAGCCAAAACCAAAATATTAGTGAATCTCGTTAGATTATTGTGATCAATACTATCGAAAGCTTTCAACAGATCCAAAGCTACTAAGAAACTAATGCCCTGTATGTTAAGTCTATGTCCGATGCAGTCGGTTAGAGATACCAAAGAGTAGTTGTGTGATGATCATGGCGAAAGCCGAAGGCTTTCATAAAACATATTTTATTGTAAGAACCATCATATTCGACAAATGTCTGGAAAAAATTCATCAAATAAGAAGTTTACACAAAATAATATATTTTTTATGATATATATTGATGAATTCATACGTTCGGAACCCCAATTTGCATTAACTCTGGATGGTCAAAATTCGTGGAATTGACAAAATTCATTTATTCTTTATGATAATTTTATCGTGCCGAAAAAATTGTTTATGTTATATTAAAATTTTTATTCATATTTTTAACTTCAAAAGATGTTCCTAGAATTATTTTTAAAAGTTGTTCGTCGATTCGACGAAGAGTAAGCTTAATGTACAAAAGTGAAAAACTTTTTTTTAACTATTTCATTTCTAATGCGACTAATTTTTCTACAGAAATATATTTACAAAGATAAAATTATTATATCTCATTACAATTATCTAAACTTAACATGACTGATTCATGAGTATTCAATTCTTTTAGTGGTAGCAAAGGATTTTGATCATAAAGATAACACGACTGCATGCTGTTGTCCATACTGTTGTTACCATACTAGTCAAATTAAACTAATGCACTAGACACATTAACCACAGCAAGCTACAGAGCTCAATATGTAAAAAATAAAATATGATTACATCAGAACGATTATAATGGTGACGATTGCGACTGCAGGTTGTTTCCTGTCTACGGAGATTTTGTCGTTATAATCAATTTGAAGTTACATCTATTTTTTTTTACGGTACGATGAAAATATCTATATTTTTAAGCAAACAAAAGGTTTAGTTTTTAAGTTTCAAACGATTTACAGTAATAAGAATTAAAATTTTTACAAAAACGAAGCAACCAATCCATCAAAAATTATATGACTGAATCACTGCCATTCATATTATGAAAGTTTAGTAATGACGTTTTGAAGGCACATCATATGTGAAAAGAGTATCACTGGAGTATTTCCACATACCTACGTCAAACTGTTACCCATTATTATTATTATTGGTGGAGTCTTTTTCAAAATATGTAATGAAGTTACCGCCTACACGACCAATATACATATGTACGTTGCTACCGTGTTTAATGTTTATGAAACATAATGGATAAAGAGCTACGGAAGGGCTTGCGTTATCAGAAACGATTAATATACTAATTATAACAGCAGCTTTGGCCTGCGAACCACATAAGATTAATAACGTTCCGAATTATTCTGTATATTTGTCAACGTCAAAACAATACCACAAATATAACACTTTTGTCCTCCTTTTCTTCAAAAATAGTATGATTGTTGTAACTTTGTTCAAGGAATTAGAGAATATTTCATATATGCTTACAGAAGTTTTAAATTGTTATCCAGAAGCTGTTCTGTCTCGACGTGACGTTGACAAACAGTTACAAAATAAATCAAAATAATTGCCTTATTTTGTGACTATTTATCAGCTTTTCGTAAATATAATATCACAAATAGTACATTTCTGTACTCCTTTTCTTCAGCAATTGACTATTTTTATGAAAACCTTTTTATTCTTAGAGAGTAGGTACAGGCTATTCGAATTAGTTGATTGTTATCCACAAGGAGTTCGTAAGTATCATACTTTTGACAAGAATTACAGAATGAAGGTGAAACAATAACAATCCATGTTCTGTAAATCACTGTAATTTGTAATCGCGCGATTTCTAACGTAAATAATGACCCTGAAGACGTTCTAAGTATAAAAACGACTTTTTTAGACAACATATCTGATGCTATATGTACACAATATAAAATATAAAAAGTTTGAAAAATACATCTATTAATGGAGCTAGTTTTCGAAAATTGTGCTATTTAAAATCAACGTGATTTTCAAAACATGCCTGGATATATATCTAACACAATAGAGAACCCCTAAGCTAGAATCGTAATTACTCGCAATGAGCTCCCTTTCACTCTGTAACATATAGTAACGTTTTTATGAAACCAAAGGAATTGCATAATTCGTGACCGTACATTACTTGAAACAATAAAAAACATACTTAATATCTAACTGCCCAAAATCAATAAGGAGTTATGGCGTACCAAATACCAGTATACTCAATAGACCATATATTATACTAATATATAAACAGACAGTCGTAAAGAATATTGATTCCGCAGTGCCATATGATACCTTCCTTGATAATTGCGAAGTTTGTCGACTATTTAAGCGTGCCTACTTTGGAGTCGATTTTCTAAAGATTTTGCCAGATAACCTACCTATTTCAATAACTCTTAAAAGAAAAACAAGTAAGTTTCGAAAAGCACATTTACACAATCCTATCCCGAGCATTACGTTTGTGGTTCAGCTTAAGATTTATTATATTTATTGTTAAGATGATAGTTCCGGATTATTTATAAACTCTTCGGAACTGATACGATCAGTTATTAATTATGCTTGTTTATAGATAATTAACAATAAAGTATAAAATTATTAATAGGTATTAACTAACGTAGCACGGTATCAATTGAGAACGATTTATCAGTCAGTAATAATAATATGAGCATATTGAACTGAATAAAATTTAGTGCATGCATTCCTATGTAGTATGTGTGTGTGTAATATATATACAAATGGCTACATATGGATTGATGTGCACGGTACAGATACATTTTTCTTGAAATGCAGTTAGCATAAATTCCAAGCATAAAATATATCATTTTAAACCAACAACTGGTAACATGTATATTGAATTTCTTTTACGAATATAGGTGTATGTATATGGTAATAACACATAATTTATAAATGCAGATGAACATTTCAAAACTCTGAAACAAACATTCATATATGTACATGCATGCATGCATGTATATTCGAATAAATCTAGGAACAACTATGATGATAAAAAAAAGCAAATATTAACAGGTGGCAACTTATGTAAATGGGAACAAATATGTATATTGATTTGGTAAAAAGTTTACAAACCTCCTTGGTATATCGTTTTAAAGATAAAATTTAAAGACGTTTTGGTTTAGTGCTTCCAACTAGCAGTCCAGCTTGCAGTCCTTTTTTTACTTTGTTGTTGCTGTTGGTTTTAATAATACTAAAACACAAATGCTACCATTCAATTAATAATACAAAAATCACAGGCTAATATATATATAACCAATAGAGTAAATTAAAATAATTTATTGTATTTTTGTATTAAATTTTAATTCTTAAAACGATTTGCAGCTGAATTCTTGTTTTATTTTGACACTACACTTCGTGAGATAGCAAAATGCGCGATTTTCTTTAATTCGGAAAAACTGTGCAGTTTCTTATATGAAACTAAATAACTTCGGTACAAAACGTATTCTTTCTATTAAATATATTACATACTTTTTTAAATTTTTTTTCATATGTTAAACTTTAAATTTTGCACAATTTTTTTGAATTTGCCTTTCATTATGAGTTTGTTACACATATGAAATACTTTTAATGCTTTTTATTGTTATTTTTGTAGTTATTGTTAGAACTCTTCTTTTATTTTTTCTTTGTGCTTTCCACCCCCTTTTATTATATTTTTTAACAATTCTTTTTCTACATCCACTAAATAATTTAATATTTTTTATTTGCCTTCTTTTTCTTTCTCCTAATTTTTTGGTACTCTCAAACTTAAGCGCTCTCTCTCACATACGTAACTACTCTCTATCCCACTTTACACCGCAAAATCAATCCATTATTAAACGAACAACAGAGTTGATTTCTTCGATTTATTTTTGTTGCCGTTGCAGATTCACTTCTGTGCTTTAATTCTTTTTTTATTTTCCCTGTGCTTCTTTACTACAGTTTTATTGTCCTCTTCACTAACTCCACTTCTTCTACTACGTTGGCTAAACCGAAGACGACGAAGACAAATCACATTAATAATTTTTTGTTTGAATATGAAATTTTCATCAATACATTTTATAGGATAGAATTGCATTTTTACATTTTTCCATTTTTTTTTAATCAAAGTTTTATGAATTTTACTTCCACACTTCTCAATAATGTTTGTATTATTCTTTTTTGTGTATAATATTCATGAAAAATATTTATTGTATTACACAAAATTTTTATCGGTAATTTTCGTTACAAGTGCGTCTCGCGTTAAATGGCGTATGGAGGACAACACTAAAAACTGCATATAATACACATATACCATCCTAGTCAAGAATACACTGGATATATAGATGTTTTTGCCCTTTTTTCATGTCATTTCTTCTATTAAATGTAATTTACATACTAAAATTAATACGGTTGTCTCTTTTACACTCGAATATATATTCCATTAAAGGGCATATAGGAAATTTATCAAAGAAGTAGTTTATTGGTATATATGTACGTACGAATTTATTACTCTAATAATATGATATGTTTTCGATTATAGTATTCACATGTAGTAACATATCCAAATACATTTACGAATATACCACTATGAACATATGAATGTGTTCCTAGCAGTCCATTTCTTTCTTCTTTCCTTTTGTTTTGACTTTCGACAATCAGAGGGTGCTGCCAGAGTGCATATCCAGATATTCCATGACCAATGTTTGTTCACTATACAAAATTATATGTATGGATATACACATAACGCAAGTTCATTGTTCAATTTTGCTCCTACAATATGCATTTGTATGGCGGAGATTATTATATTTGCACGGCTAACTGAGTACGAATCAATACGGTCAAACCTATCTTAAGACGATTGTACTGGTTGTTATGGTACATACTGTATGTCCGCTTCTCTTATTTGCTATTAACCCATACTAATATACATACTTATACCGCTGAAGCACATTCAAAATGGGAACGAAAACTCAAATCTTTTGCAATTATCTTGTAAAATAATTTCCTATTTGCTTATTTTTATACGGATATAAATGCAAATACAATGCAATATTTGTCTTATATATATAATAATAATAATATTTATACAAAATTCATATAGATGTATCAATAGCAATGTGCCAGTACTAGGTTCGTTTAGTGTATAGTCGGCAACTACAATATGTTATATAATTACATCAGTCTGGCTACCTTATCCGCAATTTTCTCATTTCTATTTTATATATTTTTCATCACATGAGTAGTATATTGATTTCTGTTGCTTGCACTCATTACGGCAATAAACAGGTTATGGCTTTTTTGGAGCAGCTATCTCTGTCTAATACACTAATTTTTCAACAGCGTATTGTTTTTTCTCTTGTTTTCTTTACTCCCGGCATTTTTCTATCTAATAGTTTTTATATACATGAACACAAATCCATATACCATAAAAAAAGTTGCAAAATTATTTGTGCATATCGCCACAAAAACCGTGCACGACCTCAAACATTTACAATTACATATGCACGCCAATATGTGAATATATATATATATATATATATATATATATAGCATAAAATCTTTTAGATTATATATAGGTATGTATATATATATATATATATATATATATATATATATATATGTATATAGATATATATATATATATATATATATATATATATATTTACATATGGATATGTTTACAAAGAAACCACAAAACCATGCATATGTTTGTTTGTTTGTATTCGTACTCAAACAGCCGAATATTCGGCATATGTGTGAATATTCCTACTGGCCATTTAGGAGAATGCATATTGAATATTCTATGATGATATAATATACATATGTATGGTTAATAATAGAAGATTCAAGTATTGCTCGTACATACCAGTGATATGCAGATATTTTTATTCGAACTGTCAAGTACCCGCATCTTTTCATATGCCATATCATCAGTAGCACAGGTCATACAGATCAGTAGACTTGACATTTTCTAGAAAGAAATGTGAAATGAAAAATAACAAAAATGTGCATTGTATATGTACTTCACATTGCAACCGCTAATAATATTCGCGCATTTTAATTAATATTCACGAGTATCTAACATTGGCATTCGGGATGTCACTAGTATATCTATGTATATGTTATATATACATATATATATATATATATATATATATATATATATATTTATATATATATATATCCATACACGCATATAAATGTGTGTAAATTGATATTGAATAACCCCACCCTGTAGGAAATATAGTGAACAGATATTGACTCCCTTCTGACTTTGTTCATCTGCCCTATCGACTTATCATACCCTTTACAATGTCCAGTGCCTTTAAGAATGTATTAGTTCCATAAAAAGTACTCCATCTGCGTCACATAAATGTGTGTACATATGTAGGTATTGAAACCAGTGCCTCGTTTCTGTAACTGAAGTGAGAACTTCTCGCATCGAAAATATTATCGTCACTCTGTGAAACACAGGATGAGTCAGGATATATATCTGAATGCATTTAAAATTTTGCTGGTTTTTTATAATTTTATAAATATATTATTCTATAGATAACCCTGCAATAAAAAGCATGACAACC
Organism: Linnaemya vulpina; assembly: GCA_963675445.1. Lineage (NCBI taxonomy): Eukaryota > Metazoa > Arthropoda > Insecta > Diptera > Tachinidae > Linnaemya > Linnaemya vulpina. The sequence goes on from OY776277.1 coordinate 91,374,991, forward strand.
ATAATTACAGAAACGAGGCACAGTACTTTGTTTATGCAACTGACTTTAAAACTTCACCATTCGAAAGTTTTATTCATCAGTATGTGAAATATAGGATGAGTACGAATATATATCTATATCCTTTTATTAGATTTTTACAATAATCAACGTACATATTATTCAATAGATCGCCTTGCAATAAATAGCATGACAAGCATAATTATTAATTTATTCATGGCGAGAAGTTCTCACATCAGATGCGAAAAAGAGCCACAGGTATTTACTTCCGACTAAATACTTATCTTGGCGACATGCATATGTGCGCATAGAATGAAACCACAATCCCACTATTACTTATGCACATGTTGCCTCCATACTAAAAAATTTTCAGATATTCTTATTTTGTGTAAGAGATGTGATGTGAACAAGTGCAGTTAGTAATGTTTCGATTGTTGACAATATATTGGAAAATTTCGCAAGTATTATCATATTACCCACGGAGCTTCCAACGTACCTTTTTAGGCTTCAACTGCATAAAAAGAGTACAATTGTAGCAAGTTTATCGTCCCTGATCTACCTTCTAATGTGCATCTTATGTTACATGCACATATTGAGAGCACAACAAAAACAATCATATTGATTCTGTCACTAAGCAGAGTAGGAGCCTTCCTATTGACGGAGGCAGAGTAACTTGTGAACTAACGTTGACATTGACAATATAACTGTTGATAATGTGTTGACTAGTCTACATACGCGATATGAATTCCCTCAGAGTACACACATTGGACAACAATGTTTGTATATTTATAAATTGTATGAACATACCCGTACCTAGGTTTTGAGAATGTATATATATATATATATATATATATATATATATATATATGCACATGTACGTGCTGTTATACTTTTCACATAAGATGGTTACGTACATATGTATATGTATAGATATTTATATGAACATATATGTACTTTCGAACAATGTGGGGTTGTTTGCGTTTTGGTAACGATACATTGCATACATTCAGTCAGTGTTGTATTTTTACAGTGATAAAGAGTTTTAATGTTTGTTAACCGTGAATTTTTAGTATGTGCGTACATGTGTAGCTTAAATGGTGTGTTTAAACTTTAAAACAATTTCATTGATGTGGTGTATAGAAATAAGACTTAATAACTGGTAAGTGTTTATGACTTGTTCATTGAAAGTTCTAATTGCTTCAGACGTTTGATCATTAGGTAAATATGTACATGCATACACACATACATATGTATGGATAAGTAAGTATGTATGTGGCTATGAGTATCGATGTACATACATATTTGCATATGTGTGCATGTGTATACTGCATACATTTGTGTGGAGTATTTTGTTACTTTTTTTTTTTTTAAATTTTCCTCTTTCTCAATAAATGTTTGTGTGCAAGGTGCTGCCAAATGCAGTAAACATTAGCACCAGCTTGAAGTTAATTTTTATAGAAACCGTTATGCCTATATGAAGCGAGCACGCTATAGATTGCTATGCATTTATATATTGTCTATCTCGCTCTTATATTCCGTGGTATAAAGGTTGCCAGGTTTGATGAATTATTCAAACTTAAAGTAGCGAATAGTGATGTATGAAAATATTATGATGTTCTAAAATATCAAGCTTTCTGAATATTTGCTTTCGAATTCTCAAAATTGTAAAACCTTAGAAATCGTAAAATATACTTATATTAGATATAATATTGTGTTTTATGTGTGTATTTAGGCATCTATGGTGTGTTCGTATTCAAGTTGTCGTGTTTTCAGTAATGAAGAGATATTCGCTTCCGTGCTCGCCATTTTGGCGGATATTTGTAGAATATTTTGTAAACATAAAATTAGATTAAAAGCAAAAAGGCTCAACGGATTTTTTAACTTTCCGGGAAGAATAGATTTTAAACGGCTTAGCGATCGATTCCACTAACTAATCAGATCGTAACATATAACAACCACGTCAACCACCATAAACCGCGTCAAAATGAGTGAATCATTCGTAAGATATCGTTTACGAAAAAAGTGATATATGTATAGATGGAATGCTCCGAAATTATATACCTGATTAGTTAGAGTTATCGATTATTTTATAGGAATGCAAAACTATATCAATCACAGGGTATTAAGTAGGAATCGGGTGATTTGAAAAGAAAATTATGGTGTTTTAGCTTGAAGACCTCAAAAGCATAGAATTGCACAAACAGGAGGTTACGATAACCTTGCGACTAAAATCTGCAAACTTTCGATATACTTTTTAAATAGTAACAAAAACATTAAAAATCTTAAGTACCGTGTTACCACTTTGTGTATAATTAGACTCTTTTTTTGTTGTCTTGGACCAGCACTCACTGGATGAGCCCCTACATATGTATGTATGTATATATCCTATGTACTAATGCAGATCATTAAGATTCGACACCATATTCAGGACAGTGTGGGGTCGAACTCAGGATGTAAGGTCCCCTAATCTTGTGTCTGCTACTTCAGTCAACAGCCCCTTTTAATTTGGTGAAAGGCCTTCATTCACCGCAAAGGAATTAGAACGATAGACCAGGAGATTTTCATAAAAAACATCAGCTGAGAAAGTTCGTAAATTATATGGGCATACCATTGCACATATCGCGCACTAAATCATAAAGAGTCACAACTCAAAATCACAAATTTTTTTATAAATATAATATAGTATTATAAATATAATACATAAAATGCATTTGATTAGAATTTTTAGTTGCGTTAACTATCAACTGTCCACTACATTCTATTATGTAAGTTGTTATGCTTTGTGAAACTAAAAACTCATCGTATTAAATTATTTTTAGGCGCATAAGCAACGAATTTCTAAAAATCTTTTTATTTGGAGTTGTAACTGTTTAATCCGTTAACTTTTACATCCCTGCTTGTTTGCACATCACCAGCATTGTGCAGTTACAATATAATAGGTGGTCTCGAAGCGCCATCTGCACACAAACTATTAAGAAACTAAATTTCGGAGTCATTCACAAATAATGCCGCGCACAGAAAATACAAGGGCAGGTGCTATTTGTCTAGTGTTTCTTGGAATTCAAATCCAACAATAAAATGCTCTGTAGCTTTCGTTGTTGTCGATTTGTTGTATTCTTACGGCTACCTAGTAAATAATTGTACCATTATCATTATCTTCAAACAGCAAAAACTTACAAAATCCTTTGACATTTGAATGCGCTTAAATACACGAGAATTCCGTATGCCGTTGCAATTCGCTCCTAAGTAGGGTAATTAGTCCCTGCAAAATCACAGGCACTTCCAAAGGAACTCACTCGTGTTAGTTGAAAACATAATGGGTGTTTTTTTTTCACGCTCGTCAAAAACGTTAATCTGTTGAAATTATTGGCAAATCGTCCCGAATATATTGATGCTTGAACTTTGAAAAGCAGTCGTCAAATGTTTTATGTTTTTACTGTGTTTGAAAAATTTATTTCTCCACGAAAAATTTCAAATCACACGGTCGTCAGATTGCTGTATGACAAAATTTTAATTTTTGCTATATAAAATTAAGATTTTATCGGGCTTGAAAATACGCCCTCTACATATATAGGCTGTTTCTTATAGAGTGATACAACTTTGAGTTGGCATCACTGCTTTATTTGACCACCCATTTAACAGCTGATAGTGGCTTTTTGTTTAGTTTGCTTTGACATTTCCTTATGGATCGACTTACACCATAGCAACGCGTGCAAATTGTGGAAATTTTTAATCAAAATAATGGTTCTGTTCGTCAAACTTATCGTGCACTACGTTCATTAAAAATTTTATTTTCCGATGAAGCCCATTTTTGGTTGAATAGGTCACTAAATAAGAAGAATTGTCGCATTTGAAGTAAAAAAAATTCACAAGCTTTTGTCGAAACACCATGAACATCTGCAGAAAATTACTGTTTGGTGCGCTTTATGGGCTGGCGGATATGTCTTCAAAAATGATGATGGTCAGAATGTTACTATTTGTGAAAATTGCTGTTCCAGATTGCGCCTTGTACGTGCCTTGTACGCGCCAGCCGTGACGGCCACATGACCGAAATCATATATAAACATTAATGTCATAAAATTTTCTATCCAATAAAGACAGTTTCATTGATATATATCTATGATTTATAATGATTTAGACTTGTATCACTCTATAAAAACCACCCTTTACATAAAGACATGTGTATGTATGTGTGTGTATGTAGGCGTTTGTATGCATGTTTACATAATTGTGGTCTTTCAGCAAACGCATATTTTTTCAAATTGTACTCAGTTATTTTCAGCAGCAAAACACATTTTTTTCCATGTAAATCCCAAATGAAATCCTGAGTTTCGTATCTTCTTCTTGCTTTTAACAATGTGTGTGCCCAAGAGCGGCGAATTACACGATGAAAACATAAAAACAATGTAATCCCCTAAAAATGGTCTGAAGAACTGCTCCAAAGAAATATTTGAAAATTGTATTTCTCACATTTTAGCACAGATTTCTTGCTAAAATGGAAACCGCAATCAACACGTAACACCGTCTAATGTTGTATTGCATTTTTGTTGTTGCATTCAACACTGAAAGGTAACGAGTTGGCAGATTTTGAAGTTAAGGGAGGCAAAATGACAAGCTGCTTATGATATTAGAAACTTCTTTTGCGTCCTTGAAAAAAGAAAGCGAAGAAATTGTTAACAACAGAAAATAAGTGAAATACGTAAAAGTTTTATTTTGAGTTAGCCAAGCTTGAATCTTATTTTTATTATAGTTATTATTTGAATAGAACATGAAAAGTGCAAATACTATTAACTTTTTTGCGACAGTTATTCTTTGGTTACATGTAATTTTGGCGAAGTATTTATTTGTTTGCGGGGTATTGTTAATTAAGAGTTTTTGTTTGATTTAAAAAATTTTCAAATGTATGCTTGAAGATATACTTCAATTTCGAATTTTCAAAAATTCGGAGACTACATCAATAATCACATTATTTAAAACAATTGCGAGCTTAAAATATTTAAAAGTTTTTGATTAATATAAAGTACGTTTAGTGCATGCTTGAGAGTGTGCTAAATTTCGAAATTCGGAAAATATTA
>OY776277.1:92605062-92680062 GCA_963675445.1 Linnaemya vulpina
CTCCAATTGCAACTTTCGTAGAGTATCACATTCAATAACTTTAAAGCCTTCACCAATTGGTTTTCCGCTATAACCTGATAATATTCTCAAAAAGTTTCTTTGTTCAAGGCTGTGATCATTTTTGTTAGCTACGTCGCCCTTACGCATATAATGTTTAGTTCTTTGTTCTAAAGTCACACTAGTTACCAATAAAATATCCATAACGCCATCATTGTCCAAATCTGGCAGAATTACAGGAAAATCGAGAGCATCAACTTTGTGAACGGACCTCTCCTTAAATCTCCAATGCCATTGGCCAGATACAGGATTTATAGCTCCCAGTTCACCATATTCATCTATCACAAGGCAATCGGGGCGACCATTACGATCAACATCAAGTAAAGTACAATCTATTGCTACTGGCTCGTCAGTCATCTCATCAAACCAAGCAACTGCCCCCGAACTTCCAATTAAAGATATAATACCGTTTCTTTTTGAATTATCAGGCCGGAATTCGGGAAAGAAAGCATCACCACGATACAAAAATATTAAATTATTTTCCCAACTACGTAAACCACTGACAATATTAACGCCACCCTTTAATTCGATCTTAGAATAATTGTTATACCAATTATGGGTTTTAACACGATCCACTGGCGCCGGACAGGACCCATCCTCGTTGCAGGGTATAACCCAAACGAATACGATTACTATTAAAATGCACAATAATAAAGAAGCAATAAAGCAACAACGGCGTGCGGGTGACATGGCATCGTCACTTTGAATATCTTTGTCTGATTCACTGCCACCCAAAATTGCAACATTATCGGCATCAGTTTGATTGCGTTCATCATAATCTGTATTGAAATTAGAAAAATTGTTTGTTGCATCACATGGCACCCCGCCGGTATCCGAATTGATACCCATGTCGGACATCATAACTGACCGTAGATATGTATTTTGCATGCTGTTATTTTGAATGGTTTCCTTTTTATGTACCCCGTTACCTGAAATCGATAAAATTGTAATATTTGCTAATTCAATCGCGAAGAAAAAACGTAGTATTCATATTTCATAAAGAATTTCTAACTTAAGTCAACCTTCTAGATTGTGTAAATAACACATTATCAGCCATGTCAATTCTGTTCGAAAATGGAAAGCGAACAAAATAATTTTTAGTTTCGTGAACGGAATCAGCAAATCAATTTAAAAACGATTTTATAACGAAAATGTTTTCGGGTCTCGTAATGAAATTCAAAAGTCGTAACAATAAATGTTTTTTGTTACAATACAAAAATACCTAACAACAGTAACTGCGCATATCGCTAAAGCTTATCTAGCGGTAATGGGACGATAACATATTAGACAAGTCAAAGGAGATAGCTTTTGATAAATAGGTTAACAATTTTGAAACTTTCGAGCAAAAAAAACCTAGTTAAATATTTTCTCAACAAATTAACTATTTGACATATTGTCATTGTACTATTATAAATTGAAATTTATTTGTTGAATGGTTAAGCAATGTCTACATGCATTTCATTGGCGCTTTTACCAAATCATCAGTAGATTTCAACCACAGTTTTGTAAAGTTTCAAACCTCTCATCTTATCAAAAGACTTTTATAAACCATTTGAGAATTTAAATAACAACTCACAATTGATTTTAAAAAATCACATTATAATAAGTGTAGTAGGCTATGAAACTTATACAAACTCAACCACCCAAGAAATAAATTTCATGTTAAATATTTTCTATTATAGCAAAAATATATCAAAAAACCTTTGTTCTTTTTATTTTATATCAAAATAAAGTAGATATAAGTTTTCGACACTGTTTTCTTAGGTTAAAATTAAATCTTTTACATGGATCTCTGGCTTTTTTATGTTTTAAGTATGATTCCATAAACTACCCGGTTTTTTATTTCAGAATTACAATAAAAGCAAATTTTCTGATATGCAAATATTTTTATTTAATTAATCTTCTGAAAGCTGAATCGTATTTCCCAGCTTTTCTGTATATATATTATAACATCTTAACGAAGTACAGAATTAAAAAAAAATTTAAAGAAGTTGTTAAACTAATGAACACCTTGTGAGGAATTAAAAAGTGATAAAAATTTAACTCTGTGTACAAACACATATGTATGATAAAATCTCTCCATTACTACAACTGCATGATAAGATATATATATATATATATATATATATATATATATATATATATATTGTGACGACATTGGAGTATATCGACAGACTACGTGCTTCTTCATTGCAGTTTCACTACAGAATTGTAAAGAGGAAAAAATATATTCGTACTCCTAAAATTATGCCATTATATCTTGTGTTTTCTCACAATAAGTTACACATAATATATTCCTGCCTTTAGTTTAAGGCAAAGTTTTAATAACGAACAAATGTTTATCCGACTGATGAAATCCTCCTTTTACCTAACATGAAGTTGTAAAAATGGCCCTAAATACTATTAAAATTCTTGAAAAATTTTAGTTCAGAACTAGTTCATATCTTCTCAAACTTTAATCAGATATAATTGAAGGGAAATATGTGTTTTAAATGAGAATTACTAAATAACATTTTGTTTATTAGTGTGGTGCTTATAAATTATACCCAAGCGTACATACCGATTGCTGTGTTTACTGCTGGTTTTTGAGAATTGGGAAATAAGTTTCTTTCCAACTGGCGTTGACGCTCAATTTGTAATTTACGCCGATTTTGCTGATAGGATTTCGGTTGTAAGTTTAATGTATTTGGTGGATTACGACGGTTATTTGAGTTTATATGTAAGTCGAGTAGTTGTTCTTTTTGATGTTGCTGTAAAAACTGTTTTTGTTGCTGCTGCAACTGTAGCAGCTGGCAAAATTTTGTTGAATTGTGTATTTCTTCCTCTGAATCAGAATCTGTCATCGCCTGGCTCAATGGAGCATAAATGGCCTGATGTTGTGGTATTTCCATTGAAAGCATATTAACTACATATACATAAAAATGTGTATGTTATAATAGAAAAATCAATATTATAGATATTGGCGTACCAGATTTCTACCATTGATATTGCGTTTCTGTTTCAACATCCGCATATTTTGGTTATTTTGCACATGCAATTGATATATACAAAGTTTTAATTACCTTCTGTTTCTAATTTTTTTTAATTATATATCTATATTATGAGAAAGAGTATTCAACAGAACGGATGTAACTTAACAGTACTTTGTTTTGCAAACTCTTCATGGTTGTAAATGTCAATACTTTTTTGCCAAGCTGTACAAAATGATTTAATTTTGTCATAACACAGCAACAGTTCCGACTACAGTGCATAATATGAGCTGTATTCATCATAATATTTATCGAAGCTCGTTATAACACAAAATTCGTAGGTGTAGAGAAGCATGTTCTAGCAGAGATGTATTTTGAAACAACACATACTGGTAACCTCATAAAGAATAATCGATAATTCTCTTCAAATTAAAAGTCGAGATTTCTCCGTGTGACGCTTTTTGTGAATTCTGTAAAAATTAATAAATTAAAGAAAAAAAGGATGGTGCGTGGTGGTATGCGAGGTGGTCGCCCAATGCGTGGTCCAATAAGGCCACCTTTCAAGAAAACATTTGTACCACGGCACCCATTCGATTTGACACTTGCCGAAGTAGTATTTCCTAAGGTATCCCCAGTGGTGGATGATGCGGCTTTAACTGCGGTAAGATGTTAAACCAAATGGAATTAATGCATACATATATTTGTGTTGTCAAATTGATGTGATTTTTAAAATGATCGCAACGTCATACCCATATTTGTAGGCTTTACTGAAGCGAAATCAAGATCTGAGTCCAACACCTGCCGAACAGACGGCTGTAGGTAATTTGGTCTCAAAAGTGCAATCAGTACTCGATAATTTGATAGTTGCTCCAGGAGATTTTAATAAATGCGTAAGAAATCCGTAAGTCAAATATTGATGGATATATAGTTCATTATATATATTTTCAGCAATTGGAGGAAGTGCGCCAGGTTGGTTCCTATAAAAAAGGTACCATGTTGACTGGCAATAATGTGGCAGATATAGTTGTTATTCTGAAATCCGCACCCACAAAGGAATCGTGCGAAGATTTAGGCAAGAAAGTCGAGTCTGATCTTAAGAATGCTATGAAAACTGAAGTGCTTACTAAAGCTGATCATATCAATACAACTTTTCATGATCGCGGTTTCGATATTTTTAATACGCTGGCTAAAGTTCGTATTCTTATTACAACGATACCCCAAAATATGAGGAAAAGTGAGACGACTATGTTCCCCGAAGCTAAAGTAATGCAAGCGCACTTGGCAGCTATAAGACACACCCGTTGGTTTGAAGAGAACGCTCACCATTCTTCTATTAAAGTTCTTATTCGTATTCTTAAAGATCTTTCTAAGCGTTTTGAAGCGTTTTCACCTCTTTCACCGTGGATGTTGGATTTGATGGCACACTTGACCATAATGAACAATCCTTCTAGACAGGCGCTACCAATTAATTTAGCGTTCAGGCGCGTTTTTCAGCTACTGTCGGCTGGCTTGTTTCTCCCGGGGTCAGCTGGAATAACAGATCCATGTGAGCCTGGACATAATCGAGTCCATACAGCGATGACTTTAGAAGAACAAGATTCCTGTTGCATGACTGCCCAAACTTTATTACGTATATTAGCTCACGGTGGATACAAACAAATTTTAGGAATGGAAGGTAATTCTAATATTGTGAAGGACATGTCAGTATGGAATGGAGTTGTTGTATCGCCACTAGAAAGGGTATATGAGAAACCAGTTGATAAAAAGGATGGTGATGGGGATGAAGATATGGAAACGGTCGAAAATGATAATGTTATGGACGAAGATTCAGGAGATCAGTAATTAAACTCAATATATATAGTATCGATGTTTCAGTAAATAATTTTGCATCATTTTCATTTTCTCACCACTTAAAACTAGAAACATATTTGTACACCATAACAGAATAAAACTTTCAATGGACTTCTTTTATAATATAGTCTGCTGTTCATTTTTCTCATTTGTATTATGAATGTCGACGTCACATCAATACGACAACAAAACATTGCAACTTGTGATTTAATTGTCGACAACAATTTTTGTATATAATATTAATGGAACATGTCACCAGAAGTCAGTTTCTGTCGACAAAAACTGGAAAAGTGACGATTTTTTTGCTGTCACGTTGATGTGACGTCGACGTTCATAATGCGGGCGATTATTAATTTGCGACTCAAAATAATTTCTTCTTTTAATTGAACATAAAAAAGCTTTATAAATTTCATTTAATGTTGCTGAAAACTATCTAGCTTCCGTTTTATTGACATGACCCCATGTTAGGGGACAGTCTTCTTGTACTTCTTTAATTAGTTCTGCACCTAAAATGCTATATACGAACTCTGCGCTTATTCCACCAGGTTCACTTACTTTAATGCACAAGTCATTAAGTTTTATTATTTGCCCAGCTTTCAATTTGTTGGATGCTACGATGGATTTCCCAAGTTTTCTACGGCAATTCATTTCACATGGCAGTATAGTTCTTTCCTGGTTTTGATCAAAGGATTTTAAGGCTTCCACGAGATCTGGTGTTTTATTTAGTATTTTGAAAATTTCATCTTTAGGCAACCCTTCTCGAGCACATTTGATAAATGCTTTAGTTGTTAGGCCTTTAACATAATTTATTAATTGCTCCATCTCCAATGGTTCCAGGGAACATTTATGATCAGAACCTTTCTGTCTTTTGTCCAATGTAAAATGTCTTTCTACAATTTTTGCTCCAATTAAAACCGCAGCTTTAGAAATTTCTATGCCAAGTTCGTGACCTGAGTATCCGATCACACACTGAGAAAATTTATTTTTCAAAAGCGGAATCATTCCTAGTTGGCTATTTTTTGCTTCTGTTGGATATGAGGAAACACAATGCATCAAGGCGTAGTTTAATTTATTTGCTTTGTGCATAATATTGACAATTCGTTCGATCGTTTTCATTGTTTGCATTCCAGTAGATATAACAAGAGGACACTCCAACTTTGCCGCTTTTTCTAGGAGCAAAAAGTTATTGGCGTCTCCTGATCCAATTTTAATAAAAGGTACTTTTAAAGAATTTAATTCATGAAGCGAAACCTAAAATGTAAAATATATCATAAACATTGTGAATGTTATAATTATACAAATTTAATATACATATGTAGGTACATGTACCCCACCTCATCCATTGCAGAGGCTGTAAAATCTATAACAATCTCTTTACAAAATTTTTGTAATTCTTGATACTGCCGTATGTTGAATTCCAAATATCTTTTGTGATCGCCATATGTATTTCCCCAAGAGTGCTCGCTTTCATATGGTCTAAGTAATGCTGATTCAGTAAATTTTTCTTCAAGGCATGACTTTTGAAACTTGACACAATCACAGCCTATTCTCTGAAATAGTGCACATAATATTTGTAATATCTACGTATGTAAAATAAATAAGGAATTGTACTTTAGCTTCTAGAATCATTTGTTTAGCCAATTCTATGTTTCCTTGATGATTTTGGCCTATTTCAGCTATGAAATAGACTTTATCACCATCGCTTCTTACTAAAGATTCGCCCAACTGTAAAGAAACCATTTAATAGCGCAGTTGTAACAGCTTAATCAAAATCACTTTGTTGAATGTAGTATTCAATTGAATTTTCGGCGTTATTAAATTAGATTCTATTAAGAATAAATTGCTATTGCCACATTTAAGTATACTAGAGATGGTCACATACATACATATGTAAGTATCATGTCCACGTATTGAATAAAATGTTTAGTATACGTACTGCTTCAATAGTATCATAACTCACAAAAACTTACTTTTCATAAAACGCTTTTAAGGTTTTAAATATACTAACAGCTCAATGGAAATCCAAAGATTGGAACGAAATTTTTACACAATAACAAAAACGATATGTACATATTTTGAGTTATGATATTGCAGATGTAAGTAAGCGATATGTACATATGTATATATCACCTTGTACATATACAATGAAGATCTAAAAATTAGCCATTTCGGTGGCTAATTTTTTAGCTGTTTTTAGGTCAACACTTCCATAGATAAATTGTGCTATATTTTGTATAAGCCTCTATGAATTCAATTAAGTATTTTGATGCCAAGTTCCAGTATCTCCCTTCTATATATTATATTTCTACTTATTGTAGTAGGTAATTTTCACAGAAGGATATCGAAAAAACTTAATTTTTTTTAATCAGTCTCCACTTTTAAATGTAAGTTTTATCCCTGTCTGAATTTGAGCTAACCACAAGCTAGTTAATGGTTGATCATATATGAGCTAGAGGTGACTCACAAGCTAACACATTTTCCATACTAATCCCTGAAAATTTTTAAAATGTAATGTCCTACGAATGAGTGAGTAATCACTCACTCTGCATCAGTTTTAAGCTAACCACAAACTAGTTCATGAGTTATCACTTCTGCATCAGATTTTAGTTAGTTTATAAACTAGTCTCAAATAAGTTAAGTAAATACTAACCATGTTATGAGTTAGTTCGAAAAATCCCGTCAGGGATTGTTTTCATATACATTTGAATGTGTATGGTACAGCCATCGAATTTGATTTTAAGTAGCTAGCTACTTTGTTCTTATGTATAAAAGCACTTAATTGTATTAGTGTGGTGCATACTTTCAGGAGGTAGATAAAGGCAGATTGATTGGTTGAATTTGGCTTGGTTACATTGATGTCAAGTTTTGTGATCAAGAAGTCCTGGTTGTGCTTGCATATGTAGCGTTTTTACTAATTCAGCTTGCTTACATAACTTCAGAAATTTTTCATAGAATGATAGGATCTCTTTAACACTGGATAAGTTAAATTTACAAAAGATTAATTGCCCTGGTACAAAAACAGAGAGATAAACTAGAACTTTGCAGATTAAGCTTTCCCTGCGATCATAGTAGTCTCTATTGGGGCATCCAAGCCAACAGTTTGTTTATTCTTGCATCATTATTGTGTAACAGTATGTCACTTATAATGCCATTTTGAAGCGAATTGTTAAAGTCGGTCAGATGCCGTTCCAATGTAATATTTCGTAAGTCGTGGTCCACAGGGTCAACCTTTAGTTTCAGCAGTATTCATATATGCATAATAGCATCGTTTTACTTCACAGCTTGCTGTATGTATGTATGTAGCACATACACCTTGATTTTTGTTAGCTGTTTGGTGTAACTCTTACATTATTTGACATATGCGACAGAAAATTGTGTGTTCTATTGTTTTCTACACATATCATAAGATATTTTATTTTACTAATTCGACGCTTATAGCTTAACCACATGTAGTTACTACTTTAGTAATAACATTATTTTGTATGGCATCACGTTTTTACTAACCGTTTACTGGGTTTTTTCTAACCGATTGTCAAGTCTTTGTGTGTTCGTTCTTCGAATTCGCCTATCGTTTCTGGTAGATGTGAAACAAATTTATTAAAAATATTTAAAAATTAAGAAAACGAGGCACACATATTACAAATTCTGCAAAATATTAAAGTGTAAAATAAATTTTCATCAATTCGAAATATAAAATACAAAATTTCGCAAGTTGAAAAAAAAAACAACCCACCAACCAAACGAACGACGACCGACCAGCGCTCGATATATTGAAAGAAAAAAATATATAGATAAAAGAGAACAAAAGAAAAAAATATGGTTGACATAATAAATATTGACAGCATAATTTCACGGCTCTTGGAAGTGCGTGGGGCTAGACCTGGCAAAAATGTACAATTGTCGGAGAGTGAAATAAGAGGCTTGTGTCTGAAATCTCGCGAAATATTTTTGTCGCAGCCAATATTGTTGGAATTGGAAGCCCCTTTGAAAATTTGCGGTGACATTCATGGTCAGTACTACGACTTATTGCGTTTGTTTGAATACGGCGGCTTTCCACCCGAATCAAATTATTTATTTTTGGGCGATTACGTTGATCGCGGCAAGCAATCATTAGAAACAATTTGTTTATTGTTGGCTTACAAGATAAAGTACTCTGAAAACTTTTTCTTGTTGCGTGGTAATCATGAATGTGCCAGCATTAACCGTATCTATGGCTTTTATGACGAATGTAAACGTCGCTACACTATTAAATTGTGGAAAACATTTACCGACTGCTTTAATTGCTTGCCAGTCGCAGCCATTGTGGACGAGAAAATATTCTGCTGTCACGGTGGCTTGAGTCCAGATCTCACAAGTATGGAACAGATACGTAGAATTATGCGCCCTACTGATGTACCAGATCAAGGGCTCTTGTGCGATTTACTGTGGTCCGATCCCGATAAAGATACCATGGGGTGGGGTGAGAATGATCGCGGTGTTAGTTTCACATTCGGAGCAGAAGTTGTAAACAAATTTCTACAAAAGAATGAATTTGATTTGATTTGTCGTGCACATCAAGTAGTAGAGGACGGATACGAGTTCTTTGCCAAACGCCAATTGGTAACACTATTTTCAGCACCCAACTACTGCGGTGAGTTTGATAACGCTGGGGCCATGATGTCCGTTGACGATACTCTTATGTGCTCCTTCCAAATATTAAAGCCAGCAGATAAACGTAAAAAGTAAAAAAGAAATATAACTAGAAGCTAAATACTTCCTGTGTAATTGTACATCAAGATCATACAAAACCACATTACAAATACAAACAAGAAAATAATAAAAGTCATCCTCTTATAAAATATGCTTTCTTAGTCCTCTTATTACTTAAAAATCTAAAAGCATCCTTCCTTCATATCCCTTTTGCCTTAAAAAACTATTTTACCCTACATAAATTCACCTCTCATCCATTTTGACTGAATAAATTATCGTTTAAAATGCCTTGCGCGGAAGACCGTGTATAAAATTAGTTTTAAAAACCATGAGTGATTTGCCAAAACAAATAATAACACGATATATTGTATGTATGTATATAGCAGAACTACTTCTCTCAATTTATGTATATTTATAATTTAGAAACAATTCTAACTACAAAGGACATTTGATTGATCATTATTTGTCAGCAAGAGAATATAATTATTTCAAATGTATTAGAGTGCAGTCTTCGTTTTGTCTTTCCGAAATTGTTTTAATATATTTTCTACTTATTTTATAATAAAATTAACTGTTTCTGTTTCCTATATACATATATACCAGATAGAAATATCAAGTTTCCAATATAAAATTTGTGACCGAATGAGGCAATTTTTAAACCTTCCCTTCCCCTTCCACAAACCATATTTTCTTTATCATGTAAACAAAGCAAAAATGCAAAAACAACATGTGTTTTATATAAATATATTCTCAACTAAGAAACAAAAGAAATATTCATTATATTCAAAATCTGTATTATTAAAACTACATGAAATATCCTTTATATTGAATAAAAATAAAATAAAACAGTATGTAAAACGATACATAGTTTTAATATTTTCCATCGAAAAACAATTAAAATGGAATTTGAACAAGAAGTTTTTGTGTACATACTGGCGATATCAACGTAGATTCACATACATATATGTATGTATATCTACATAGATACGTTTGATAAAACAACTTCAGATAATATTAATATCCTTCAGAAGAAATCGATATAAATGATTTTGATTATTTTAAAAGAAACGTAATAACAAAAATCTTATGGATAGATAGAATGGTTAAAAAGGGCTGTGTTGATATGTATGTAAACACAAACATTTAATTGTTTTTATTAATCGCAAGTTAAGAATATTGCAATATATAAATTTTTGTTATAGTATTGCTGTAAAAATATGTGCAGCATCAAATCAAAAATACGCTTAAAATCTTAATTTACTACACAGATGGATTGCTGCATATGTATGTATGCACGTATGTTTAACAACTACATATATATGTATATATGAAGTAAGTGCTTATATATGTGTATAAGAATTTCTATGAGACATATGCATAAACTTATCACACCAAAAGTACATATGTACTTATTGATCTTAAAGAACACAAATTTTCAATTCAATCAGGCTTTAATGGAAATATGTTTAAACTTTTCTTCGCAATAAGTGAATATACAAAATTTGTTAGAAAAAAAACAGATACTAACTAAATATAGTCTTTTTCAGTTATATTAGTGTTCATGCATATACCATATACATATATGTACATACATATGTATATGCAAAAGCATGTGTGTGTACATACATATATCATTGCTTTCATGTAGAAAGGCCCCAAGTCGCCGTTTTCAGACTGATATTCTAGTGATTTCAATTTTTGTATTTCACAGAAATACGTGTCATAACATAAGTTTTGAATTTTCGTAACAGCCCAGACGAATTATAACACTTACATAGTTACTCCAATCAGCGGTACTATGAAATATATACATACATGTATGTATATTCTGCAAATGGCATGTAGTTTACCAAACAATTATAAAAAAAAAAACCCTTTGCACCCTTGTTTTCTTAGACATTTAAGAAGTAGTTTATTCAAATATTTGCACAATAGTCCGCAAAATATAGTTATTTGGTTTTGCGTGATGATCGTGACGACATTTTTGACAGCGCTTACAGAAAATCAATGACGGATGACCCCTCGCGTGTTGATTACAAGGAATTCTTAGAACAAAGTATAACCGCGATGAATATCAAAATATTTCAAAATAAAAATTAAGCTACAAAACATTAAAAATTTAATTAGCAGGAATAATTCCCAAATTTTGATGAATCTTAAAGAAACAGCTTATAAAAGGATTTTAACGAATTACTTGGAAATGGGTAGAATTATAGACAGCAAGAGTCGAAAGATGCAAATTTAGAGTATGCTAAATGAAATTTATTAAAATATATACGTACATTGCAAGTTTTAAAGTGGTATTGATGGCCACTTTGGAAATTATTGTTTGCTAAAATTGTTCTGCGATATAGCTTGCATTTTTCAAAACTATTATAACTTGGCAGTAGTACAATTTAATCAGCGAAATCTCATCAACTGAGTAACTTATGGCCATTAATTTTTTCATAGGTATGAATTATTTTCTTTTAAAGTACTGAAACGTACGTTAGATATAATTAAAGTGTTGTTACTTGGCTTCCACAATTATACAAATGTATAACAATGTTATCTTCATTTTTTATAAGATACATGTATTCAGTTCTCCGATGTGTTTGGAATCTTTCAAATATGACTACTAAAATTGTTTACATACATATGTATGTATGTATTTATTTATTTAAGCTTCAGTTTTCATTGTTCTGTATAAAAGTTTTTATTCATGTATTTTTTAATCCATAACGGATTAAAGCTTTTAAAGCATTTTAACATGAAAAAAAAGAAAATAAACTGATTTTTTCAAAGCAAGATTTCTGTTTACATACATATATATATATATATATATATATATATATATATACATATATATATATATAATATATATATATATATATATATATATATATATATATACATATATATATATATATATATATATATATATATATATACATATATATATATATATATATATATATATATATATATATTGTATGTTTGTGTTAGTTTACTCAGTATTTGAAATGGCATCAGCTTTAGCTACATCGCTCCCATCATCTGATTGTACACTTAATTCAGTTATATGAGTATTTTGGAAGCCTTCTTCCAGAGAGCCAACCTCAGAATATTTTATATTTTCCTGGTTTGGTTCTACCGAAGAGTGCACTGATTTTGCTTCTTCGATTACTTCCTTTGCCACGACGCTTTCATTCGAATGGTCATTGTTAATGGAATCGTTGTTAGATGCCGGCTCTAGCAATAAATCTGGGTTAATACCTCGAATAATCTCTGTTAAACGCTGTATTTCATTTCGGGCGTCTTCTAGTTCACTTTGTAAATACGCAATATTGTCTGCTTGAAGGCGAGCATCACCTAAATTTTTAAGCAAATATTGAGTAGGATCTTCAGGACGTTCTGTGAGAATCCGCACAAATACTTTTGTTAGCGACTCAATTATTCCTCCTCGCTCCAAATAACGTCTATATTCATCACGTTTGGGATCGATTGGCTAAGGGGAAATCATAATTGCATTGATTTTTTAAAAGAACAAGATATATAGGAATGCTTTACCACACATACTTTAAATGCCATTATGACTATATTATTTTCAATGAACGGTTCAATCACAAGACGCTACAACTTCAAGTTGCACCCTTTCACTACATGTACTTCTTACTTTAAAATAACTGTTCTATTTAAAGACGCAAGAATACAAAAAAATTAAGAGAATATCTTCATATGCAGGCGTATATACATATTTATGTATGTACACACATGACACTACTAACGCGATAAACGCAGTTCTGAAACAATAATCGCGTTTCTACATTACGTATTGCTTATGCTGCTTTTATGTGGGCCTTGATATATATAATCTATGGTAATTAACGTTAAAAATGATACAATTATTTACTAGGTAGTTGCAAGAATGCAACGTATAAGATAAGAGGTCGTTTTGTTGGTGTATATATACTACAAAATAAGATATATACAGACTGTCAACCAGCACAGGGGGACATTGATATGATGCACAAGTGCACGACTGCATACAACGCTCACATCCTTATGCAAACAACGACATGTCTTACACGAGAAGTTGACATCACTGTAGACAAGTAATGCCTGAGCAATAGCATTGCCACAGTATATATAATTTCATCATGGTATGTATATTAATTCGGATTGCTATTGAGCTTAGCACATCGCAAGAGCTCATCGAAAGCTCATAACTCCTAATTAATTAACTGATTCGATTAGCGATTTAACTATATTGTATATATTACGAGATATACAGAGTAGTGGAAACTTCGGTATCAATTTACCAAAGCTATGAAACGGACAAATAATATCACCAATTTTTTTTTTATTTTACACGAGTTATTGTCTAACTTGGTGTTTGAGATACATATGTACATAAGAGGCAATATTCGTTACTTCGGGCTTTTATTATTATTATTATTATTATTATTATTATTATTATTATTATTATTATTATTATTATTATTATTATTATTATTATTATTATTATTATTATTATTATTTGTTTGTTTGTGATGTGCTTTTCGGCTTGAGGTCTTTTTTATAATAAAATAATGCTAAAACTTTTCTTTTAGTATATATTTGTTCCAATATTTCCACCAACTCTGTTGGTCATCTTCAGGGAATAAATATATATTAAAAGAAAAGTTTTAGTATTATTTTACTATAAAAAAGACCTCAAGCCGCAAAGCACATCACAAACAAATTTATTCAAAAAAGGTCTACAACAAAACATATTCATATTATTCATATTATTATTATTGTTATTATTATTATTATTATTATTATTATTATTATTATTATTATTATATATATATATATATATATATATATATATATATATACAAATATATACATGCAAATAATACTAGGCAATGTTATTAATATGCTATATATTCTGTATTGCATACTATTTTATTTTAAATGTGTAACTTTTGCAAAAGTCTAGGTATTCGGTGCATAATTGTAATCTGATGGCAGGTAGTATTAACCACAAGTTATATTGTGGTATTGTATTATGTGGTATTGTGGTAGCTTATTTTGTGGTATTAACCTGCACAAGATTCAGTTAAAGAAGTAATATTCCAATTACGTATTAAATCACAAATATTGAGTATGGTTGTATTAGGTTTATGTACATACATTAGTACAGAATATATAAGTATGTATTTACATATGTATGTAGCTGAAAAATTTGTTTGTTATCAAAAGCTTTAAAAATTCGAAACTGACGGTAAGTCGACAAAGATTTATGTACATACATATGTAATGTTTCACACTAGTTTAGCATCAATACCATAAATTCATTGTAAAATCAGGGCCATTTTCTGTGCTAAAATATTCATGCGCATGTTTCGTTTTTAGAGTATATTGTCATACAAATTTATACATACTTACATACATACATACATACATATGTACATACCTAAATATAAAAGTAGATTCATATGTACATATGTATGTATATACATTTGTAAAATTTGGTGTAGTCCATTGACTATTTGGCCAACAAGAAATTAGATTAGTATAAATATCAAAATAAAATAGTGTTTCCTTTGAGACTCTTTCAATTATTAGAAATTGTGAATATTATAATTTTTGGAATGAAATCATTAGAAAATACATTCATTAGGGGTCCATCTCCCTCGTATTCAGACGAACCCAACTCAGAAAATTTTGTATCAGCTACTCTTCCAATTGGGTCATTGTGTCAAATGGATGGGGAGACAGCGAAACCACGAGAAAATAATGACTTTTATAATTGTCATGATGAAGACGATGCTGGGCATATTAAATATGGACGCAATTCTTTTGCATTTTGGACTCTTGTAATAATTCTTTTAGTTCTAACAGTGAGCAACTTACTGTTAACTTTAACAATTATTGGAGTGTTGCACTTGGGCAAAGGAATACATGGTATGGAATTTATACCTGAAGAAGATGTGGTAAAGTTCTTTGGCGATACAGATCTAGATCGAATATTTTCTAGAAATATTGGGCAGCTTGAGGGTTTTGCCGACGAGCCGGTGACTATAACAGGTGAAAATGCTCCAGTGCATGTGCGTATGCATCATCGTAACAGTCAAATGGTTAATCGAATGATTATGGATAAAGTGGGTATACAATTTCGTGGAGTTAATAGTTTTGAAATCAATGATCCGATTAACGGTAATTCAATTCTAACAACACATCGACCGCATTACAATATACCACAGGGTGTTGATGCGCTATTGTCTAAAACTAACAGTGCTAGTCGCATCGTGAGCCCCATTGATAAACCGTTAACTATATCATCAGATAATCGCATGTTTATTAAAGGTTCCCAGGGAATTGAGACCGATTCAGAATATCTCTTTATGCAGACTGAAAATAATATTCAACTCAATTCAACTCAAGGCGGCATACACCTAGAAGGAGGCTCCAGCGGCATTTATCTAGATATAAGTAAAGTTCCGATAGTTAATTCTGAAATGGGGCTACGCACTGGTAGTGTGCAATACAAGTTATGTATTTGTATGCCATTAGGTATTGTGTTCCGGTTGGCAATACCGCGTGTTCATAATGGTTCAAAAGTTTCTTGTGCTCATTTTAGTGGAAAACACGACCCATGTATAATTAATTAAAATTGTAAAAGTAAAAATACTCAATGTTCAGAATAATTTTACAATAAATGCGATAAATTCAATATCTTAAATGACTCAATAATTAATCCATTATTATTAAATCAATGAATATAAAATTTGTGTGCAGAATGTTTACATCTTTTTCTATCATCGATGCCTGCAACGTCATAGGCTTGTTAAGACGTGTCCAGTGGAGGGTAGATGTATCGCGAATTCCATACCAGTGACTTCATTATGCAAACTCAGCAGCTTAATAACAGCAGATAAGGATTCCAGTCTTTTTTCATCTGGCTTGATTTAACTATAATCCTTGTTTGTCTTTGATAAAATGAAAGGTTGATTTTATGAATTGATTTAAAAAATGGAGAAACTAAATATTTCAGCAAATTATAAATTTTATTAAGTTTGTTTAATTTATCATATTTATGCGATCTGAAGATTACATTGTTAATTTAATACATGCATATATTATTTTGTTAATTACGGTCAGATGTGAACGTACATAACCGCTTGTTCGTGTATAACTCGTTTGTTTGAAATTTTTTTTAAATTAAGAAATTATCTATGGTACATATAAATTATACTTATTTTAATTCAAGAATTAAAAATTATATTTATATACTAAATGTATTTAAATTGTAATATTTAGAGAATTGTTTTTGTAGTATTTTTGTGTTTTATTAAGTATTAAATGAAACAAAGGAAAATCAGAAATTAATTGCTAATTTATAATTCAAATAAAAAATATACAACATGGTAGAATGATTTTAAGAAAACTTAAGATATTAATTCAGTATGTAATGTAAATTCATAATAGTAAGGTATACTATTTAGATGTATTTTAATAACAAATATCCGATTCGAATAGACAACATGCAATTACTTAAGCCTTTGGCTTAGTTAAAAGCATTTTTATTATCATTATCATTATTATTTGTTTTAATGCAATATCTGAATATACTTTGAAAATATACAAATAGTAATATATTGAAAATTACCCAGTGGCTTATTATTAACATACACACATACATATGTACATATATATATATATATATATATATATATATATACATATATATATATATATATATATATATATATATATACATATATATATATATATGTATATATATATATATATATATATATATATATATACATATATATATATATATATATATATATATATACATATATATATATATATATATATATATATATATATACATATATGTTCACACATATGTATGATTTATGATACAGAAAAAGAGTTCAAAGCCAAACCTACATATAACACTTTAAAGTATGTGAAATGAAAAACTTGTGTACAGTGCAAAAATGAAACAGGCTTTAACGTTCCTAAACCCCAGGCGGTGGTGGTTCTTCGCATCGCGTTGATTTATTTGGAGTTATAATAATGTCATCTGGCACCATACTAAGAAGCTCTGCTTCACTTAGTTTCGCCAAAAGGCTAGTGGAATTGGAATTTGATTCTGTGGCTGTATCTGCAAGATATAAGAAGTTTCAGTTAAAAAAAACATTAATTGTATTAAAAAATCAACTATCTTTTTTTGATTTCTGAAATACATACACACGTTATTTAAGTTATATATTTATGTGCATACTAGTGATGTGTTCTAAATGTTAATTTGTTTTATTCGCAAATACGAATATGATGAATACGAATATTATACAAGCCTGGAAGGTAATGAAAATGTTTGATATCAAAGGGCTTCATAATTCTGTTCGTATACACGGAATTAAAAAAAAATTTCAAATAGTCAAGGGACAAAGCACAAATAGATTCAACGGTCCAATACTAAACATATAAGTATTAAATTTTTTATTAAGATTTTGGGAAAAAAGAATCAGCACATAATTAAAATTAATGAGGTATAATTTTTTATTTTTGAGAAAATTTAGCTTTTATAAAAAAAATTATAATATTTAGACGAGTTATAGTCAGACTCAGGTCGAATTCCTTCATTTTCCTCTTTTACACAAAAACTTATAACCAAACCAATGTAATAGGATTTTTTGTACAAAAAGAGTGCATGGAGGAATTTCGTCTAGAGATAAGCGACTATTACTGAAATATCGCGAATCGCAGTTATTAGTGAACTTTGTGAAGTAACTGCTACTTGCTAAGTAGTTTTTTTTTTGGTTTTTTTACATATGCCGAATTATGATATTCCATTGTTTGTTTGGGTAATAGCCTTTTCTTTTGCAGGTAGTTGCAAATAATATTGGTATTTCTTTTGTTCTCTCTTCTTTCTTTTTAGCACTAGTATTTCTTTTTAAAATGCAAATTTGATTTGTTTTGTCTGCAGCATACATAACAAGTAACAGGTGATAATTTAAGTTGTATTCTTTCTTTTTCAAAGTACATATAAATATACGCAACCAAAATGTGTGTGTTTGATTCAGAGTGCGAAAACCGATTTTCTTGTTGTAAAGTTGCGTATGCAATAAATTTAAACACATAAGTATGTACATACGTGTGTACTTTGTGAAATTAACTGAAAACTGACAAAACGTGAATACTATCACAGTTTTTAGGAACAGTGATTTTTATATCATAACGTGGGCTACAGGGTATTTATGGCATGAAATTATAAGACACATTGATTTTTTATAACGATCTAATTAATGTTGGAATCAATCAATATAATTTATTCTTTATATTGAATTAAGTAACATTTGCAATTTTCATAAAATTGATTTGCCATTTAGCAAAACTCTTTTTAAGCTTTTATTCGTTTATTATTAGTTTTTAGCAACAAAATATTAGAGAAATGTTCCTCTTATTGGCTAATACAAATATGAATATCTAAAAATTACAGAATATTCGCACATCACTACTACATACATACATACTTATTTGCGAAGAAACTTGCATTTTAAAAATGCAATATATCAGTCAATTCGCATTTTATAAAATATGTTAAGCATATTTTCCAGCATATTTCCTGAGTAATGAAATTAAGTGAATTCAGTGATTTTGTAGTCTTTCACTTTTAATATTATAAATAATAATAAAGAAACCATGAAAATCAGACAATATCACTACTTATTGAGGTCTTGCAAACTGGCTATTAGATTAATTTATTTAGAAATCGGGGTAGTTCAATACTGATTCATCTTAGGATATGCTGAAAACTTTTTCAGTTAGCTGTTCAGATTTGCTTAAAAACAAAGAAAGAAATATATAATAATCATTATAATAAAAAATAAAAAAATTGGAATTAAATAAGAAGACATAATTAAAAATAGTAAATACACTCGGGTCTCGTTTTATGTGGATTTTTTTATGCGGATTCGAATTTATGCGATTTATAAAAGAACAACTTCTTTCAGAATTTCAACAAGTTCATGCATTTTTACCGTTTTTAAATTAAGCCAAGTTTTCATCACTTATATAGTCGTTACAGTTTTTTCTGCTATTAATGAATTATTATATTTTTGGTTATTTTTTAACAAATTTTGTTTTTATTGTTTAAATAAATAAAATTAATATATTCTTACATATATTTACTCTTTGACATATTCTCATAATACTACTACTACAAAATTAAATTTATTTGTTGGGTGGTTAAGCAATGTCTATATGGATTTCATTGTGGCTTTACCAAATCATTCAGTAGACTTCAACCACAGCTTTAAGGAGTTTCAAAGCTCTTATCTTATGTAAAGACTTTTAAAAACTATTTGATAACATACATATGAAAATGATTTTCAAAACTTACACCAGAAGAATAAGCATAAGTAAACTATGAAACTCATATAAACAAAACCCAACAAATAAGTAATATTCGAAATGAATCTATTTTATAATTTTTGAAAATCATGTTCACTTTTCGTTGATCACTTTGAATTTTTTGTAATATTTTGGGAAAAAAGAATCAGCACGAAATTAAAATTAAAAAGAAATATATTTCATTTTGTAAAATAAATATATTTTTGTTAATTTTTTTATGTGATTTTGTTTTGATTTTTTATCTAAAATTTGAATCTATGCGATTTTTCAGAATTTTGGAACGAATTATTAGTTTTTATATGAAGCTGGAGTATCTTTATGCGAATTTGATTTATGCGCTTTTTTTTGAACGCGTCTATCGCATAAAAAAGACCTGAGTGTAAATAAAAATAATAAATATATAAAAATAAAATAATATATAAAAAAAATAAAATAACAAATAAATATGTATTAAATTGAATGTACACCAACGATACATCGATTTTTAGACAACATCGGTGACAAAATTAAAACCATCGGTTGATTAGTTTTTCTAAATATTTTTTTTATAATATTTTCACCATTTCTAACTTCATCATTAAGAAATGAGTTCATCGAGAAAAACTACCACAAATTTGGACTTTTCAGCATATATTTACGAATTTACTCAGGCAAAGGTATGATGCACTTTCTTATCAAACATTTTTGGCAAATTTGGCAAAAAATGTTGCCTACATTAGACTTGGGTGGAACTCGTTCATTCACTCGTTTAGGCAAAAAACCTGTGATCAAAACAATGTTATTCAAGTGGGTTTTGATCGTAGGGCTTTGCCAAAAACCGGCGTTCTAAAGAACGATATTGCAACCCTGCCGGCAGTGGATTCATAATTGATAAATTGTAAATGTAGCCTTCACTCTCATTATCTGATTGAATTTGTATATCAAGAACCATTATCCCTTCTATTAACCCTTCGCTTGTAGTGTGCAGGGTAACACCAGCTTTGTGTTATTTTGGCGTGGAAATTTTAATTAAATCTCCTTTCTGATACAAACATATTAAATCTTTTCTAAATATTTATCATTGTGCTGTAATACCAAAATGATAGGCCACTACTTTAAGTTGAAAAAAACGTCCACAAGCTTAAAGTTTATACAAGTACATACTTACTTTTTGATTTCATCATACTGTTTTCTGGATTATATACTTCATCTGCATCTGACAGCTTTGTAGATGAGGATGTTGAGGATTTCAGTAGTGAACCAATTAGTGGAGGAGGAGGAGGAACTGCAGAACGATCTTTACCCGACGTTTTAATACTAGCCAGGATCTGCGACAAATTTGATGGTATAGATATATTGGCTAGAACATTCGAACTAGATGATGTTGCTGAACCAAATGTCTTAGAAACAAATAAAAGCATTTTCATTACATTATTTATGCAAATTGTTAGTAAAATTTCATTACCGATTGTTCCCCTGTTAATAGACCTGCAATTTCCATTTCCTGTGCAGCAATTTGTCTATTAATTTCTTCCATTTTACGTTTTAATTCGTCTTCTGCTGTTTGAGCATGATCTATACTTTTGGACATTTTAACAGGCAGTAATGCTACATCATCGTCGGAGCTTCCACCTGGTGAATAAGGTTCGTCGGCATCATTTTCATTTAATTTTGTTATGGATGCGGCCGCTACTGCGATTTTAGAAAAAATTATTATTAATTTTTATACTTATTATTTTAATTATACCCTTTTGTGACTTTGCTATTATAGGTGCTTTTATTATTGCATCTATATCGATTTCATCGACTTTGTGAGAAGCAACTGATTGTCGACGCTTTTTCGATTTAGGACTACCAGGTGGAGTCAAGTTGTCTATTTCATTAGAGCGGCTTGAAATCTAAAAAGAGCACAATAGCAATATGCACAGAAGATTTATATGTACATATATTCTGAATTAGTTACCTTATTCACTGAAGATGAAGTACTGGTACATACCGGAAGTAACTGAGAAGAACTTTGAATAGTGCGCTTGCTAACAACTACACGAACTATGATGCCAATTAGAACATCTGGCCTTGCAGGATCGTTATAGAAATCAACCGGCTCCGTAGGCTGAAGCAGGTTGGGAACATTCTTTCCAGCCCCCAGTGGATATATATAAAAATCTTTTATGTGAGAAGATACGCTTTTAATGACACCTAAACGATTTCGGTTATCTAAATATTCATAGAGTATTCTGTATGCAGCAGTTTCAGATTCATTGGCTGGTATCAATCGTATTACAACTATTTCCTTATTGGGACTTTTTTTTATTTTCGATATATAATCCCACACAGTTTCGGGTCCAATGCGTCCTACAACATCTAGTTCTTTGGGCATAAGTTTTGCTAAGCCAGTTGAGTTTCCAACAATGGGCTGAAGGGAAAGTTGGAATGAGGTCACATCTACCATGTTCATATTTCCAGTCCATAATGATACGATAGCATATTGATTGTCACCAGAAAAGGATGAAGATGGACTCGAACAGGCAATAAAACGCGAATACGGATCATGGGGTGGTGTAGGTATTGATACGGTACTAGTTGGCTCCTGGTCACTATCTACCGAACCCAAATTAATTGGTATATCAACAACAGTCGAATCAGCGCTGCTACTACATGTTGATACAGTAGATGAGGCAGGTTGAACAGGCTGTGGAGTATTAGTAATTCTTCGCTGATTTCCAATTTCTTTATCTTTATCCCTCTCCGAAATTATATTTGCAGCTTCTTCTACAGTTTTAGTAGATTCCAGAATCTGATCAATTAAGTTATAAGTTTCCATTGGATTAATAGCAGCCTTTTGCTGTTCTTGGAATTTTTTCCCAATTTGTCTGACATGTGTTACTGCGGATTTTTTTGTGTCAGATAATGGTTTTTTCTCATTAACGTCGGTGTGATATTCTTTTTCAGTACGATCCCTAATATCTTTAACACGCTCTTTATCTACTCGATTGCGCTCTTCACGGTCACGTTTTTCGTCTTTGTGACTACTTTTATGACGCTTTTCCGGTTTTTCTTGACTACGACTACGAGAGTGACTGCGACTTTTTTTTCGGGAACGAAATTTATCGTGATGGCGATCTTTACTTTTGCGTCGTTTCTCACGTTCTCGGTCACGTCCTCTGGAGCGCTCTTTGTCCTTTTCTCTGTCCTTATCCCTTTCTTTTTCCTTTTCCCTTCCTTTTTCCTTTTCCTTATCTGTTTCCTTTTCTTTTTCCCGTTCTCTATCCCTTTCCTTTGAATGAGAGCTTGTTGTTTTCGATTTATCATCATCAATTAACGACTGTGAAGTTTCAGACAACAAGCTATGAGAATGTGTTAAAGATGTGGTGTCTGCATCAGACCAATGTGTTTGCGATTCCTTGCGTATTAAACTACTAGTATCTGGTAGTTCTGATTTATTTATTGCTGATACGACATCTTCTACCGGTATGGTAATATCAACATTGGCGTAGTCTGACGATTTTCCTTCAATAACTTCTTCTCCCTTATGCGTCTTAAGAACATAATTTTTTGCACAAGTAAGTAAATCCAGTTCAGATTTTTTAATCATTTCTAATTGGTGTTTATTTTCTTGTTCTCTCCATTGGGCCAATTCTTGGCTAGCCATTTCTTCGGGCGACATACGTACTAGTTGTTTAGGCAAAATTAATTTTCCACATATCTTAGCAAACAGAGTATGATTTTTACGATCCTTGATGTTAAAAACTAACGACCGATATTTAGCTTTATATTTAATACCTGTGTCTTTATTAAAATAATTGTACATTTCAAGTTCAGTTGCTTTCGCAAACTCATCAATTTCTTCTTCTGTTAACTTAGGAACGTTATTTACTTTGAAAGTTTCCTGTTTATCTTCTGCATTCACAGTGAAATTTGAGCTCGTTTCCTCGGTAATACGCAATAAAAGTTGCTCTTTAAGAGTTCTTCGCACGACTAAGCGTATTGGTTCTCCATCATTGTTAGAGGTCTTGCTAGATCCGTCAGTACTTGTTTGGCGTTTTGTGAGCAAAGTTTTCTCTTTGCCAACAGACTTTGATTCGTCAGCTACTTTATGCGCCTTCTCGGGTTTAATACTTACATGAGATGGATATTTCTGTAATTGTTTAGGTGTACTTGGACGAGAACTTGCTATGTGAGTGTTAGTGCTTTTTAAATAATCTGCAATACTCCTATGTGTTTTTGTCTGCATTTGTGGAGATGGTGAGCTGGCAACACTTGTATCTACCTTATTTGTCATTCCGCTACTGTTTGACGAAAACATTTTTAACGGAGGAGGGCTGGAAGCAGCCGATTTTGCTATTGTAGGCGATGAAGAATGTTGGGTGCGTTGTTTTTGTTTTTTCTAAAAACAAAAAAATTTAATTTTTAATGAATGTTATTACATATTGATAATTTGGTGCTATCTTAAAATACTAATTTCTTAAAACTTTTAACTGATTTACAATATATAAAATATATATGTAGATTGTATATATGTATGAATGTATGTACATATATTTAAAAGACATTTACAAAAAACAAATAAACTTTATAATAAGTATAATTAGATTTAATATCCAAATTTAGTATTTGGTAACAAACCTCTAGGTCCATAGCTTGTGTACTGCCTGGTTGAATCACTTCGAAAGTAGGATTATCTTGCAACCACTTCTTTAAGTTAGTCACAGTTGGGGCACTATTTCCCGTAATAACTCTCCCAGATTTCCGTTCGTAAACATTGACCTATTTTAGATATAAAAGAAATCGTTTTGTAAAAAACTTTTACAAAACTTAAACTTATAACTTACTCTTTCCACTTTAGGTTTACGGTCAGCTGCAGAAAGCAACTCCTCAAACAATCCTTTCGATTTCTTTTTATTTTTGTCTTCTGTTGCACTTTTAGTTAATGTGCTGATTGTGCCACTTGTGTCCGCCTGTGTTTTGGTCATTAAGGTGTTGAGGGCATTTTGTGCATGTTTACGTATACAATCATCGCTACAGTATATTGAATTAGGTCGTGCGATCTTTTTGCAAACAATGCACATTGTTGAACCTTCAGCTGAACTTGATGTTGATGGGCTGGAAGTGGAGGTAGAAGTACACACAGATACTGTTGGAGTACCTGAAAGGGATGTTGTGGCTATATTAAGACTTTGAGAAACAGATGTTGTAGGAGGAGATAAAGTTTTAATAACTTTTATATTTTGATTATAGTGTTGCTGTGGCGTTAACTGTTTTACCACAGTTATTGCTCTGATTGGGGTTCCAGGCTGTGAGGTCATTTTTAAATTAGCTTGCCCAGAAGTAACAAATATTTTCTTTTGACCAGCTGTTAAAGGTGTCGTACTTGAGGCAGTTTGTATAATAGTTGCTCTTTTACCAGTAGACGTGCTAAAATCTTTCAAATTTATTATTTGACCACTTTGCAGATTAAGATGAGATGTTGCTTCCACATTTTGAACAGTAGATTCTGTCTTAGATGTGATATTTAGAACATCAATGCTGTGATCAAGGACTTTCGACGATGCAAATTTACGCACAGACGCAGGAGAAGATATTGGAGGTGATATTGGCGATGGCTCACTTTGAGTATAATGCGCTTCTGGAGTCTTTTTAATAAGCATATCTGTTATTTTTGGTTGTTTCTGCAAGAAAAATTGTGTTTTAAAAGACCGAACTTTTTCCATCTATTCTACAAAAAAACAATATGTGCGTAATAATGAAATTAAAACTTATATAATGATCAACTTCAACTAGCGAATGTTGCACTAAATTTCACAGGATATAATACCTTTTCCTCTTGTTTCTTATTGCATTTCGGGCAGGTCCAATCAATTCCTTTCTGTTCCATTTCTAAGCCCATAGCTTTAGTAATGTTAACGCAAGTTCCATGAAACCAATCCTCGCACACATCACAACATATCATAAACCGATTATTATGTGGTTGGCGGCAAATACACCAGAGCCTGTAAGAGCACAATTTCACAAAGTTTGTTGCATAAGAATATAGTCAATAAGAGTTATATTATAGAAAACCTTACTTATTAGGATCATCATCATCATCTTCTTCTGATTCTGTGGCGTCATGCTCAACTTTGCTTTTATTATTATTTGATTTGTTTCCACCCTTCTTTGCAACTGATTTTTGTGTTCTTGTTGCCCTTTGATTAGAAGTAGTAGCTGCAGCTGATGTATTCTCTTTGGATCCACGCCTTCGAGTATTAGTATCCGCTACTTTTTTGTCCTGTACCGTTACAACATTGCTGCAACTAGGCATAGTCAATGACGAATTTGATTGCATTGAACTATCTAAAGATGATTCACTCAATGTAGCAGTTGAAACGTTGAAAGAGCTACCCACACAACTAGTGTTAGTAGTGTTAGCAATTGGTTGAGCTTGAGCTCGTCTTTTAGCTCGAGTTGTGGGAGCCTCAATGGGTGGTAATGTTATTACCCGTCCGTTACCTCTAACGATTTGTATGGGTTCCTTACGTACTAAAGGTGATGTCTTGGATGTTTGATAAGATATTTGTCCCGATGATGACATCGGACTTCCTACTGTTGTACCCGTAGTAACTACAGCGTTTGATCTTGTAGGTGAAGAAGTTGAAACCACAGATGTTGGTACGTTAGATATAGCTAGTTGAATAATGCTCTTAGATGAGGTTGGGGGATTTTCCTTAACAGAGGATAAGAAACATTATTTACTATAATACGTAAGTCATAGTTTTGTTATTTTTACCTGTATTCTGGCGGATTGTTGAGATATCGGTGCTAGCGGTGGTGGATTTTGAATTGCCACCATATTATTAACAATTCCTTGATCACTGCAAACACTTGATCCAAAAACTTGCTTTTCAACTGCTTCTTGCAGGGTTTTATCGTCCTTTATAAGTTCTACTACCTGCTGTAGTATATCGTCGGGCAAATCAACGGAATCATTAACGTCTCCTTCAGGAGTTGCTAACAGAGATGCACTTGTAATATCTATTCCTCCAACCAGATTATGTGCACAGGTGGATGAAGACACTGAAGCTAAATTAAGGTTTTTGTTTACTGTTACTCCGCTGTCGCATCCACTGTCACTCGCAAATTGATTTATATTTTTTTGTGCATTATTTGATGCTAATACCTTTTCCGTACTTTCAAGCATTTTAACTAATTCTGGTATATTATCATTTATGTTGGTTATTTGATCGTCCACTTTTTGATTTGATTTTTGCATCTCATCCTGTACAATTGAATTAATAAGATCTAATTGCTTGTCATGCTCGGCTTCTAACTCCGATGAGCTTTGATGTGTTTGGATAGATATCTGTGCTGGCAATTGACTTTTTGCAGCAGTTTCTATAGGCATAAATCCTTTTAATGTTGTCGCCCCTGCTGACCTTGGTGAAAAAGTCACCACCGATGTTATAGTCGCAGTATGCGATGATTTCGGTGTTGAAGGGTGGCCTATTATTTTAACTGGTTTTTGCTTTTCCGTTTGTTCTATCAACTTAGTTAGGTCTGTAAATCCTTTGGTTTTAGGACTCGACATTACCTGCTGCAAAGTTAAATTTCATATGTGTATGTATTAGGTAATTGATTGTATGAAAAGTTAGATAGATTATGTTCTTCACGTACTATTTTCCGAAGAAAACACAATGATAGATAAATTACTAGTTTGTGTAAGGTTAGATTAGGTTAGGTTCAAAAGAAGGGTAACAATTTGTCTGTGTAACTACCAACTATAAATTCTGTCAACAGATTTTTTTACTTACAAAGTTTAGCAAAGACGTCTTAAAACTACCGTTACCATTCAAATACCGTGAAAATTAGACACCAGTATGTAGCGTACCTACATATACTTATGTATGTACTTCACCATGTGTAATATGCACACAAAAATAATTACAAAGACATTATATTACTTATAAATATAAATAAATAATTACAAAGACATCAACACCTAGTCAATAACGCACTAGTCAATCACAACATTTGTGTGGCATATTTATTAAATTGAATGCATGACTGGCCAAAGGGTTATAATAATTTAAATGTTTAGATAAGCTAGTAGGGCTCAGTTATAATTTTTAAAGTAATATATTATCCATAGAAAACATTTTAAAAACACCATAACATACCGGCACATATATAACATCCTAGTATTTTCAATTACTTTCGTTGAAAGCTTGTTTCCCTTCAGACGTTCTCATGTGGTGCGGTTTTCAATAGTTTATATTCCATTATTAAGATCATCATTTTACAAAGAACTTTTTTTCTATGTAAATCTCTTGAACTAATAGCTTATCGATCATAAAATCAAAAATTACTGTTAAAGATTTTGATGAATATTAGATCAAAATATGAGATCAATAATTTGAACACTTTTTATTTCAATGTTCTTCTTATTTCATATATATAGATTTACCCGTATTATATTGTAACAAGGGGATACCGTTTGCAAGATAGTCCGTTTGTAATACATATATGTAAGTTCTTGCAATTAGAATTAAATGGAATACATCTACTATAATAAAACAGATATAGCTTAAAACTTAGTTCGAATTATTATATCGTACGGACGACAATATAAAAATTGTTATTTACAAGAAGTCATTAAACTTACTTGAGATGTAAAATACATAAATAAGTAGTTTGTTATGTAATATGTATGACTTTCTCAAACTTTTCAAGTTTAGCTTTAAGCCTTTGTATTTTTCACTTCATATTGGTTTTTTTTAAGAATGCGAGTTTCTACATTTTTTCAAACATAACGATTGAAGCTATACTTCAGAGATGGTATTTTATCCATCGAACCAAAAGCATACAGACCAAATTTTATATGTGTAATTTTTTGTTCCGAAGACGTGTCAAAACCCAACAAGTGAATACATAAGAATATGTCAGTCCTACATTCTGTATGCTTTTTTACAGAATAATAATAAAACATGCAATAACAATGCTTTCTACTAAACTAACAATACTTTCTACTAAGATAGTTCATATCTCAATATCAATACTATCGATATTATTAACGACTGAAAACTCGTAGCTATATAAAATTTTTTTTTTAATTACAGATCGTTGTTTTTTTCACTTTTTGAAGAATATTATCGAAATTCTAATTATATATATATATATATATATATATATATATATATAGGCACATGCCTAGAGCGGTTTCCATGTGTGGTCCTTTGTTGCGGCAGCATATCAATTTCAATAAATTGTTAGTTTTGCTTAACTTAGTCCACAAAAAGTTAACATGTGCATTCCAACGAAGGTTCTCAGTAAATAAAATTCCTAAAATTCTCATTTGAAGATTAACATTTCTTATGAACATAGTGTTGCAGTTGCAACCCCGTATTCTGCATACGTGAAGAACTTCAGTCTTATTAGAAGGAATGACGGCCCCAGTTTTCTAAGCCCAACCACAAATTTTAAAATCCAGTCTGTCTAAGTGTAGTTTTGTTTCTATCTCATAACCAGAAGTGACTGCAAATATGTTATCAGCATAAATGCCTGCGTAATCGATTCCTGGGAGATTATGTAATGCTTTGGCTAGCGGATTCGCATAAATTGCATAAAGTACCACTGACAAAGGAGATCTCTGTGGGTCACCGTTATCAAGTGGATAGTGTGAAGAACAATAACCATCCACCCTGACCATGAGCCTACGGTTGTCTAAAAAAGATTTTAAAAGTTTCAAAATTTGTCGAGGTGTACCCCATTCATAAAGCTCTTTTACAATGAAAGTTGAAACTACTCGATCAGAAGCTTTTTCCAAATCCTCTGAAAGAACTATGCTGTGTTTGCGTTTTAGGAGATTAGCTCGTAGAGTCTCTACCAGTTGATGACATAAGTTATGAACACCGTGTTTCGGGATAAAGGCATGCTGTAACTCAGAAATTTTGTGCCGGGTATGATTCCAAAAACGTTTAGCTAAGATTTTTTCAAATATTTTAGAGAATGTTGGTAGCAGAGAAATGGGACGGTATCCGCTTATTCGATTGGGGTTCTTTCCAGGTTTGGGGATAGGTGACACGATAGGGATTTTCCAGTCATGAGGGTATGTACCGCTGGACAAAATGTTGCTGTATAACTCACAAAGGCGTGTTTTCAAAGCCACCGGTGCGGTCAATGGTCAAATTGAGTAAGTTATTTTGTCACCCGCAGGTGTAGAAACCTTTAATGTTTTCGGAATAAAGTTAAGCTCAGTAATATCTAAATTTTTAGCCAATATTCCCAATCTTTGACCATTTTGTGGTAATTCATCAATATTAAACATATTTTTCGTGTGTAGTACAACAACATCCAGGGCATTATTTGAACTAATCGAGCTCCAAGACTGAGCAAACTTTTCAGCTACAGTTTGAGGGGGAAGTTTTCGTTTCTTTTGCATCTCAGGTTATTCACCTTCATCCATAAAAATCTTACATCCATTTGTGGATTAAGAGAATTTAAAAAACGGTACCAAGTTTCACGTTTTGCAGTTTTACATCCATACTTAACTTTCGCACATGATCTCCTATCCTCTATGCAATTAACCTGTGTACGATACCATTTGAAATTTCTTCATGCTTCATTTTTTATTCTAATCAGGCCAGCTATGAAATCGTTAAACCATGTAGGGTTATGTCTAGTTTTAGGTTCTCGAGTAAGAGGTATGGTTTCGTTGGCTGTTTTTCTTAAGACTCGCTTTATTTGAGCTGCTTCTCTATTGATATTTAGAGATTTGGTAAATTCGTCATTTACTAATGTTGCCCTCTTATCGAAAAGAGACCAATTATCACGATCGACGCGAAAGCGTGGTGAGAACTTCTTTTTTATTGTTGCTTTGTTATTAGATAATATAATTGGAAAGTGATCGCCAACCGCAGGCAAAGACAAGCGGGACCAAGAAAATTCTGATGCAATGTCTACACTAGCCATGGAGACATCAACAGATGTCAGGGTATGCCTCGTACTGAGGAGAGTTGGTGATCCATCATTTAAAATTACAAGACCCTTGTCATCCGCGAAGTTTTCCCAATGACTTGTTGAAGATCCCCAAAGCATGTGTTGTGAATTCAAGTCTCCTACTAATATGTGATGATTATTATGAGGAAAGCTCAAACAATCTAACGTAGAATTAGACATTCTCAGCTCACATTCCTTGTATATATTAGTAATAAAAATTTCTGTGTTGCACTTTATAACAATTGTTTGGAAAAGCAAATCACTCGAGGACAGTAAATATTGTGTGGCATTAATACCATTTTTAACAAAAAGATCTACGCCCGATTTTGCGTAGGAATAGCAACGATTGTGATGGAAGCCTTGGTATCCTGGTAAGAGATGACGATCTCTATCAGTCACATGTGTCTCTTGCAAAGCAATCACATTTGGTTTATATTTAGCAACAAGTAGCTCAAGGGAAAATTTATGACAAAAAAATCCTTGTATGTTCCACTGAAGCAGGTTGATACTCAATTCAAAACTCATAAATTATATAAAAAGTTAGTTTCCTTCTTCAGACGAGGATGGTTTTGTTTTTTTATACGTGTTGGGTGTTATTATAACATTAAATTCTGGGAATTTTTTATATAATTGTGAACATGGCGTTAAAGCGTCATTTGATGGCTCTATGCGTGCACCAGTCGGAGAATTTAATCCCGAACCAATACAGGTGTCCATCGTCAAATCATACTCACTAGCATTTTTGTTCACAGTTAAATTTCTATTGAGGGATTCATCATCCGAAAGCAATGCTTTCTATGAAGAGCATTCATTTGAAGAAGCGAACAGTGTAGGCTCAATTGCGATTGATTGCGATACCTGCATTTGTGAAAGTGACTCGTTGTTCAATGGCAGATTATATGTTTCATTTTGTGGTCTTAAATGGAGAAAGAAGTTTTTTCAATTGCTTTATCAGATAACGGTTTATTGAATGAGGTGTTATTATGAGATGATGTGGTTGTACTGATCGGGGTTTCCACTGTAGCTTTATTTAATAATGACAACTGTTTGGGTGCTTTGGGGGAAGTGGTAGATGTATTTGATGTGATATTAAATGAGTTGGTAAAAGTAGAAGGTGAAACAGATAAATTTGTTTTTTTGGTTACTATTTCTGCATATGTCGGGCTGCTAGTTGTATTCTTTTTTGTTGGTGGTTTGAGCATGTTTAGAGTTGGGTTGTCAATGAACGTTTTCGAAGCTTCGTGAAAAGTGCATCTCCTTGATATACGAACATAGTTCACAGACTTATGTTTCAAAAAACTGGGGCAAAGAGTATCATGTGAGGGATGTTCTTCTGTCATGCAATTAACGCAGTATTTTCTTAATCAAGATTTATGTGGTATAGGAAAAGCACAATCTTTGCCTACCTCTACTGACTTACATCTGTTTTTGGTATGACCGAGCTTTTGATAAAGTATACAACGCATGGGATTTGGTATATATTCTTCCACTGCTAGTCTTTCCCATCCAAGTTTCAAAGTTGTAGAGAGGTGAATGAGATCAAAAGTAATGATCGCAGCGCCAGTCGATATGAGCTTGTCGCCATCTTTTCTCATAAGCTTCCGTACTTCTACCACTTTTTGATCTTTTAGAGAATCAAGTAATTCTTCTTTCAATCAACTTTCGAGAAAAAATACGTTCTTGAATGGTGTTTAATGATTTATGTAGAGTTATTTTAACAGGAATGCAGTCTATGTATTATGCTTTTAAAATTTTTTCAGCAGTTTCACCATCAGGAACGTTAATGAGGAGATCGCCGCTCCTCATTTCGTTTACTTCAAGTCGCTCCTTCGATATATAATTGAGGCCACGTTCTACTTATAAAACATTATATGATGATAGAGGTCGAGGATCCACGTTTTCAGTCAGTGATGCAGTTGAAGCGACTAAGTATCGGGGGAGGTTAGAATCGCTTGTTGGTTTTTCAGGTAATGGTAGCAAATCATCCGGACGGGGTCGTTTGTTTCTGTTGCTTTTGGTCTTACTCGCATTATATTATATATTATATATTCAAATATATATATTATATATTCAAATTGCATTAAAGTTTCGATCGAGTTCATTTTGAAATCATATTCTAAATAAAAATATTGCGAAATTGACTATACAACGAGGACATTCGTTTGCACGCATTTCACAAAAACAAGTTTAATTTTGCTTAAAAGTAAAGTAATTATTGAAAAATTGTCTCCATCCTTAAAGTTTTCAATGTGGTTGCAGTCCGAAAACCGTTTTGTTATCAAAACATCGTCTAAAAACTCAAATCACATTTCGGGATATTAGAACTTGTTGAGATAAAGCATATAGGTAGCTTGAAATCATAACAGAAACCTGCCCATACTATCGCGCTTCCAACTAAATTCTGCTTAGATCTTGCAATGCCCGCTTCGGCCAAAAAGTGCCAACATGTAGCATTCAGGCCCATCAAGGTGGGTCTTCTTTTCATCTGAAAATATAACTTTTCACCACTCATTGTATATTTGTCTCTCCTTATGCACTTTGCCTTTTCCCATCTTATGGACGGTGCGGGCGATAGTTCGTGTACATACCCCGTTTCTCTTTTATTTTCTTCCATGTTAATCGATTTTTGTCCCTTCATACCCTATTTTACCCTTTTGACGTAATGTTAGCTTAGAATTAACTTTTGTTGGAGCTTTGACACCATGTTTTACATCGAATTTCAAGAAGTTTTGTATTACTGCACGATTTACTAATAATCAATTATTTTAAAATTTTTACCTTTAAATTGAAATCTTAAATTATCAGACTTGTAGAGATATAAGTAAAGTCTTTATTTTGGTCAGTCAATGCGCTTTTTTTCGATTGCCTACAAAATATACATATTTTCCAAAATGTGGCTTTGATAGGATTAAACTCTAACCCGAAGATATGCAGCAAATAGTCTTAAATACAAAGATTGATTTGAGAAGAAAGCCATAATATTTTATTCATAATGGAATCAGTAAAAAAACATTAATTTTGAACGTAACAATAATGGTAACTAGCAAGCAAATAATTTTAATTACATACTATGTGCATAAGTATAAATTTATTTATATTCACAATATAGACATCACAAGCATGTCTAACCTTATCTGTTTTAATTCATATTCTATTGGTATTTAGTTTTAAACGATATTATTATTTAAAATATGGCTTTGAGTTATTTTGTAAAATATCGATATATGTTCTTATAGATTTTCGAAACTGTATATAGTACTTTCGAAAATATTTCAGCACTTATTCGCATGTCTCGCACTTGTTATCCGATTATTTTTCAATTTATTTTATTAATCGATTCTAGAGATATTTCACTTTTAAACCACTTCTTGAGCTATCTTCAAAATATATCGTTTAATTCCCTCCTTTGATTTAAAAACACACAACCACTTTCCTACAAATTTATGATTATAGTATGAAAATAGTCCTCTAAGTAATCTGATAAAATTGGCTACCCTAATCCATTACCGATTACACTTATGCGTTAGTGACATGTTGTGCCCTCCTTGTAGAAAAATGGTGGCTCCCAACTTATAAGCTTACTTCAATTTACGGTTTTCTAATTAGAATTCAAAGATTTTCTATATTAGGTATCATTTGAACATGAAATATTTGCAACAAAATAAAAAAATTTTAGGTCAAGTCGGTATACGTTGTTACGTAGGAAAGTTTTACACCCATCTGATTATCACCCAGTAGAGAAAATATCTTTTTTAAATAGTTCCGGTATTCTAAATATTTTTAGAGAAACTGCTACTAATAATAATAAAATATATAATAAAAAATAATAAATTATGGGTTTACACTTGATACAGCATTACCCATTTCTACAAACCTTATTAATCACGATTTCCTTATGAGTTTGTGATGATTGAACAGGGCTTTTATTTTCCATAGACCCTTTTACAAGAACAAACGTTTTTGGTGACAAAGATACAGAAGTTGGAGTGCTGGATGTATTTAATGGGGATTTATTTTCAGTTTGCTTTTTAGGGATTGGAGGTAGTGCAGCAATAACAGGAGACAAGAAATTGGCTTTCCCCATCATCTGCACAGCTTTCGAAGGTGTTGAACGAATTGTTATCCGATGAGGCTCTGATATAATCTTTACAATTGATTTTTGTCGTTGTGGTACAATACCGGGAGAACATGTTGCCACATTAGATATTATATTGGGTTTACTTGGTATTTCATCGGCGTCATCCTGATTATAACTTCGTCTGGACTTTGGGTTAAATACTTTACTAATGCTCATAGAACGTTTGTGAGTTTTGAACAGTTTTACTTTACGTTTACGACCTTTAGGATTGTTAACATCAAAATCTAAATCGCTATCGCGATCGTTGTCTGTTTCCGCTGAACACTCTGTGCCACTTATTTCACTTTTATCGTTACCACCAGCATCAGCATCATTTGCATCAAATGAACGCATGTCATCACCTTCATTCAAGACATTTTCTTCTGGATTAGGTTTTCGATCTTGAACATCTTTTTTTACTCTTTGAACAACAAATACCTTTTTATCTGTCGTAAATGAAGTTATAGGGACGTTTGTTTTTAACGCACCCTCCGATTTTGAATAAACATTTTGTTGAAATCTCTTCCGAACAAGTAACTGTTTACCCGCTGCTGTTTGCATAATGCTAATTTTACGATTTGCAGCATGTTTTTCTGCCTCCAACTTATCTGCAGCTAGTTTTGCTTTCATTTGTGTGGGTGATGTATAAGGAGTGTAGCAATGATCGTTTTGAATAACAAACAATTCAAACTCACAATCACTTTTACTTTTTTTATCCGTTCTTAGCCCTGCCATTTCTGTAATATATGTAAATTTGGTAATTTTAATTCGATTGATTACGAAAAAGCTAGCTGAAATAATGTAGCTTCATACTAACTCAGAGCTTCCTTGATAATTGCGTTTGCATCCTCTGGAGGATAAAACTCTTCTAAGCGTAGCCCCACGATTTCAGGACGTTCCCGTCTGCGTCTTCGTGTTTTTTTCTGCTTAACGATATTTGATTGGCGTGCTTTGCGACGTGGTAGTCTTCTTTGCTTTGATTTACTTTCTTCGCTCGACTCGTCAGACTCTTTGAAGCCCTTTCTTTCTTCATTTTCATCGTCATTTGATGAATCACAATTTTCTGTAGAGTCTTCACTAATTGAACTCCGTTCATCTTCTGAATTACAGCTATCTTTGTCAGATCCAATGTCTTGTCTTCTTAACATTTCCTCCAGTTTTTCGACCTCTTCTTCCTCTTCTCGCATACTTGGCGTTGGCGAAGTCAAGCGTATAACACTGATTGATGAAATTTTCTTTTCCTCTGTTTATTTAAAGAAATAAATATATGTACAATTGTACAGGTATACTATTGGTCTTTTGCACTTACCAATCAGGTTCTCTAAGCCCTTGTCATCGAAACTAATTCCATTCTTACCATATACTACCACAAGATTCGAATCTGATGTACTAGCACAATCACTAGAATCAGCAGTTTTGGAACTAGTCTCAACGAACACCGAGCTAGACATTTTTAATTTGCACTCGCGCGGTAACAAACACGATAAATAATAATTTAATCACTGTAATTAGTGTTCCACGCAAACTTTTACATTTTATTAAATTTTTGGAATAAACTCGCCATTAATTTATGATTGCCGTCGTTTTTGAAAATAATGATCCTGGTATGCTGGTCTCAAAATTGTCAAGAAATTGGAAAACAAAGCAAAATATATGATAAACACTACTTTTACGTCTTATTCTTATCTTCGCGTCCGCCTGGAAAAATTAACTCTATAGTTTTGCAAACTGCCTTTTGATGATATAAGTTGTATTTCTTGATCAACTCCTTTATAAATTGTACATTAACATTAACATATTTTCACGGAATAACTATATTTTCGTGATTATTTTAACAAATTTGCTCTCGTAATGCAAGACAAAGCGCAAAAACAAGAAAAGATTGGCCCCAAACAGTGGTGACAACTTTTTCCCCCAAAAACTCACTGAAATTGGATCTAAATGTTGCCACTCGCTTATATATGTTACAGCAGCCTTGTGGTATATTGGTATATATTATATATCTGAAATCAAATGTATTTGTGATAATATATGCCCCCAATCATCAGATGCTATATCGAAGGGAGCAAATAGAGTAACGTCATGAAAGATATAGATGTTCCCAATGAGAAACACAAACTGATTGAAGAAACTTATAGCCAGACGGCCACCTTATCTTATTGGTAACCATAATGGATTTTAAATCGCTATGTTTACGAAAAAGTAGCTAAACTAGCATTATTTCAAAACAAAAACAATCACTATGACAACCATGGGAATGACAATAAGTAACAATTTTAAAAATCCAATTTTTTCGAAAAGATGGAACAGGATAAAACGGATCAGGAGGGTATAATTAAAGAACAAGGGCATAATGAAGAATCTCCTACAAATATTACGTCATATCAAATGCGTCCATCTTTGGGAGAGAACTTTAAAGGTAGCAGAATAAAGGAAATAATACGGGAAATTATGTGTGCAAAATTGCAAGGTATGTATGTACAATAAGCTTGTGTATTTTTATAATTTTGGTAATTACAATTGAAGGAAAAACTTATAACGTTCAGGATGTTAAACATTGGACGACAGATATCGCAGACAGCATTAATGCTGCAATTAAAGATTTGGTGCCAATGCCTCGATACAAATATGTAGTGCAGGTAATGTTAGGACAACAACTTGGAGCTGGATGTCAGTACTATTGTAAATGTTGTTGGGATGCCGAATCTGATTCTCAAACGTCAGATGTATTCACAAATACTAGTCTATTTTGCGTAACAACAGTTTTCGGGGTCTATTTGTACTGATTGAATTATTGTAGATAAATTTTTATACCGCATTATATTATTAGCAATTAAAATTACATCCTTTTGAAACGTGCGTTAGTTTTAACCTTAGTTTAAGGTAGTATAAAATTTTGATTCTACTAGCGAAAGGGAATTTTTAATTATTCAATGAAAAAATCACAAATTTCAAAAACCAGTTTTAATATATTTATATGTATAAACGCAGATGCTTGCTTGCAAAGTGGTAGGAAGAAGGTTAAACATCAGCACAATTGACATCCGCTGCTAGTATGTAAACGGTTCGCAGAATTAAATTGGATATTAAGCCTACGTATGGGACAAGTAATTACATATGGTCCCGCAATTTAAGGAGTAGTATTGCGCATTGTTCCAATTAGCCATTAAATACATTCCAGTGGAAATAACATATATGAACTCTTAAACTGTGCAAAATAATTTCTCAAAATAAATAATATGTAATATATTTGATATATTGTTTCAGATAATTAATTAAACATACACTTTGCTTGTGGATTAAGTATGTCCAATGGATCTGACACCAAAACATCTTGAACCTGATTTCGAAATAATAAAACTTCTCAGTTTATGCAAAAACCAATAGAGAATTATACATGACGCTTTGATATAAAAAAACAAACTAATTCTATTTTCTGTCCTTGCAAAAAGGAAGTATTAATACAATATATGTATAGAAAAGTAACCGTTCATTTGTCTGTTACATTCTCATACTAACGCCTATAAGAAGAGGAACAAGATGATAGTATGATTTTTGTTTTGAAAATTACCATATATATATATATATATATATATATATATTCTACCTGTGTTTGACATTGACCATATTCCAAACGGCGTGCGCTTGGGTGGCACCAAGGCACATCTATACTACAGTATAGATGCACCAGTAGGGTGGCACCCTACATGTTTAAGCTTCACAAGCCAAATTAACAGAAGGCTCTGCAGTTGACATCGGGTTTATAATATGTCATACGGCTGCCGTTAGTCGCTTGATATGATATCATGCAGAATAACAGCTGCTAAATTCGTTATTTATGTACAATATTAAACGAAAATAGTCGTTTCTTGAGAAATATATCGTCTGTGAACAAAATAGTGCTACCAAACAATAAAATAAATAAATTAGGTTACGGATTTGGCTATGAAAGTTGGTATATTCATGCGATTGGTGTCAGTGCTTGCAGTTTGTTTCAGGCGTATCAGATGATATTGACATCGGAACTCGTTCTTCAACAGAGAAAAGTGGTGGCGTGTTTATCACATATATAAATTTGTTATCATGGTGATTGTAGACTGGTCACACTGGTCATATCTGCGAATATTGGCAGTACTGATTAATTGAAGCCATATCGAAAATTTCACAAGGTTGTAGCCTCTGAATAATAAAAAAAAAAACCTTTTTTCCTATACTCTAAATGTCAAAGACCATAGGAAATACTAGGCTTGCAATTAAAATGTACTGTTAATGCAAATTTAGTTAATAGTTGGTAGCACCATTCGGTACACTGCCATATACTACTTAGTTTCAATAAATTTGTGCAGTGCAGTTTTTTCAAAAAACTTGTCATAATAAAATGGGTGAAGAAATGGAAGTTGATTTGAATAAAGAAAATGGTAACAGCGAAGTGGAGCTTACAGAAACTGAAAATGAACTGTATGACCGTCAAATTAGGTTATGGGGCTTAGAATCTCAGAAGCGTCTGCGTACAG
Source organism: Linnaemya vulpina (assembly GCA_963675445.1). NCBI lineage: Eukaryota > Metazoa > Arthropoda > Insecta > Diptera > Tachinidae > Linnaemya > Linnaemya vulpina. Next base: position 92,644,608 of record OY776277.1, read on the forward strand.
CCAAGGTATTAATATCTGGATTATGCGGCGTTGGAGCAGAAGTTACGAAAAATATAATATTATCTGGCGTGCATGCAGTGACATTAAATGATGACAGGAATGTTACTGAAGACGACTTCTGTTCACAGTTCTTGGTCCCACGTTCAGCTTTAGGCTTAAATCGAGCAGAATCGTCCATTGAAAGGGCTAAATCTCTCAATCCCATGGTAGAAATATTGGCTGACAAAGAGCCCTTACGTAGAAAAGATGTGTCGTTTTTTGAAGGATTTGACGTAATTTTGGTTATAGGTGCAGAAAATGAAGAATTAGTTAGAATTGACAATATTTGTCGAGAGAAAAGCATTAAATTTTTTGCCGGCGATGTATGGGGCACTTTTGGATTTTGTTTTGCCGACTTGCAGAACCATAAATTTGTAGAGTAATAACAAAATTAATTGTTTCAGTTCAATATCTTATTGAATAATTGGTTTCTTTGCAGAGATACCGTAAAGCACAAGGTGATTTCGAAACCTAATGAAAAAGTCAAAACCGAATTGGTTACGACAACAGTGCAGAGAGAACTTAATTTTCCGGGATATGAAGAAGTACTCAAATTTGACATAAATAGTGCAGCATTCCAAAGAAAATTGAAACGTACTGGTCCTGGATTTATTGTGTTGCGTATTTTACAGGAATTCCGCGCTGCTCATGGCCGTGACCCATCTTACAAATGTAGAGAAGAAGATCAAAAGGAATTGAAAAACATTCGTAATAAAATTTCGAATGATTCCATTGTTCCTAACGAATATTTTGAATATATATTCAGTCAAATTTCACCGGCCGCTGGTGTAATTGGAGGAGTTATAGCCCAAGAAATAATTAAGGTTGTTACCAAAAAAGAGGCTCCAAATTGTAACGTTTTTCTCTTTGATCCTGAAAAATGCTGCGGCTTCATAGAAACGGTTGGAGTTAACTAAACCTTAACATAGTGCGTGTACTAAACTTGTATCGTTTTATACATTTAGTTTACCACTTAACATGTTCAAGTATTATTACTAAAACAATAGTTTCTATGGAATAAAAAAAATATATTTGATAAAACAAACCACATTTGAAATATTTAGACACTATTAAAAATTTTATTTTATTTTTAAGTTAAGTTCTGCATTCCTCAAGCAGAAATTTCTGTCTTATATCTAGGGGATGTTGACTAAGTAGTCTTTAACGGTGTTGGGATCCAAACGCTTAAAGCCATTACGTTCGCATATACCAACTTCTATATTATCGGCAGTCATTTTACCTTCAAATCCTTCCTTTAGGGTTAGAATTGCGGTATGGACAGCATCATCTAATTCCAGATCTTCGCTATAACTGGAGAAATACGATATTTAGTATGTAGACTATATCAAGTCGGGTTAAACTCACCGCTTTTCGAGGAATGTTTTGCCATTTACAGCGTTTTTCCCCATTGCTGTAGCTTTCCAAGCGAAATACGCCCCGGAGGGATCACATTGAAATAAGTATGGGCGATCGTTATCCCAACCGCAGATAAGCAATGACACTCCAAATGGTCTGACTCCACTAAAACAAGTATAAGCTAAAATTAAACAATCTGAAATAGGCGAATCTTCCTTTCAAGTAAATTATTTTCCATCATAAAATTGTGGAAGTGATCAGATGAAACAAGACATTTTAGAGAAAGATAAATTTTTTTGCGATATTTTGTTCGCGACATGGAATATTGCCGAATAGAACTTTACGATTAGAAGTGATATCAGCTAACAAGAACTGACAACTCCCAAAGAGATATTCGGTATACAGAGCAAAGCAATATATCGAGCAAGAAATCCAAGAAGCTGGCCACACTTACATTGCTATAATTCAAGAGGCTATAATTGAAACCACTTTGAACATTATGACGTTTTACTCGGTATCCACAACATTGGATATAACAATAAAAATGTGTCAGCATCGGATTATTCTACGAGAGCTAATTTAGTACAGTTTATTTCTGAAGTAAAGATTATTATTGTAAACATCATTCGAATATGTTCTTGTTTCGTTGTATGGATATTACTTCTAAATCTGTATATATATTTGTATATTAACTTTTTTCGCTATGGGTGACACGACGAAATGTTGTTGCATGAAACTATTTCGTTGGTAGATCCTACTAATTCAAGCCACTCGAGTAGTACAAATATTCACATGAAATAAATACAATACTCACCCGCTCTGAGTATATTCCTGCATTAAAGTTGCCACTCGTTGAACTAATTGGGCAACAGGAATTGGCTCTTTGTATGTAAGAAAGTAGTTTTGTGCAAGTTTGCGAGCTTGTTTAACTAAAAGGCGATAATCTGGTCCCATACCTGAATATACCATTCCAATATGACCGGAAATCATTTCAACGCGATGAACACTATGTTCTTCATACAGAACAGATTTGTGCTTGTTTTCTGTTGCTATCACAACGCCATTAGATGCTGCAAAATTTAATGATTTTAGAATGTAGTAGTACACATTTTATGCTGCTTACCCATTATTCCTACAGAAGGCGCACCGGCCGAAACGGCAGCCAAAGCATACTCCAATTGAACTAATTTACCCGATGGGCTATACATATAAAATATAACATTATTGTACCCACATAAATACTTCCGTATAATAAATGTGTAGTCATTGTCAGGTTATGTCTTGATCATATAGCGGCAAGCTATTGTCTAATAAACTTTTGATATAAGAGCTAACTACCTACCTAAAAGTTGTTAAGGAAAAACTGTAACGTTCCGAAGCCATTTTTATCAGTGCCTTAATATAAAAACAAAATCTATTGAATATTTATTTCAATGTGAACAATTTCCAAATTATTTTTTAACAGGTAAACTAAAATAAAAAATGACACAGCAAAGCTGCTAACAAATTGTCAATTGTCACAATATTGCCAGAAAGTTTTTTTTTTTCATTAAATACCGAAGTCACAGCTGTCATTCTTATCGCTTAGATACAAGCATTAATTTGGCGTCTACACGTACAAAATATGATATATATATATATATATATATATCTATATATATATATATATATATATATATATATATATATATACATATATATATATATATATATATATATATATATACATATATATATATATATATATATATATATTTCTATATATATATATATATATATATATATATATATATTTCTATATATATATATATATATATATATATATATATATAAATATATATATATATATATATATATATATATATATGAATACATCAAAATCTACAATTTGGCTATATATGAGGCGAGTAATTATACATGCGCCTAGAGTTTTTCATACAAAATATTTTTCAATTGAGTGCCATTATAATATCTTCATATAACTATATTTAGACGGATAAACAGTTATTCATTATTACGACACTATTTTAATCTAAAGTATACATATAATTTTATAGTATTTTATAGTCAAATTCATAGCATAGCTTTAGGGGTAACATGTTGTAATACCAAATCAACGGTAACACTGCAATAACATATTTTCTTTTACGCAAAACAATATTCTTATTATAAAAAATATTTTAATTACGGGTGTAATACTCTAGGAAGGTGCACATCCGCACGTACATTTTGGACCTTACTAAGGTTGTCGAATCGAATTCGACTTGAAATAGATTGAAGACGAACTTAAACACAATGTTTTATACATATACATATGTACAAATGTATGATTGATTGTATGTACTTTAAACATTTTAGTCGATTTAACAACCGTAAGAAAGACTATTAATTAATTCAAGAAGTTCATCTACAATGTAGTCTTTATTGTGGCAAAATGTAAGAAAAATTTTCATTAGTTTTTACAAGTATAGGTATTATATACTAGAGGTAAGATTTCAATAGGCAACTTGAGTACAATAAAAGACAATGAAAATTGGATATCGCTTATTTATTACAAATACGTTTAAATTCCTAAAGCGGCTTTTACAATCCACACAAACAGATACTTGAGTACAAAACTCACTAAAAAAATACCAAAGTTCTTCTCATACAAATTTTGTATTCATTTAAATCGTTTTGAATATGGATAATTTATCATCTTAGCTAAAGCACTATAATTTATATACATACATATTTATATTTGTAATTATAGGTCCGCTGTTTTGTTTTTATTATAACTGTAAATTGTTTGTAAAGTTTTCTGTATCATATTATCACTGGTTTCCACAAATTCCTCCAAATGCGTCCAAAGAAACCAAAATATTAAACCATAAAACGTAAAAACAGCTACACGATCCAAAAAGTACAAGCGGCGCAAAACCTTTTTCGCATAAGGCATTGTAGACTCACTTTCGCCCAATATAAAATTTCTCATGCCAATTATGTAAATACGTATATATTCTTCCCAATTAACTTGTGATGTGTCTGTATCAAAAATTTCCTGGTCTACACGGCTAAGATTGGCTTGCAATTGTTGAAACTTTTCACATTTAAACTCCCATTCTTTAGTAGTGTAATATTGCAATAGTTCCAATCCATTCGATATTTTGTTTTGTGCACGCACTAAGCTAAATTTTATTAAAGATGGTTAATAAATCCTACTAAAGTAATATTAATACCAAAAAAAAAAATCCTTACAATCGTTTACGTCCCAGCAAAAGCAACAGAAAGTCTATGAAATAGGCTGGCAAATAATGAAAAAATAGAACACAAACTAAATGGTGATAATAGTTCTTTTTTATCGATCCACCAGGATACCACAAAGCAAAACTCAGAGGTGTTTCATAGAATAGACGTTTTCCAGTCTCTATACATTCTCCCCAGGAATAAAGGGTCTTACTGTTTATGCACAAATTACAAAACTCAACAGTTTTCGTTTGTAACTGTGACCGATAGTAACCAGCAATAATCATTCCATTAATAGCTTTGTCCACCGGTATGATAGTTGAGGAATAATCTGGATTGCAATGCATAGAACGTATAATGCCTCGTGCTGCTCCTATCATTAAACCTGTCGGACCATTAACTCCTTCAATCCAACCCGGTAACGGTTCCCTTAGTGCTGCCGTTACTGAAAATAAAAAGAGTATATTTACATACACATTTGTATATATATATATATATATATATATATATATATATGTATATATATATATATATATATATATATATATATATGTATATATATATATATATATATATATATATATATATATATATATATGTATATATATATATATATATATATATATATATATATATATATGTATGTATATATATATGTATATCGTATGATTCTTGGATAGATCAAGTATAGTTTATTAAATACCAAGAAAATACATAGGTAAAACAAAAAACTAAATTAAAACCAGAATAGCACGACATAAAAGTATTCAAAAATATAAACACATTAATTCTGAAAAAACTGCATTGTCATCTCATTGTTTTAAATTTAATTACTATCCTGAGTTTGAAAATGCATCAGTTTTACGAACAGAAAGCAATTATAAACGAAGACTTCTGTTAGAAACGTTAGAAATTATTAATATATCTGTTAGAGAAAGAATGAACTTTAAAATTGCTACAATTTAGCTCAGAACTATAGATATTTAATTCATAGAAATTAAGTTATTACAATTATTTGTTTATGTTAAATTATATACACAATATATAGAATATTTTGGCATATGCATGCATGTATAAATTCAAAATCGATAATATTGATTATTATGTTAAATTATTTGCGCCGCATGCATATGTAAGATCATATATGTACCTACAATAAACTTAATGATGGTATTCTTGTACTATGTTAAAATTTTTTACAGAAAGAGAAAAAATTAAAAAAATTATGTAATTGCTGTTTACATTAATAATATCAATTACGCAACATTAAAAGAATTGTTGTTAACACACACCGTTTTCATGAAATTATTAGTATATATAACAAAAATTAACTAATTAATACTTTTTATACAGTTAGTTAGTATTTCTTAATATAAAAAAATATGATATATGTTGTTAAACAAAACTTGTATACATATAATTGAAAAGAAAATTTTTGACAATAGAAAATAATTTCCTGAAGAAGCTAACCGATGGTTAGCGAAATATCGAATATTAAATATTAATATAAAATAACAACAAAACTCAAACAAATCTATTAATTATATGTATATCGTTTAAAAATAATTAAAAGGGTTGATGATATATGCATATACTTCAGCGTCAGGCGCGGATACAGTTGGAGTAAAGAAGGCCTTGTTTCCCCAATTCCAATAAATTTACTTGAATATAATGCAATTGGTAAAATTACACTGTGTTGTTTTATATCAAAGTCTAAAAACTTCGCTGGATCCGATGCTGATATCCATTTATATACAATGGTACTTTGTGATCAATATGTAATAACTATAAAAAATGTTAAGTTTAGATACTCTTTAACACCCAATACTTGCTATTGATAAACTTTTCTTTCTTCTATAGATTTGGACCAAATGTTTTTCGCAAAAACGAACAACTAAGCGAGTTCCACTTAAGTCTAAGATTGAATAGATGTTAACATTAACACACATTTATTTATTCGCGTGTAATAATTGGTCTAGCAGATATAAGAAAAGGTTTCAATCATTATAAATTCTGTACTTCAGATGTTGCTACTTGTTAAATATTTTAAAGTCTTTCGATTATTAAATAACGAATGTGTAAAAATTCCATTTCCTTGAAAAATTTCTTTTTAAAAAACAAAAGCATTGTATTGTACTTTTTGTTTACAACAACACTGTTCAATGAGATAAGCCAATACTATTTTAAAACTATAGCAAAAATTCTAAAAGGAGTTTTCAAACTTGTTAAAAACGGTTGGTTATTAAAGTTTTATCCAAGAAGTTATTTATTAGTTATTCATTAATTTTTAGGCCCGCGCTTAAATTTTATTTTAATCCTTTACCAAAAATTGTTTAAAATAGAAGTTTAAATAACTATCATTGCTATAAATGTATATTTCAGGGATCGAAAAGCAAAAACAATTTAGGTCTCTTCTTCATTTTCAGCTTAACTACCAGCAGGACTTAAGTGTTTATTTTTTGTTTGTTTGTCATACTAAAGCTTCACACCGCTTTTGTGCTAATAAAACCATTTACTTTAGGAAGGTCCATTACTGAACAAAACAAGATAATGAAATTTTTTACAGGTCACCAATGAAGCTATCGAAGAAATATATTTCGAAGTATTATGGCAAGTTAATTATTAATTGCTTTGGTCTTAAAGTAGTCAACAAAATCTTTTACTCTATTTATGTGAATATATATGTACATACGTATATACATATGTAGAGTGAGCACTTACTTACATTTTATAAAAATTATTATTACTTACCAATTGACGGTCTTGTAATTATAATTGGTAATTTTATTTCATATCTATTAATTAGATCTTCAGCCAATGCTTTGCTATAAGCATATGTATTTGGTAGTCCGTTTAATAGTCTAAAACAAATTAAAAATATTGCATGATATAAAAATTCGTTTGTATGTGTATATAGATATGTGAACATAATGTAATGTGTGACGCATTCTTACACACGTTTAATATGTTTAATTTGAACGTATCCTAATTTAATTAAGTTCCAATTAATACATATAAGGACATATCCGTTGTTGTCAAAAGAAATTATGTATTACAATATTAAAAAAAGTACAACAATCGGTTTTAAGAATTCGAGGATATAACAAGAAACATGCGACGGCGTGACGTTACAAAAAAATTGGAAAACTCTGCAAATAAGAAACTTTGTTACTAGAGATGTGGATATGTCGCCCTTTTTACGTGTTACGTGTGGTTTACGCGGGAAACAAGTTCATCGTGATTACGAATTATTAAAATCAGCGTGAGTGATTTTGTGTGATTTTTAACACGCATATCACGCACTCAAGTAAGTTAGGCATTTTCTTCTATACATATACAGCGCTTGTAGATATATATATATATATATATATATATATATATAAGATTATGTACTTTTAAAAATGTGATATAACAACGAACTTCAACCTGAGAAAAATTATAGTAATATCGATAGAAAAATGTTACCTATCGATAGCACAAAATATCAATATTATCCCAGTTACTCAGCTGTGTAAAGACGTCACCAAAGTAGACAAATTATGTTTATGTTTTTCCTGCAGAGTAACGTAAGCATTTCCATTTCTTTTTTTTTTATTTTTCACAAATTTGTTTTAGCTTTTCATATACATAAGTTTTACCAATGCGACGTGATTTATATAATTAGGTTCTGTATATTTCAAACAGGACTGATTAGCACTTTGAAGGTTACAAGCAGTCACAGTGTGTAGAGCAGTTGATTTTCCACTTAAAAAGCATACAATTTGTTAACTTAAAACTAAATACATATAAAATAAAACTTTTAAAGTAAATATACTTAGGTACGAATTGAACAATTAAAATACTCACTGTGGTGTTATTTCAGCTAAAGATTTGTCGTCCATAGTTTTAATCATATCAATAATTTCATAGGGATTTTGCGAAGCTGGATACGCTCGTTCTTCCAAAATGCTTTCATTACACTAATATAATTGATACATTCAAATTGTTTATATGTATATAGTTTTAAGCTGTTATTCATAAACGATTATTAAAATTAAAGTGGCTATAAAGTATGAATTTTGTATGGTTAAAGATCCCTTAAGGCATTCATTAACTTTAACAATCGTTTGTGAATTAGGAGGTTAATATGTATGTGTATGATCTTACTTGACAATAAGAAGTTGAAACGTGTACTAGTACATTTAAATTTAACATACTTCCCGCCAATTCGAGTACTTTTAATGTTCCAACAACATTCATTTGTACCATCGGCCGTAATGGTTGATCGAATCGTACATTAGCAGCACAATGAAAAATTACATCGACATTTTTTATTAAATATTCTCTATCATCATCACTCATGCCAAGTTTATCTTCCAAAACATCTCCTTTAATCAAACGAATTTTTCTCACTACATCCGGCTCCTTCTCCAAAATTTTTTTGAAGATCTTTAATAAGAAGTAAAAAAATTTGATAAAAAATTCATCGCAAACTTTATTTTTTTTGAAATTGTCTTTGACTTGGTCAATCAAATAAATGAAAGCCGAAACTCGAAAAAGTTATTAAAGGAATATAAAGTTTATTCGTACATGATATATATTGGTTTCAGTTACAAATGGCCAAGTGTTGTCGTTTAGACATACTCGTAGATACGACAAACATCTGTCACTTTTATATACCAAAAAAGGCTTCTATTGTCCTACCCTGGAACCATAAAATGGATTTTGCTGACTTTCAGTAGCAAACTATTAAGGACTATTTCCAATACATCATTCTAAAACCGAAGTATCTTAATTCCTGGGGCTTCACTTATTCGACTTTCTGTTTAGAAGGATCCAGAATATACATTCTTTATGGGGTCCAATTACACACTTATATTAATAATAATATATTATATTAATAATAATTGGTGAAGTGTATGAATATATACTACGAGTTTCATGCATAAGAGCAGCGTGGCCAAGAGATGGATGTAAAAGCATGAGATATAATTATATATGGTCCATAACTTAAACTTTGGTTAATGCATACAAAATATTTTGTTTTCCTGATAAGACTGTGTATATGTTTAGCTGTGCTGGTTTTCACATGAGCTCAAATAAAACAGACATTTTATTACACATACTACGAACAATTTATACACAAGCTGTGAAGTGAACGAATGCTTAAAGATCATAATTATTATCAGCAATACGACGACTTAATCAGTCAACATAAATAAAAGAGGTACTTAATAATTAAATTTGCAAAGTGAACACATGAATGTTAGCTACCAGTAATTTTACTTCAAACAAAAAAAGTTTTGAAATCGTAAAAAAAAACCTTGAAATGTTTCTTTTGCTTTTAGAGGCTTGTGGTGAAAATCAACGCACACAAACAAACACTCTTAACAAATTAGACCAGTTGGCAAGAAGTTCTGGGAAGGATGTTCTTTTGACCAGAAGGAAGGATGTTCTTTTGACCAGAACAAAAGTTACACTTTTGTCGTGTGTAATATTATTTCAGGAGTGCTTCCAAATATTTTGATACATCGAATTAGAAAAAACTTATTTAAAATGCGATGAAATAACTATTTAACAGTTTTGAACTTACTTTCAAATTCTAAAACGATTAGTGTAAAATACGGGAAAGCCTTGATATTACATATTTCAATTTGATAGTAAAGGTATTCATGTCTAGTTTGCAATACATTTTTTAAAATCTAAAGGAAAAAATTTCAAAATATTTCCCCCTCTTTGCCCTCTTTTATCCTACTTTCTTTTAATTTTTCATACAAAGCGTTTTTTTGGCGAACAAATTTTATGAATATTTAAAGAGAATTCAGATTTTTTTTTCAATTTTACTTTTGTTTTGAATAAATTAGCGCCTAACATTTGTTTGAAGCCACAATTTTTAAGTTTAAAATCTCTGAGATTGTATAACATGTAAAATTATAAAAAAAAACTAACCACACATTTCAAAAATAGATCTTTACGAGTTTCAGCTGTCTGTCCACGCTTTGATCGTATTAGCAGGTTAATACTTTTTATATCCGGACAACTTCTTAGTAATTTCTCTACCAACACCTTGCCCATAAAGCCAGTAGCTCCAGTTACAAATATATTTTTTCCTGCATACCAAGATGCCACTTGGGACTTACTACCCTCAATACCACCAAGGAGTACTTCCATAATAAGAAAATAATTAAGGTGCTGATTTTTTACAAGATGGATATGTTCTAAAAATAAATTAGAATAGAATAGCATTAAATATATAAGTTTGTGTATGTATGTATTTATTATTGATATTTATAATTTATATATTTAAGTGAAAATAATACAATTAAACTTATAGTTTAAATTATAAAAAACATAACAAATAATTAAAAATATCCACGTCGTCATCAATCAACGTATATTTGTTTCATTTATTTTATCTCCTGCGCTTGTGTAAATGATGCGATTTAATTCAGGGTCTACAGTAATCAGACAAATTATATGACCATGTTGTTTAAATTATATTTATTGTTTTATTTTTGGCCAGACATTTGTCCAACATATTAATTGTATGTCTTAAACTAGTGACATGTATTTATATATGTAAACGAATATTATATATTGTGTTGATTAATATGTCTAAACATTGTAATTTATTGTAATTATAACATTTAATGCATGCGAAAATAGTTTCTTGAAATTGTTTAAGGCATTAATTGTTCATAGCGTATTTATCATTAATTGAAGAAGAGGTATGAAAATGATTTTGTAATATTTTTAATAGCACTTGTGATGAAAACATATGTAATTAACAAAACTAAAAAGAATCTTATGGGGCTTCCATAATACAACATATTCAATTATTTAAACAACAAGAAAGCTGTCGTAGTGCTATAATAATTAGTTTTGAATATTATATTGCGTAATTTACAATACTTTAGGCTTACTTGGAATACTTGCAGGAAGGTTAGCTTACCAGATATATATGGTATCTTGACCGAAATGAAAGCAATGAATGATTTGAAAAGTGTTGAATATATAACGTATTCAGCGTGTCATGTGGTAAACAATTTCAGTTGTTATCTTATAGATAAAAATTAAATGCTGCTAAGCTAGTGACGTCAATATTGTTGGAAACAGTACTAAAATATTACTCTTATTACACGGTTCGAATTATTTTTTAGTTTGAATAATATTTATTCTTATAACAACAGTGTTATATACAGATTAACTAAATGTTTTAAAATTTTCTGAGTTAAAATCAAAATTTCAGTAATATCATATTATATAAATACATTAAATTTTTTCCTTCCTCTGCAAACAGACCAAAAAAGTTATGACTGTAAGCGCCATAAAGAGGCGCTAAAAATATTACAACTCAATATATTCCTTCTTCCAAGGAAACATTTTTAATTTTATATTAAAATATGTAAACAAGAAACATCCTGCTCCCGTAACGTTTATGTTTTGATTCTAAAGATCATTTGGCATTAAGAAGTCGATATACACATGCTTAACACACTAATTTCAGAGAATATTCTTAATAGATTCTACAAACATTCTCAATGATCTTATTCAACCACATAATTTCAAAGGTTACCCCGACAAGTTTAAGAGATCTGCTACATTTCTTCTATTGATGTTTGGGAGTACATAATACATTCAGAATTATTTTATTAGAAATCAAGTTCTGCTATAACGGTGACAAATATTTGGTTGATTGCTTGCAATGAATAAATTAAAACTCTGCTGATCATTTGTTTATTAAATAACACAAATTATATATAATTAAATGTGTTACAAAACAAAAGACTTAAGAAACAAGCACATGCATAAATATTTCATTATGCAGGTTGTTGACGTCATTAAAAATATCGTCTTGATATTTATACACTACATATGATAAAATTTACATTTATTTATTTCTCACACCTATTAAAACAATACACGGTAGCTGAATTTGCAACATGACATGTAAATATACATATTCACTGTGTGCAGTATTAATATTTTATCAAAATTATCGTGCCATAAACACGCAATTTCAAAAGAGACAAGTGCAAATAGAAAATAAAATTATAAGTACGAAAAAAGTGTTGAAACGGAAATAAATTTAAGCAACCACAGTAGAGCTCAATATCCGTAATTTTTAGGAAGTTTGACGGGCTATTTCTTGAAACTTTTAGTTTTCATGGTAACAATTTACATTCACTTATATTTGAATTAGTATATATCCGTTCTTTTCCATTTGTTATTAGATTTCAAGCTGTTTCACATAAATCTTTGACTCGCAGTTTATTGTGTATTCGTAATTAAATTTGGGCTTTAATTCAATTAGTTATACTAAATAACTATTATTTGTGTGTTGTTTGTTACTGCTGTACTTTACATTCATATTTACAGTATTAATATTTAGAATAGTCAAATATATATTGAAAAACATTCAAATATCTATTTAAAGTTATCGTTAGTCCATATCTTATTCAAGAAAATACACATTTCAAAGTCATGGTTTCGTTTGATTTTTTAAGTGCGTGTATATAAGCTATTAACACTTGATTGTAAGATATGTTGTATGTCAATATTTAATATAAACTCACTTCCTTCACACTTTTATGTCAGTACTTTTGCAATTGTTTATATTATATACATATATGTACATATGTATTTATATATACAAATATATACTTTATTTGGCTTATTAGTAAACGTTTATCTCTACTGCCATGCACTTCTAACTTAATTATTAAATTTTATATGTTATTAAGTACAAATACTTCTAGCGCGATGTGCTCAGGCTGACGTTAAAGCATCAACTAAATTCAATACTATGGCATCGGTAGAAATTATACGAAAAATCTGAATGCTCGCTCGATTCATTTATATGCATTCATTATAGGAATGCATAAATAATTTAACTTATACACTCTATATGATAATGCATGTTGTACTTACTTGGAGGAATAAATATATGCTGACACTAAAATGAGTACTTTTAATACCAGTTCGTATAATATTTATTTATATATTTTTGCTCTCTCCTTAACCTGTTTCATGTTTAATTAAAACATTCTGCAAATTTTTGAACTCTGCTAACTTACCCCCATTTATAAGTCAGTAGGATAAAAAACAATTTAAGTAACTGGTAACTATGTTTCTCTAAGTTTTGTTCTATTCAATTTATTACTTACAAGATTTTACTCATGAGTACAAACATGCTACTATCATGATACATTGTTTGACTTTACTGCAGATTATTTGATTAAGCCATGCAGCACAATAAACAGCAAATGCAAGGTTGTAGAGCGGGAGGGAAACAAATATTTGCATGTGTACAGGGATCTTAAAGGTTTACGTCTGGGCTTGATTTAAATGAAGTTAAGGTTTCCCACACTGTTGTATTATATCGTCATAAGAAATTTAGTAATTCTTACGTTTTGAGTACAAGTTGTGTTCAGCATTTCTGTGTAAAACAGAAGAGGAATATTTTGTTAAGCTCTTAAACTCGTCTTTTTCGTTATGTAGCATATTACGCAAATAATTGTAGTTCAAATACTCAACCGTTTCAAAATGCTTTTCTTTAGAGCAAAATAGTGAATTTAGAATAGCAAAAAACTTTCGCTGAACATAACATATAAAACCCTGCGAAAAAATACCTGGGAATTGATACTATTTTTATTACAGCCCTTGTCGAATATAACAAGAATGTTGAATTGCGAATACATATATATATATATATATATATATATATATATTTATATATATATATATATATATATATATATATGTATATATATATATAAATATATATATATATATATATATATATATATATATATAACTATATATATATATATATATATATATATATATATGAAATACATATATATATATATATATATATATATATATATATATATGAAATACATATATATATATATATATATATATATAATTTTTTAAGCTCATATTTAGGGTTTAACCATATATCTAGTTTTTGGAATTCCCACATACTTCCACTGCAGCCGAAACTATTAGCAACATATACTGTGCAGACAATTATAAATTTAAAATTCATATAAAATTTTGAGCTGTAAGATTTTTTTTAAGAGTAAAAGAGTTACAGTTTTCATATTCTTCTTGTTTGTCGTAAATGTGAATTATAAACTTTATTAATTTTGAATATATAAAAGCTTTACCTGTGTAAAATTTTAAAGATGTTTTCTCATCTCAAAAAGAATGATAATTTGTTTGCGCTCTTCAGTTAAAAAAAGCGATACTATGTTATTTAGAAACAGTGAATTTATTAGAAATGAGTCCACCATCCCTTTACTCCCGTTTCAAATTGCAATTTTAAGAAAACAAATTTTAAAAATTAATACAAATATAATAATATAAATAATAATATATAATAATATAAACAAGTTTTTTTATATTGATCATATATTACTAAGAGTTTTATTAAAATGTGAAACGATAAATTTTTTAACAATATTTTATAATACTTTTAAGCTTTAGGTCCTTTTATTTTAACTTAAGTAATTTATTTTTCAATATTTCGTCACTCCTTTGTGTGACACATCGGAGTAATGAAGTATTATTTTATTTAAAATCAAAAAACCTTCAGCTTGATAATATTATAGAATATTATTTTATAAAAAGAGGTAAAAAGACTAGAATTTAATACAATTTTTATTTTATGAGTTTTATAACTTTGTAGTACAAAATTTATTGCAGGGGCCCTATTAAAAATATTTTTCAATTTATTATATAACTCGTGTGCGTATAAAACGAAAATAGTTTTCACAAACAATATAAAATTTTTCGCACAGTTCCCTCTTAGGAAAACTTAAGATATTGTTGTAAGCTTCTTATTAATACCTATTGTCTACCAGCCTTGGGATGAAGCCAAGTGTACAGCTATTCCAGCACAACTGTATGCAATCCCTACTCAAGCAATCACTGCTTCTTCTGCCAAACTCTTCCGTTTGGTTCTGATATAAACATATTAATAACTCTTGTTGTACGAAGAGTGTTAGGTGTAATTTATTTCTTTTCTTTTTTTAGGTCGCTATTTTAGTTTTAATCACTTGAAATAAAACTGTGAACAAAAGGACAAGTTAATAAAAACAAAATTCCTGACTTTTTGCCCATTTTCGTTCACAGTACTGGAATTTTCCAAGGCCAAACAAGATTTTAGCAAACTTGTATCTTCACAATTTCTGCATGTAAGATTGACGAAGTGTAAGCAATGAAACAAAAATTATTAAAGGTATAAAAAACCCTAAGTTACTCAGCAAATGCACGATATTGTAATAATGAACAACAGGTTTTTTTTATTAAAAAAATTGCATATAGTCTTTAGTTGTGTGTGTATTTATTTATGTCGCACGTAGTCAGATAGACAAAATCTTGTGTTTTTTATTTATTACATGACCATTTAGGATTCTGAATTTCTTTAAAAAAAATTATCAAAAACTCAATACAAGTACATAGTCACTTATTATAAAAATCCAACAACAATTTTCACATTGTCAGTGTGAAAACTCACTTCACAAATGATCTATTAGAGGAGATCACTTTATAGTTGTACAAATCGGAAACCATTGACAAAAGAAAACAACATTCGAAACGATATTTCTGCACCCCTCTTTAATCGAAGATATAATAAAGTGTAATGTGTTGCTGATAGATAGCAATGACAGCTCGTCAGTCCGACGACAGTGTGTTCGATATTTTTCGAGGATAAGCAATTCGCTTTACAGATTGTATTTCTTTTAAAATTCTTAAAATTAGAATATATTTTAGCCAACTATTTGGGAAGTTTCTACTACGAATGTATTCCTGTTTACAATATTTTGGTCTATTAGAACTAATCAGCCAATATCTATTTAAATTTTAGATGACGATATTATTGTGCAATAGAATAAACACCTAATTAACATAAATTTATTATGGAAAATTAATTCAATCTTACCGCTAGGGGGTTTTCTACCTTCATCACTAGTCGTGCGTATTAGAAGTCAATTTTATAAATAGCCATATATTATATTTATTGTACGATTTTTCAATCTAAGTTCATATATATATATATATATATATATATATATATATATATTTGTCAGATTGTTTGTTAGTTGCAATTTCTTAATACACTTGCATAAATGAAAATATATTAAATATATACATTAAGTAGCGAAATAAAATCAACTAATAAAATGTGTTATACAATAATTACGTATTTACTAGGGCACCTAATCGTTTAACTCTTCGATTAATTTTCAATTAATTTCTATGAATTACCCGATTATACAATATTTAATATACTTTGTAGTATTTGATATTATACGTATAAAATGCAATGTTCTTAATTGATAACGAGACATATCCAGAAATTTTAGTTAAGCAAAAAATAAATGTCGGATGGGAAAAATATAGAGTTTTTGATGGTACCGAAGAACTACAGTGTTTTAAGTGCGGAGGATTCAACCATAAATCTAAAGACTGTAGAAGTAATGAAGTGTGTCTAAAATGTCATGAAAGTCATGCAACAAAAGGTTATAATAACTAATATTTAAATAAATGCATTAACTGTATGAATTCGAACAAAAAGCTAAATTTGGAACTTAATGAAAATCATGCTACAACTAGTAAAGTATGTCCAGTTTATCGAAATAAATTGAAGTAAAAAAAGAGAACAATGGGATTGGTAGATTAACAATTACAGAATTTACAAGGACTTTACACAAATGTACAAGGACTAATTAACAATTTTAACCAAGTTGAGGCGCTTGCAGATGTCGAAAAGTCGGACTTCATAATACTTTCGGAAACACATTTAACAGATAGAGTAGATGAATCGGAAATACAACTAGAGGGGTACAATCTATATGTAACATTATCCAACTCTTCAAGAACGGGTGGCATAATTATATACTTTAATAAGGATTGGCAGGTGAATTTTATATGTGAAAAAGTGCAAAACTTGAAATATTGGATTAGCGCGTATAGCATTAAGGTAAAAAATACGTCAATCATATTCGCAGCACTATATCGATCACCAAGCAGTCAGGATTCAGAATTTTATGAAGTTTTTGAACAAACTATAGAAGAAATATGTGATAAGAACACAGACATAATTATTGCTGCTGATTTTGATGTGGATTTGGCGAAAGAAAGTTTTTATAAAAATAAATTACAACAGATCATAAATGATAATGGACTAATTAATGCAAATAACAACTGATTACACAAGAGTTGCGCGAGACTCAAAAACAATAATTGTTTATGTTATAACAAACAATTTCAATGTTAATGTAAATAACACCAGAATAAATAAAATATCTGCTCATGAGATAATAGAAATTTTTATAAAAAACAGTTTGAATAAAAACCATGAAAACAAGAAACAGATAGACATTTTTAAATATGATAAACAAAAATTTAGAAGGGAAATTAGTGAGGTATTGAAATTTGATGAAAACATGGAATTAAATAAGAATGTCAACAATTTTGATAAATCTATTGAAAATACAATAAAAAAAACTTACGGTGACAAAAACTATTCGTGAAAAAAGCTATGTAAATAAGTGGTTTAACAGACAATTACGAACACTAAAAAAGGATAAAATTGAAAAATACAATATAGCAAAACGTGAAAATACTATTATAGCCTGGAATAACTATAAAATCGCCAGAAATATTTACAAAATAAAACTGGAAAATTAAAAGAATAGATATATTAATGAAAAAATTTGCAATACCAGAGATCAAAAACAAATGTGGAATAACATAAAAGCTTTAGTCCTAAAAAGGAATAAACCCGTGATAAAAAATGTGATATTTAATAATGTAGAATATAGTATAGTATCGATATAGCTAACCAATTTAATAAATATTTTGTAAATAGTATTAAAGAAATTAGAGAAAATATAGAATATGTGCAATACGTTAATCAGATAAATGTGACAAATAGTAGATTTAGTTTTCGTGCAATAAATATTACAGAACTTAAAAGTATTTGTAAAGCCATGAAGAAAAAGCCAGATTTTAATAACGTAAATATAAGTATAATATTAGATAACTGGCAAGTATTTGGAAATATAATGTTGAAAATAATATGGAAAGCATCGATGATTACACCAATTGAAAAGATAGCAAAAACAAATAAATGTGAAGAATTTCGTCCAACAAACACCTTAAAACTATGTGAAAAGATCCTAGAGAAAATCGTTAAGCAACAACTTGAAGAATACATGGAAATAAACAAGTTATTATCGAAATATCAATCTTGTTTCCTGAAAAATTTTTCGTGTGAATCCACTGTAAACTACGTTATTAATAGGTGGAAAAATATTAACAGAAATAAGAAGATAATGGCGATTTTCCTAGATTTTAAGAGAGCTTTTGAAACTATTGATAGGGATATATTGCTGTGTAAAATGTATCAATATGGAATACAAAATAAGAAATTGAATTGGTTTAAATCATATGTATCAAATAGAAAACAGACAACGAAAGTAAACAATATTATTTCAGGTAATATAAACAATGATTATGGAGTACCGCAGGGGTCGGTCCTGGGATCTCTTTTGTTTATCATATACATAAATTATTTACCAAATGTACTACAGAAATGTGAAATAGTGTTGTATGCTGATGATACTCTGATATTTAATGAATCTGAAACAGAGGAGCAGTGCCAAACAAACTTAAATTATGACATGATAATCGTAAATAATTGGTTGAAAATGAACAAATTGAAATTAAACGAAAATAAAACAAAAATACTAGAAATAAACATGAACAGCGAATCAGCATTTAAAATTAACGATAAAACCATTGAGAAAGTTTAAAATATAAAATATTTAGGGTATAGAATAGACAAAAGCTTAAAGCTTAAAGATCATGTAGACTACATATGTAAGAAAATCGGGGAAAAATTTTATTCTTTAATAAAATAAGAAATAAAATGTCAACAATAATTGCAATAAACATATATAATACCATAATTAAGCCCCACTTTGAATTCCGTTCTACAATTTTATACACATGTACTAATATGCAATTAGATAGACCACAAAAGCTACAGAATAAAGCTATGAGATCAATAATCAGATGCAACAGATATAGCCCAATCCAACACATGCTAGATACATTAAAATGGCTCAACATTAGGCAAAGTCTTCAATTTAATACGCTTACCTTTATTTACAAAATGAAAAATCGAAACGCACCGGAATATCTAACGGATCAATTAAGATATGTCAACGAAAGCCAACCCTATAGTCTTCGAAATGCAAGTGATTTTAGAATATATAGAGCAACTAATAACGCAATGAAGAGATGTTCGTTATACAAAGGACTACAAATATTTAATGCACTACCAATCAATGTTAAATATGAACGAAATATTAATATATTCAAAAGAAACTGTGTTCAATTCATTAAAACTAATACATAGCAGAACAATGAAAAAAGTAGTAATTTAATTTAATTAGATATATTGATCACTTAATGTAATTATTGTAAATTAAAAAGTATTTTAAATACTACTTAATAATAAATAAATAAATAAAATAACATATATTCACTTTGTATTTAATTATTTGTTTCTTCTTACATAGAAACTGTATATATCCTGCAATTTGTGTTTATAAAAATAATTTTATGTTCAGTGAACTTCATTAACAAGTATTTACTATAAATAGTTTCATCTGACATCGAGAGATTATTTATTTGTATTATTGGATTTTGCTTTTGCAAAACAAATGTTTCTTTTGTATCCACAAACTATTGCAAGTGTTAAGAATGTAAAATAACCAAAGGATCCCACTTAATTTTTATTAATGCACCTGTATGAACTTCTGTTTAACTCTGCTAAAGTTGTTCGTTTTGTGTTTTTGTTTTTTACCAATCAAATCTCCAATTAATAAGTTCTTTATTTTTATTTATTGAAAGAAACGAGTAACAAAACACAGTTTTCGCCATGAATACATGACATTAAATTCAATTTATATGTATATCAATATACATATAAGTTCTGAGAGCCAAAATTAAAATAAAAAAATTAGAGGCAACACTACACGAACGCTTAGTACTATACGGCTAACAAAATCGTTTGAGATATTTGTTGACTAGTGTAATTTCAAATCGATAAGCTGTCTTAAATATTTATTCATGAAAGTAGCAGTTTTGTAAGTAAATATGTACATATGAAGTAATTCCCCTAGAAAATAAAATATGCGCATACATATAAAAGTTAGTAAGATTATTGTTTGATTTTGAAAATTATAAAAATTGTAGTATCCATATGCAATTATATATAATTATGTAATTATCACATCATTATTAAAAGTCTTTTAAAGCACTATATTCTCTTTTGTGCTTTTACACAGTTTCACTGTTTTAGTTTTCAGTTTAATTTGTGTTTAATAAATAAACTATGATGAATAAATATATCCATTTTATTATTACAAATCACAGAAAGTTATTATTTATTTAAGAGACATTTCAAGTTGCAAATATTGATGAAAATTTCAACTGTTTTTCAAAATGAAAAGCATAAGTTCATCATAGAGCCCAACTGTTGTTTAAAGATCTTGCGATATTCCTTTTTATGATAAAGTTTTTTTATTAACAACCTTTAATAAAAATATGTGTCATTCGGGCTTGACTAGTTTATCTTTAACAGATTCTTCAAAATTTCAGGATCTTTAAGCAACAGTATTAAAAAATGTTAGCAAAAGCAAAATTGTTCTTTCTATGATTAAAATAATTTCTTAAAATTTTGTTTAGAATTTGTAGCAGCAAATATTCCTTTTAAAATTATATTTGAATCATTTTTTATAAGAAATGGCTTCCAATCTCATGAGAGCTTAGACTATCTTACTAACAGTAAATAAAAGAAAAAAAAATCCGTCAAAATTTCAAAATCTTTTACTAAAAAAATCAGCAAAATAAAATATATATATAAACGTATATATATATATATATATATATATATATATATATATATTTATTTATTTATTTATTTATTTCTTTTTTTATATCTTGCGCATTATTATAAACTGTTTCAATTTTAAAGTTAACTCGTCGTAGGTATAAGTATTATTGTATTATATATGCCGTTTGAATTGAATATGCATACAAATAAGAATATCCGCATTTGTGTTTAATAAGAACAATTAGATAAATACATGCAGATAAAATTAATTACTCGAATCAACAAAATAGTTTTTATATGTTAGTTCATATAGGTTGTTTTAGGAATTTTGTATACATATATGATTCAATAAAGAAAATGGTCCACTTTCATAAACGAATAACTACAACAATTGTTTTATTTCAAATTAATATTTTATTAATATGATTTGAATATTATTATTTTGAATATGTTTTGCTGTAGACCTTTTTGAATAAATTTGTTTTGTTTGTGATGTTCTTTTCGGCTTGAGGCCTTTTTTATATAATAAAATAATATTAAAATTTTTCTCTTAATATATATTTATTTCCCGATATTTCGACCAACTCTGTTGGTCATCTTCAGGGAATTACAACAAACAGGGAATAAACAAAAACACAAAAAAAAACAAAAAAAAAAGAATTAACTATAAATCAGACACTGACAATTACACACAGAACAAGAAAAAAACCAGTGAACAGTAGGTGACAAAGTTTAAAAGAATAAAAAAGTGACTACACTAGGACTATAAAAATGTAATTATTATTATTGTTGTTGAAAATAATTTGATATTAAGTAGTTTATTGTTTTTTTCTTAGAAAATTGTAATTCCCTGAAGATAACCAACGGAGTTGGTCGAAATATCGGAGCAATAAATATATATTAAAATAAAAATTTTAATATTATTTTATATTATTATTTTGTAAATTTTTCTTTTGTATACTTGTAATCATATATGGCCCATAAGGGTTAAATAAACAAATAAAATAAATATATATACATATATATATATATATATATATATATATATATATATATATATTATTGACTGTAAAAAAAATGTGAAAGAATCTTTAATGATTTTATATTAGAAACAGAAAACAATTCTAGTATTATTATATATATATTACCAAACGAAAATATCTTCAGATATATATGTATGTATGTTCATAATATGTCTTGCATATGTACATATGTATGTATATAAAAACGGATCACGATTTTGTCGTACGCTCCTAACTATTTTATTCTCCACCAATTTTGAAGGAAATTACATTTTATTTAGATATGCATTATATAAATATTTTTGACCAAGGTTACAAAAAAGCGATTTGCTTTATATGCAAAACCAAAAGTTTCTGTATATTTTGACCTGGAACATGTCAATTCCAAACCTTCTTAATGGTTAGATATATAAGTGATTTTTTGATTATTCCGATAGAATTGCTCAGATTTTATATTAACATGTTCTATTTATTATTTGTACCATAAATTACGTAGGACCGCATTTTCTCTGTTCTTTTTAGATTTTTAATTCCCTTAATTTATTTTTAAATATTTTTGCCAAGTGGTATAATAAACAGTATGCGAAAATTAACATGCGTGTCTTTTGATTTCCATATTATGAAACACAGGCTTATTTTGTGTTATGAAAGGGGCAGCGATTGTTTAACACACATCTTTCGAAAGGTACTAAGCCCAAGATATATAGTATCTCACTCCTTTGTATGAACACTGTCGACGTGTTCATTCGTACAAGCGAGTCATATGTTTTTAATTCATTTGTAACATATGGCAATCTCAAATCGATTGACAAATATTTGCATTAATATATTTTCCACATACATATTTGATTCCCTAGATTTACAAAACATTTTTCTTTAGAGCTAAAATAAAATTAACTAAATGGAAAAATAAATAAAAGCTGTTCAAAATTTTACTTCACACGTATTAAATTTGCTCTCAGATGCTAAAGAACTAAATAAATACAATTGCGACAATCATCTTTTAATATTTTTGGTAAAAATAATGGATATATTCTGCAAATGTGAATTATATAATTTGTAACTTGTTTTCTAGCTAATCATCATCTCCCGCTATCAGTTGTTTTAAAAAAATCAAAATTTCACAAAAGATTCTTATTGGACATTTGAGTAAATTAGTCAAAGGCACTCGTAACTGGCGATTTTGACAGCAATTTCCAAACATTAAAAATGAAAAGGAGTTAACAGCACAACAATTTACAGTTTTAAGTAATAAACAAATGTCCCATACAACTGGCTGCGTGAAACAGCGAAATTAATTCCATTAAGCATAAAATGATTACTGAGCAAAGCAAAATTCAAAAAACTTCTAGTACACCACATCAGCACCATCATGAAGTTAGCAACATTCCTATCGATACCACTAGCCTTTTCGTCGAACGATTCTTTGGAGCATTTTATTGGAAAGAATTTGCTTGTGGTTGCGGCGCAGCTTTCGTTAATATTGGTATTACGTATCCAATTTATAAAATGATATTTCGCCAAATGTTACACGGTGTTCGCATCTCATCGGCTTTTGCACAGCTGCAACATGAAGGTTTATTATATTTGTACCGCGGAATGCTACCACCTCTCGCACAAAAAACCATATCACTATCGATAATGTTTGGTGTTTTTGATGGGTCACGGCGTTATCTAGTCGATGATTTTCATATGAATGCTTATAAAGCCAAAATAATAGCAGGTGTAGCAGCAGGCACAGTAGAAACATTGCTGCTACCATTCGAACGAGTTCAAACACTGTTGGCTGATTCGAAGTATCACAAGTATTTTGCGAATACGCAACGTGCTTTTGGGTATGTTTATGTTTTTATATTATAATATTGAATAGCAAAGAATTATTACTTCTATTTAATATTAATCGAAAACCATTAGTTTATTCAAAGTAAATGTGCCTTACACATATTAGTTCTCTGAAATCCAACATATAGCATATGAATTTATTAAAATAAAATAATTACAGACCTAGATAATATAATAAAGTAATTTCAAGTAAAATTTATCAATAGTTTCCGTTTATTTTGTGGTTAAATTGGTTAATTCATAATGCTCTCTAGTATTTTTAAAATTAATCGCTTTATTTTTAAAACATAATTAATTGTTTCAATATTTCGTCACTTCTTTTATTTAAAGTTTTATTAAAACTAACTAATTTCCTGAAGAAGTCAAACAACGGAGGGACGAAATATTGAAATATTTTTAAGCTTTAAAAAAATACTTTGTTATTTTTTTAAAGCTTAAAAAACCAGAAAAGTTTAAAAAAAACCAGAAGAATTTAATCACTTAAATCATTTTAAATAACTTAATAATGATACTACAAATCTATTGTACAATTTGCATTTTTTCGAAACATAATATCATGACTACTTTTCAAACGTAGATATGTTCTAACTAATCATGGGTTTAAAGAGCTGTACCGAGGAATTGTACCTGTGCTTTGGCGTAATGGTCCTTCGAATGCCATGTTTTTTATTTTGCGTGAAGAAGCTAGTCAACATTTACCAAAAAGGGTAAGTAGGTTTTATTAATATACCTCAGAATCAAATAAACATATATATGTGAATACATGTTTACAACTCCTCAGACATCTATTTCCACAAAATCTGCACAAGAATTTATAGCTGGAGCGATAATTGGAGCCAGCACAAGTACGCTTTTTTATCCTTTCAATGTTATAAAGGTTGCTATGCAATGCGATATGGGACATCCAAGAGAAAGTATGTGGAAAACATGTTTAAAAATTTATCGTGAAAGAGGCTGCAATGTTGCTTATTTTTATAGGGGGTGTGGTTTCAATACTGCGCGTTCATTTATTAGTTGGGGTGTTATGAATACGGCATATGAAAATTTGAAGCATCTCATGAGTACATATTAATTTATAAAAATCATAATAATAATTCCACCTAAACCTATCAATATTTAGCCAAAGCTTAATGATAATTCTCAAAGCTAATTATTAATTTATTATAAATATTAGTAACCAATTTAAAGCAGGTTTAAATACGGAATAAAAAATTTTTTAATATCATTGAGATCCTTGGAAATCGTGTAAAATATATTTGTGTTGCATGATAATTTTAACTGCATAAAAACTTTATATTTTGTACTTATCATGTTCCAATTTTTAATAGTTTTATATGTATAAGCCTTCATCAGAAAATGGTTGAATGACTACTGATTAGTGGTAATAAGCAAAAATGAAGTGGAGGTATAGTTTTCATTTATAGTTACTATTATTTATGTCAATTTAGATATTTTTATTTATTGTTATCAACAGTGGTACAGAATATGTATTGACATATTGTTACCATTAAGTATTTGTTTTAAAAATAATTTATTAGTTTGTTGCCTTAATATTATAGCATGATGGTATATTTTGTAAATAAGAATTCTCATAATCCATATCATGGGCTTATGAAATGTATTTTATTATATTATATGAAAGACTTGGACATTTATACAATAAATGTTTACATGCATATGTAATTCTAATTGTGTGAATAAGTATGTATATATAAGTGGTTACTATTAATAGTATGCAAGATGAAAATGATCCATAAAGTATAAAATTAATATAATAATTATTGAAAGTACATGAAACAGAATAAAAGTATTTAACAATCGCCTGAAGAAAAGAAAACGAAAAATGCATTTATTCACATTAACTGTTTATTTATTATATGCAAAGGATAGACAAGTTAACAATATATAAAGAAGTGAATATTATATGATTTTATTTGCTATTTTAACTTAAGAGAATTGATAAAAATATAGACCTCAAACAGTCATTAACAATAAAAATTATGACGAAGAATTTTCGTAAATGTGTAAACAGATAACGTCAAAAATTGCAAATTAATGTATATACATAGATGTGTGTAATATATGATGAATATATATAGTACATATATGAAAAGATTATTGTTAATTTATACTATGATATATTTTGGCTTTAAATGCATTCCCTTATAAAATTAAACATCAAATGGTTTTGGCGCTGATCATCAAACGGAAGTTATTTGTGTTATACATACTACATAAGCCTATCTCATCACTAACAGCTGACAACCTAAATTTTTTTGGTAAGTTAACCGGACCTATAATATCTAAGTATTGGCATTCCTGATATTTGACATATAATATCAAATATTTTGACATCTGAAGGGCGACCAACTTCGGGTTTCTTTCTTTTTTACGTGCTCTATTAGAAAAAGTGGTGTGTATTAATTTAAGAATCCTTAAATATGTGTATCATCTTCTAATTAAAGTGTATCAAGTGTGCAAGTAATATCAAACAAATATTTAAAAAATGCAATCCAAGTGTAATTTAGTGAATACGTAGGACATTTAATCAAATGCTGACGCTTTGCATATTAATCTAGTTGGCCGCTGATCACTTTAAAATTAGTTGAAATATGCATACATATATTCGTTACATTACCTAAATAAAAGTGATTAATTATTTGCAGCTCAATTATGACCATTCGTCCAGCATATAGGCCCAAAATTGTGAAGAAGCGCACTAAGCACTTCATCCGGCATCAATCGGATCGGTATGCCAAATTGTCGGTAAGTAAACAAAAAGCTCTTATTTTTATGTATCGTAAAAAAACAACTACAGTGTAGTCAAATTCAATGAATTATTTGTTTGTTTGTTTATAAATTTCAGCACAAATGGCGCAAACCAAAAGGTATTGACAACAGAGTACGTCGTCGCTTCAAGGGTCAATATTTAATGCCCAACATTGGTTACGGTTCAAACAAAAGAACCCGACATATGCTACCAACTGGCTTCAAGAAGTTCGTCGTTCACAATGTTAAGGAACTTGAAGTTTTGATGATGCAGAACCGTGTTTATTGCGGAGAAATCGCTCACGGTGTCTCATCGAAAAAACGCAAGGAAATCGTAGAACGCGCTAAGCAATTGTCCATCCGTTTAACAAATCCCAATGGTCGTGTCCGTTCGCAAGAGAATGAATAAGCTTTTTAGTTTATTAATATTTTTATTGTATTCTAAAAGATCTGAATATAAGAATATTAGATTTTAATTTGATTTGTGGGTTATGATATATAGTAAACTGGACTGTAAAGGTAAAGTTAAACGAAAGTAATTCGGATGAAGTCGATTGTGATGGTCGTAAAATAAAAGTAGAAAAAGCTTTATAGCAATGGTTTGCAGTTTACATGTTTAAAGGTAAATGAATACCTGCCTTTTAAATGCTAAGCACAACGCTGACTTAGGTTAGTATGTAAAAATTTCAAACAAAACTCGGTTAGCCTTATTCCATTCGTAATAAATGTAGCCAATAATAAAATATACCAGTAATGCATTATATATCCATAAAGGTATAAATTCTAACTTGAATTTGGTGGTCTTGTACTAGATATTTAAATAAGAGACAACTAAAGGTCTTTGATATTTTGTAATATTTAAAAGTCATATTAACCAAAACTTCACGCATTTAAGATCATGAACGATGGATTTATTTGTTTTTCTATTAACTGCATAATGTCGACAATTAATTTTTATCATTTATTTTTATTAATTTATTTTAAAATTACAAATTTATCATAATCGATTCTTAGGTTCGATTTGAAATATCGATGTTAACGAAGCTGATCGAAATTCATTTCTGAAACAATTTAACTGTCCGTAGTGCTGGCATGCGTATCGCACTTGTTCCTCTAAAAATAATCAATTGAAACTTTGATACTTGTAGAAAACTACACAGTGGTCTTAAGTGCCTACTGTGAAAATCTTAAAACAGTTTTCTCCACTCATTCTCGCAAAAATACAAAATTATTGCTTATATAAATGCAAACATGCTCTGAAGAAAAATCTTTTTAAAATGTGGAAAGTTCACGAGAACTTTTAAAATCGCTAAACGAATAATCAATTAAAATTTTCATTTGTGGGATTGATTGAAATGTAATACATATTTCAAATGTTTATCTAAATGACTGAATAACACACATTACATATGTATATACGTAGCTATTCATTTGTACGCAAATTTGATTTCATTTAATAAATGTAATGATCCTCCTCGTTACAGATCTTTCTTAAAACAAACAACTCTTTCCGTTCTTTATTCAATGTGGAAGGAAAATATTCGAAATGATCAAGGCGTGTTGAAATTTCTAACAATGCTGTAGCGATTCCGAATATTTTTATTCCGCATGGAATAAAGAGCAGTAATTTGAGTGTATTGAAACAATAAAAAATAAACGTTTTACATTGAGGATAACCATTACGTTAAAGGAGTTCTTATGTTTATTTACAAAAATTATTAACAACTTGAAAGTTGTGTACCTTAAACTAGTATCATTATTTCAGAATTACATCATGTACATCCTGTAAATGTTGCTCCAATCCATCTTTTGCATCGTATTTTTTATTGCATATGACACATGTATTATCGCTATCATAGTTATCACTTTCTTCTAAATTACTAATATCATCCTGGGAAGACTTCATGTTGAGAACCAAACTTGAGGGGCTTTCAGAAAATGTTTCTTCAGAATGTGTTTTTAAGTGCATTTTAAGCGTATAACGTTCAGTGAATGATTTTGGACACAAATGACAATGATGTCTTGGGCGGTTTTCTTGGTGTATGAGAAGATGATGAGTATACGTCTTTCTAGACTTAAACGATTGATTACAAATACTACAAATGAGAGGATTCTCTTCGGCTTCGTGCCTTAAACGGTGGTTATATAACATATTATCAAGGGAAAATCGTTCCCCACATTTTTCACATTGGAATTTCTTTTTATCCCAGTGTATTCTCATATGTCGCAATGTGTTTACTGGACGGGTAAATCGCTTGGGACAGTAGCGGCACTCATTTTCCGTTTTTCCTTCATGTAAATTCATATGTAGTTCAAGATATTCTTCGTCCTTTCTAGATATCCCGCATATTTTGCATGTGAATTGTTTCATATCATGGCATTCGCTCATATGATTTTGAAGGAGAAATTTAGATTTTAAAACTGCTCCGCACACAACACAATCAAGGGGTTTACGTTTCCGTCCCATTCTCGCATTTTCTGTATCTTGTGACATTGTATCCATTGGAGTCGTAGTTTGATATTCGGAGGAATCTTCTATGATATCATCATCAAGTTCAATTAGCTCTTCTTTTGTATCCAGGTTTGGATTAAACGCATCTACAAGACTTGGATCATCCTCGTCATCTGCGAACGTAAGTTCAATATCCATCGATATATCGTCGTCATCTAGAACAGGAGGTTCTTCTTTTGGTTTTTCTGTTAAGGCGTTTTGTAACAAAATTGTAAGACGTCTCTGCGATGAAAGCAGATTTAACATTAAATTGTCATAATCAGACATCTCCTTGAAACAATCGGCACAAATATAGGTGTCACTTTGGAAGATCAGTTTATATTTGATACAATTGGCCAAGTGCTGAAGTACAACTTGAATGGGCTTCTGCGACGATGGTACAACAGAAGATAGTATGTTGTAATACTCAAGATTTTGTTTTCCGGTATCATTTCCGCACAAAAAGCATAAAATGACGGTTTCCATAATTTAATTCTCACAGCTCTAATCTTAATTTGAATCGATTTTTATTTTAAAATGTTTCACTTCACTATTATTGGAGACGAAAAATATAGTTTCGCTATTTCTCATCGATGTCAAAAGACAAAAACGTCAACTTTGCTGGAGTTGCCATGTTGAATAAATCTGTTACCAAAAGTTTTCTTAAGTAGAGTAGGTACAATCCAGATATATTATATATAGCGGCAATTATATAATAGTATGAAATAGTATGCCATGTGAACTGAATGTTTTAAGCCCAACTATTCACATAACATCTTAAGGCATATATCAAGAATTCTCTATCGGTCCCCATAGGAAACCAAAACCGGCGCTAATATTATATGAAGATATGGGACATATCTTGCCGGCAAACGAAGTTATACATATATATATATATATATATATATATATATATATACATAATAGCATAGAAGCAAGCACATCTGTTTGTCTATTGGTTTACGTACATAAAACATCAGGCAAGAACAAGAGGGAATGATATATATGTCCGTGGAATGGCAAATCTGGCAGGGCTCTATAGAGATGTGTTATTAGTATTTCTTTTAAAATATCATTTTTGATGTTTTGAAAAGTAATAAGAAGAAGATTTATAAGAAGCTAAACAAAAATAATTTCTCAATTAAAAATATTTCGTAAAAATGGAAAAGATACTTACACCAAAGTGTCATATATGTCAAGAGAGCGACTTCAGGGCCCTCTACTGCGATGAAGTATATAAAGCAAAGGCTCCAAAATCACAAAAAACTATACTTGATATAATAAGACACATATCCAGAGTTCTTAAGGTCACATTTACTGTGCCAGCTCGAGCTAGAGTATGTACAGCATGCTACAAGGAATTAGTGCGATATGATTGTTATGTTGTAGAACTGCTGGAAGTTCAAAAGCGCTTAAGCGACAAAATCAACGCTCGAGTAAAAGGAATTAAAATTAAACCAGTAAATAAAGTAAAAAAAGAATCACTCGACGACAACGAAACTAACTTTGAATCTAATAATGATGGCGATAATGCAGATGACGAAGAAGGTGAAGTTGAGGCTATAGATGATACTGAAGAAGATGACACCTCTTCGGATGATGATAATATATTCGTTGACCCTGATTTAGACGCAGAACCCTCGGCCAGCGGTCAACAGCAAACCAAAAGTGATAATATACTTGATAACTATCCATGTCCAGTTTGTAACTTGAAATTAAAAAATCAGCGAGCTCTAGATTATCACCTCGATAAGGACCATAAAAACAGAGTTACATGCAACATATGTGGCACCCAAGTTCGCAACGATGAATATTTAGTATTGCACATGAATATTCATAATGGAAAAACTGAAAATGATTGTAGCTTTTGTGGCAAAACCTATGCTCGTAGGGTAAATGTGATTCGGCATATGCAGGTACACTTTAACAAAAAAAAACATCAATGTGAGCGTTGTGGCATGTTCTTTTCCCAAACAACAATTTTCTACAATCACCGTTTACAACATGAAGCTGAAGACAATCCTCTTATTTGTCCAGTGTGTTCGCAAACTTTTAAAACAATACGTACATATAAACGTCATATGGTTACGCATCAGGAAGATCGTCCACGTTACAACTGTGAATATTGTGGCAAAGTCTTTGTGGACAAATATACACTCAAAATGCATGTCCGTACTAATCATTCTCAAGATGGAGAAGAATCCAAGGAGCAGAACCCTGCGCAGAAGAAAATAAAATCTTCACCAAACGAAGAAACCGATC
This sequence comes from Linnaemya vulpina, assembly GCA_963675445.1. Classification (NCBI taxonomy): domain Eukaryota; kingdom Metazoa; phylum Arthropoda; class Insecta; order Diptera; family Tachinidae; genus Linnaemya; species Linnaemya vulpina. Next base: position 92,676,514 of record OY776277.1, read on the forward strand.
ATGTTTTATTTACTTGTGTCATTTGCCAACACATCTTTATTCGACAAGACTTGTTCGCTGATCACATGCAAAATGTTCACGATGTTATAATGGACTCATAAATATTATATATGTTATTTTTGAAAACCACTTGGTCTAGAGTTAAGTATTCTTTAAATTCAATATATAAGTTTTATTTGGCAAATAAAATGAGCAAAGTTTTAATTAACAATTCTCGAAAATGCCTCAATGGTAGCCATCTTTAAGGGATAAATTCATAAGAGAATATATAGATATTTATTATCATTTTATCAATTTAAGCCAAAGAGATATTATTCATAATTATTTATCAGTAGTTTACAAAAGTTATATCCTTGTAAGATTTTAATGTATGTATTGAGTTAATATCCTTCATCAGAAATTTCAATCTCATAGTCCTTGTATTTTGTGAGTAGAACTTTCCTTGATTCAGCATGATCTGCTTTTCCATAGCCCTGTAATGTGGGTATGCATTAATAATCATTTAAGCTTTTTAACAACACTATTTTAAGCTAAGATTTGCATTATGCATCGTTTTCAACCTAAAACGTTGGATAATGTATTAATCGAACGTTAAAAAAAGCCTTCTTTCTTTCTTGTGATTGCTTGCTCCTTACTTTTTTTCCTACATTTTTATCAATTAGATGTATATATCAAACGTAGTATATGAACAGATACTTAGTTACAACTAATATACTACCTGCGAATATCCGTAAACTTTGATTAGCTTGGCATCCGGATTATGATCGATTCTACCTCCCCCAAGGCATTCAGTATCAAGTCCCAAGCCTTGGCATGATGTACTGACACGTTCATATATATCATCTTTAAAATTTAACTTAGTAAGGTAAGTAGTGTAAAATATTAAAGCAATCTTACTGTGCCATTGACAATCGCCGTAGCCCCTTACAATTAATTTATGATTCTCTCTGCCATCAGGTTTCTCACTACCATACACTTTGATAAGTATGTACTTAAAAACGCCTTCGTCGATTTCAACATTTGGCACGGCATCTAATTTTGGATCAGCCATATTGTATAAGTTTCGAATATTAACTAAAATTTTTTTCAACTGAAGTCTGATAATTTAAAACATTAGTAAAGTCGAAAACTTACGAGGTTTTGTTACAAATCCCACCGGTATCCGATTTGCTAATAGTTGCACAGCTGACTTTAACATTTTTTTGAATGTATACATTTCGATTTTTCTCAAGATGGTTTCGACAGCTCAGGTGGTGGCGATCATACCGGTATTTGAATTGCCAAAATTTGTTATATCACGTATGTTGTTCACATATATATTACTATAAAGTGCAACACATCACGGTGTATGCAATTACATTTTTGCAGTTAATTTTATTTTTAAGTTGTGAATATTGCGCTGAAGTTGACAAACATATTGTAATATATACATAGGTGTATAAAAATATTCTATATCACCAGCATTTATATAAAAATATTTTGCTAGTTGTCCCGACTGTTATACCCAATAAGCGATTAGATATTTTTTTATAGTCCAAGGTATTGATTTATTAAATTAATTATGCTGCCATCTATATTTGCATATTATAAGCGGGTTAACACAAAAATGGAATGCTTCTCCCTTGTTTTGAAATATTTCCTACTCATTCAATATCTAAATGAAGATGACAAAAATTGTTGAACTCGCTAACATGAAGTGGTCGCACTCCATATACATAGTTATTTCTTAAAGGTATTAATGGACAGACCAATAAGCTATCAAGAAAATTATATATAATCTTATACGGTTTTTTGACTAAATTTTAAAACGTTTGTTTTTATTCACGTTTTATATTTTTAAAATATAAAAAATCAAAACAAAAAAGCCTACTTAAGCAACTAATGCGGAAGCAGTGCTAGATTCGTACTTCCAGTTTGGTGGGAGCACACTTTTTGTCTTGTAGTATCTAGCCAACCTGTGGATACGGGATTCAACTAAAATAAGACGGAATTTTCCATCCTTATCTTTACGGTTACGTTCCAAATGCTTACGAATAGCAACGGCTTTCTTGATCATATGATAAAGGTCTTCTGGTATATCGGGTTTAAGACCCACAGATTTCATGATGCGCAAAATTTTGTTGCCATTAACGAAACGCACTTGAGCTACACCATGCGAATCACGAAGAATAATACCTATAATCAAAGAATGCATAAATATTTCATTTATCACAATAAAACAACGAGATTATTACCAATTTTGGATGGGGTCAAACCCTTTTTTCCCAACTTCTTGATTTGTTCCTTGACATCTTCAGCGTTCAATTTCAACCAAGAAGGAACAGTTCTTCTGTAGGGCAAAGCTGATTGGGAAATACCCTTTCTGAATAAACAGAAGCAAAGTTAGTATTTATTACATATATCTGCATATATATAAAGCGTTACACATGTGTAGTCGAATTAAACTTTCACTTAACACACATTTACATTTGTGTCGACAAAAATACACTATATTCTATATCTTGGATATATAACATTCATATTTTATTCACAAATTAATATATATATATGATTTTTACCCTGGTGCGTGCATACGACCCATCTTGTCAGGTTTTTATTTCACGGCAAAAAGAGCGAAACGGATATTGCTAATGGAACACCATGGTGAATCACAGTGCTACCAACACTCACGAATTGTGAAAAAACCAAGCTACTCAGAAAGGAATGACTACAAGCATAACATGGTAGTTTCTTGGCATTTTCGGTGGGAGTAGTGGTTTAAGAATGGTATAAGTAAAAATTTTTGGTTAGTGAAAATTACAGCAATATTTTGCTGAAATTACTTAAATAAATATTAATGGTCGCATAAATTAGCAACAAATTCTATTGGTTTTTGAATAGTCTTATTAATTATGTGTGAGAAAATAATCTTATATGAATGTACCATAAAAAATTCACTTTTCATGTTTGTGCGAATGGCAACTACATAAATTTTTTTGTTTGATTATATGTCTTAAAAAACAATTATATATAAAATATAGAAACATTAGTTAACAATATAAATAATATATTACATATGTATATATGTATATTTAACGTGGTCCTAGTTGATTTCTACAACATTTGATTTAGGCTTTATATACATGAAAATATATATAAAATGAAACTAGACATATCTCCTAAGATTATTGCTAATTCCTCATCACTTATTCCAGCCATATTTCCGCTTATTTTGTTTCGAAACGTATGTGTACAGCGAACGAAAAATAACACCAAATGAACAAATGAACTAACCCACTTAAAGGTGTGTATACGTATACAATTTTATGCCAGATGAATTCATGCTTTGAAAAGAACAAAAGTTGTTGCGGACTAAAAATTCAGCTTGTGTGTAGAGGCTGATTCAGTGCAAGTAACACATAAATATAAATTCACTAACGAATTGATGAAAATACAAAAAAAAAATAATAATACGAAGCCTCTAAAAGGTGAAAATGGCGAAAACCGAGTATATAGCCTTTCATGAATAATAAATTTAAATACATTTAAAAAGTTAAAAAATTATAAACA
>OY776277.1:92685062-92720062 GCA_963675445.1 Linnaemya vulpina
ACTGTCACCAATTAATGGATGATCATCATATTTTAATGGAATGCCCAATATCCAAAATGGCTAATATACTTAATTCAATTCTTGATTGTTCAGAACCAAATCAATTACCCATAATGAAGGAATCATTTTATAAAAATAGCATTTATGATATAGATTATTTTCATATTCTTAATATATTATATATTAATAAATTTTATTTTCACTAAATTAATAAGTATTAGCTCAAAAGTTTTTTGTAATTTCCGCGCAATATGGTCTAGACACCCTGCGCCTCGAATATTATTGTATTTTATAAATTAATTAATAAAATATATTACCTTAAATATATATATATATATATATATATATATATATATATATATACATATATATATATACTAGGAGTGCCCCGTGGTTTCACCCACGTAAGTCTACTTCCCGTGGGAATATCGGATTAAAAGTATGCTATGTTTTTGGGAGATATAATCTCTCCAGCTGGAAATATGTATGTGTATACCTATTAATAATCACGATTTCATATTCACATTTAAATATAACTTGCATAAGTATAAAACTGCGTTATCAGACGATATATTGCAAAAATTGATACCTACTAACGGCAAATATTATATTCACAAATTTTACAAAAAAAAAAAAAAAAAATATAAAAAAATACAACCTAACAAAAAAAAACACCACAATAGGTAACGACAAATATAATTTTTTCAAATTAAAAAAATTAAATATTTTTTCCTTCTTACTTGACACTTATCGTTATATTTTGGACAATTTACACAACATCTTTATAAATTATAGCCTATGTGTTATTCTGATGTATAAGCTAAATTATTGTCAAGTTTCATTAAAATCCATTCGGTAGTTTTTGCGTGAAAGAGGAACAAACATCCACACAGAGTGGGACAAAATACCTCGAGAAGTGGGTGCAAATTAAGCAAATCTATTCAAAAAAGACTTAAAAAAGTTATTAAATCTAAAGGCAATGCTACAAAATACTGAAATATTATTCTTCTTAAATTTTTTTTATTTATTATTCTTCCTTTTTATTTATGTTATTAAAAAATTACTAATTTGTCCGATTTTCCGTTTGAGTTGAAAATACTGAGTTAATTTATTTAATCACTTATATTTCTTGCAAAAGTTAAAATTTTTCGTAATTTTTTCTTATCAATAACTTAGAAATCAACCTTTTTAATAGAAATATAAGCTATATTAAAAAAATTAATTTAATTTTTGTTATAATGCTTCTTAATATAAATGTTTTATGAATGTCCGATTTTCCGTTTGAGTCACTGTATATATATATATATATATATATATATATATATATATATATATATGTCTGTATGTATGTATGCATGTTTTGAAACATGACATAAAATGTCAATAAACAAACTGTTAATGAAATATCGAATAAAATTAGATCAAATAAATAATAAAACATACATACATATATATATATATATATATATATATATATATATATATATAATATATATATATATATATTATATATATATATATTATATATATATATATATATATATATATATTATATATATATATATATATATATATATATATATAATATATTATATAATATATATATATATATATATATATATATATTTATATTTTTTTATATTTAACAGAGTTTTATTAGTATTAAAATACTTTTCAATATCAAATTTACTATTTTACAAGTTCCATGAAATCAAATTGTTTTTTACAAATTGTACACATTCTCTTTTAAATACGTAATTATTTCTTTCATTTTTTATATATTCTGGCATTTTATTATATAATTTAAACCCTTTGTAGAATAATGATCGTTGCATAGCTCTTGATGTTGTTCTCTGCAGCCTGAAGTCTTCAGAGTTTCGTAGTCCATATGGTTGTACTTCCCCCACGTATTTAACGTTTTCAGTTAGGTATTCTGGTGCATTTTCTGTTTTTATATTTTTTACAAAATTCAAAGTATTTGTCTCCAATCGTTGTTTTATATTTAGCCATCTAAGAGACTCCAGCATATTATAAACAGGTGTATACCGGCTACATTTTAAAATACATCGCATCGCTTTGTTTTGCAACTTCTGCATTCGCTCTATTTGTGACTCCAAACAGAGTCAAAGTGTGGCTTAATTATTGTGTTATATATATTTAATGCAGTTGTTATTGAAAGTTTTCTTCTTATCCTTTTGAAAAAACCAATTTTTTTGCCAATTTTTTTGCAGATGTGTTCAATGTGATCTCTAAACTTTAGTTCGTTATCTATTATAAAACCAAGGTACTTTATCTTTTTCACCTTTTCTATTGGCTCATTATTAATTTCAAAGTTTATATTACTATTCATATTTATTTCCATAAGTTTCGTTTTATTTTCGTTCAGTTTCAATTTGTTCATCTTTAACCAATGGTTTATAATGTTCATGTCATGATTTAGATTATCTCTGCATTCATTTTCAGTTTCCCCTTCCGCGTATATTAATGTATCGTCTGCATATAAAACTATTTTACATTTTTCTACAATATTTGGCATATCATTTGTATATATTATAAAAAGCAACGCTCCTAAAATGGATCCCTGTGGGACGCCATAATCATTCCTAATGCTAGAAGATGTTACACCATTTACTTTCGTTTTTTGCATTCTATTTTCTAAATATGATTTGAACCATTGTAATTCTACTCCTCTAATACCGTACATGTAAAGTTTCTGTATTATTATTTCGCGATCAATAGTTTCAAATGCTCTTCTAAAGTCTAGAAAAAGTGCCATAATTTTCTTATTCCTATCTATATACTTCCATTGATTTATTATATAATTTAGTGCAGTTTCACATGAATATTTTTTTCGGAATCCTGATTGATACTTTGACAAAATACAGTTATCTTCCATATATTTTTCCAATTGATCTTTAACTACTTTTTCCAATATTTTTTCAAATGTCTTTAATGTGTTAATAGGCCTGAACTCTTCACATTTATCAGTTTTATCTACTTTTGCTATAGGTGACACCATCGTGTTCTTCCAATTTTCCGGGAATATTCCTGTCTCTAATGAGTTATTTATTATATTTTGCAGAATTACACCTGATGTGTTCCAGTTTTCTAAAATCATTTTTGTTGATATTTTATTGTAATCTGGTTTGTTTTTTAGCTCTTTTACTATTTTCTTAATATCTGAAATCGTTATTAATTTAAATTTAAAATTCTTGTTTATCATGCCTATTTGGTTTGTATATTGTATATGCTCTATAGACTCTCTTATTTCTTTAACGCTATTTACAAAATATTCATTGAAATTATTAGCTATTTGTTTATCATTATCTATTTTTTTCCCTTTAAATATCACAGAGTTTATTACTGTATGACTTTTCCTAAGTATAAATTTCTTTATCTCCTTCCACATCTGTTTTTGATCATTTGCCCTATTTATTTGATCGTTTATATATTTGTTTTTCTGATTTTCAATGTTAACTTTATATATGTTTCTCACAATTTTATAATTTGACCATGCTTCTATGGTATTTATATATTTTGCTATTTGGTATCTTTTTATTTTCTCGTTCTTTAGTATTTTTAAATCCCTATTATATATATATATATATATATATATATATATATATATATGTATATATATATATATATATATATATATATATAAATATGTATGTATATATATATATATATATATATATACATATATATATATATATATATATATATATATATATACATATATATATATATATATATATATATATATATATATATATGAATATATACATATATATATATATATATATATACCTATATACATATATACATATATATATATATATATATATATATATGTATATATATACATATATATATATATATATATATATATATATATATATGTATATATATATATATATATATATATATATATATATATATACATATATATATATATATATATATATATATATATATATAGATATGTACATATATATATATATATATATATATATATATATATATATACATATATATATATATATATATATATATATATATAAATTTACATGTATCCATTTATCCATTGTAATAGGCGTATGATAGCACAATTCGCTCGTATTTTGTCCGTCGATATCGTATTTCTGACTAATATCGTTATATTTTAACGATATAGTATATAAGGGGCTCTGATTATTGCCGGGAGTATTTTTTAAAATAAAATGTACAATAAATCTTGTATGTTTATGAATATCGTTGTGTGTACATATGTACATGTACTTATAAATTGATGCAATTGCACTTTTGTGGGAACTCATTCCTTTGCATAAAGAGTTTCATTTATTATGGTGTTTTCTGTTTGATTTAGATGTTTTGCAAATGAAATTAATACTTTTACATTAGTAGGCCAGGTGGAACTATAATATTCTTTTCAAAATTATGAGACACTAAAACTTGCAACATATTCTTATGTTTCCAAAAATTTCTTTGCAAAACGTGATGGGATAATAAAATATATTAAACGTTTTTTCAATCAGAATTAGAAATAGTAAAATTCTTAAAAAATAAAATAATATTTTCTGTTTTCATCATTCACGACTGCTTCCACTCAGCTATGTCTTACTTTTTCTGTAAAGAGTAAAAATTACTCTCAGTAAGAGCTAAAAATACCCAAAAGTTCGGCAACACGGAAAACCAAAAACCCGGCCCAAAGTAAAACGTAAAAATTAGATGCGTACATGCATACATATATACATAGAAACTTAATGTTCATTATAATGAAATAAAGCGTTCAAATAATTTTAATACAAGCTTCCAATTTTGTTTCGCAAAAGATTTACATATATTTTTATTTATAGTTTATTTCTCAAAAGGATTGTCGCTTATTAATTTTCTAATACAAATGAGTAAGAGCTTCAACTCAGATTTGCCAAATTCAATTAAGGATATTAAATCCTTTTGCTATAATAGGTATATCAAACATCTTAGCCAATATGACACATTCGTATTCGAATGGGAATACAAGAAATCAAATACTAAATAATATAAATAAAATAATAATACCATTTTCCCAGTCAGTCGTGCTACGTATTCGATATTTTTTTTAAAAAGACCACAGCTTTGAATTCTCTTATAAGTTATTTAAAATACGCTCCATAGTCCACAAATTCGGAAGATGCAATAGTTGAGAAAAACGTTCACGCTTGTGCAACTGATGAAAAATTATTATAGACAATAGAAATAGCAAAAAAGAGTCCTAAATATACAAAACTATTTGAATATGTTCCCATATGTCTATGTTTTTTTCGTCAGTATACGAAAGATGTTTGTATTTCAATGTAATTACCGAAAAGATCAATAAAGCGCCCAGTATACTGCCGTGAGACACTCCTAAAATCTGCAAATAAGGGTTAGAGATATACCTTAAAATACTCACAGACTCTATCAGACAAAAATTATTTAATCGATCCCATGAGTTTAGAGTGAAGGACCAGCACGGCCAATTTTGACAAAAGCATGAAGTAAGGTAACGCTTTAGCAAAGTCAATATAGATTGCTTTCGCTTACCCATCCTGCTCAAGAGAATTAACGCAATAAATGGCTTAGTACAAAAAAACAAACACCAAACAATTTAGAAATAAACCTATAGTGGGTTACATTGCTCTTGCCATACTTAAAAACTAGGCAAACGATTGCGGACAACGATAAATTAAAAACGAAAGACAGAACAGCAGTTAATGATTTAACGGTATTCCTTAAAAATGAGTGCAAATACTATTAATTCCAGATTTGAAGCAAGAATTTTTAGACTGACCAATTGCTTCAGATACATCATTATAAGAAAACGAAATGAGGGCAATATACAATTTGGTATAATAAACTTTTTGTGATATTTGTTACGCAAATTTTTTAAGCCACTAGTATACTACGGAAGCTTTTAGTAGGAACACTATTGCAGCAAATTTCAATTACTTTGTGCATAATTAGTTCATAGCTAGCACACATTATAATCCCAGAAATCAAGTGCATCCAATTTATAGCTTCAAATATGGATTTTAGCATAACTAAATTGCAGGACTTAAAGTTGAAGACATTAACGTTGAGAATTATTAAAGAACATTAAGTTTGCAATATCAAAATATAGGTGTTTATCTTGAGGCGATCAATTGAGGGGTTTTAGCAAGTTCCTATAAAGATTTCAGTGGAGCTAAAGATCATCAGGGAACTTTTAACGAACTTTTCTTAGAATAACTGAGGATATAATTTCTAAGTTCCACATCAAGTTTTATTTTGCTCTCTCTCGAAAGTAGTGCCTAAAGATTAATTTACTTGTGCTAATATTATTTTCGAATGCTTGAAGGAGTTCTGTTATGTTCTTATCTCCTCAATCGTGAAATAAATCTGCAGAGACAGAATTTGGTGATTACCGTAGCTAAGGTATGATTGTGTTGTTAGCAAAATGAACAAGTTATAGGTGGTCTACGTCTTAACCATAATATGTATGTTATATTCCATATATATTAACCATATATATATATATATATATATATATATATATATATATTATTCGTTACTAATTATAAATCTGGACCGTTGTTTTTTATCGAAATTTTGAAATTTCCGAAAAAATTGCATGGCGTGACCCAACTGATATTCCGACATCTTCAGCAGTTTCTCTAATATTGTTGTGACTATTCTGCATAATAATTGTATCCACGTGAGCGTGCGTGGGAGTGATTCAAAAATATAATATTCGTTCTGTTCGTTATTAATACACATACATACAGCAAATCGCTGAACATTCAAAACATATCTAACTTTTCTGCTTTCACAAAGAAACAACAAACGAGAATGTTCGAAACGAGCACACCAACAAAAGAATCGGTTATCAATTGTACATTGTCAGCATAACTTTAAAATTCACCTAATATTTTGAACACCAATATGTAGTATAGTAGTATTTCTAAAATTCAAATTTTTTTAGTATCGTGAAGATCTACCTGTTGTTACATTGAAATAAAAACTGAAATGAAGCCACACATCGAAAGTTAGTATATACGTAATTGTGTAAATCAATGTGTATGTATGAACTTTATATAGAAACAAAAACAAATGTGTAGAGAGTAAAAATCGGTTTTTGTTTTTCTAAAGTTTGGTTGCCAAAAAAACGCACAAAAGTGCGTGAAGATTTGTATTCAAAAAACAATAAAGTAAAATAGACCAAAGAGAATAAAATTGCTTGAATTTTTGATTTAAATGATCTTACACTTTCATATGTAACTCACGTACAATTAAGCCCTAAATAATAGTCAGTTTGTAGGAAAATTACTTTACTAAATACTTATATGTTAGATATGTTGGCCTGTGATATTATTTAAATGTGTTTGAATAAGCATAATACCACTAAACAAACACAACATTTTTTCATATGTTGCTGCTTTTTCGATATTCCAAAATCCAAATATTTTTGTTTCTATTTTCGTACAAAAATCTTTATAGCGAAATAACGTATTCTCATAACGAAGTACTTTTTACGGACCTATAAAATTAAATAACATATTTTTTAAAACAAACTGAAGATGTATATGATGCTTAAAACGGATCCTTTTTGTGGTGCTGTTTTTAGTTTTTTATTTACTGTTTATTTAAATAATATCATGTAAAAAAAATTTTTATTTGTAATTTTATAAACTACCGAATATTTGATATTTCCTTATATATAGTAAAATCGAATATACAACTGTCATTTTTATATATCATCTAATTTGATTGTTATCAGTATGCAGTAATTGACAGATAGCGATTAAAACAATATTAGAAAAAAGTGTGTTTTAACATGAATTGTTTTGATTAAATTGTTTTGTATAAATATACATACATACATAGTTTTATACACTAATGCATATTTGTGTAAATATGTATTTATATACATATGTATATGAACTTTTCGTTTAACGAACTATTTTCGCTGGCTACATGGAGTTCGTTAGAACCGAGTTTTATTTAATCCGCGAATTACAACGACTGTCAGTGAAATAAAAAAGAAGAAACAAAATTAAACATCGATGTAGCATTGTGTTTGAAAACACAAAATATGAATAAAATTTGGTATATAATAAACCAAAACTTTTAACAAGAAACATTGCTAAACATGATGGAACAATGTTATTTCGTCTGGGCAGCTTAAAATAGTAAAAGTGTTTTATGTTGCGTAATTTTTCCTTTTTATATATAAATATATTTTAAATATATTGCTATTACAAATCCCAGAGTTGCAAATTTTAAAATTAGTTATTGCATATAAAAGTAACTATCAAAAACTACTTTTTTGTTTGTTAATTAAACCGATTTTATACTACGGGAAGAACTAAATTGATATTAAAAAATCAAACAAAATCAAAAAGAAGATAGTATATAGGATTTAGTATAGTCGAATATAGTATTTTCAATTGATCAAACATGTTTTAAAATGGGACACTCTTTAAACATTTCAGTGCATTTTCTATGCAGAGTTTTCATTTGAAGATTATCAAGGCTGTTGCTCAAAATTAATAATTATATCAATATAACACATCCATCCAAAAACAAATGCATACAATTTTATTCCTCATGAAATACAGAATATTAGCTGAACATCTTCAAAATTCTAGAATCTATTTTCGCAAATTTTTTAACTTTAGAAATTTTTAACTTCCCACTATGAAACTTTAAAATATTAACAAATCGGGAATTTATTGGTTTTTCACCATTTTGCAAAAATAAATTTCTAATTAGCATTCCTGACTATTTAGAAAGTTAAAAGCGATTTTTAAGTAGCAACAACGATACAAAATTGAAAATAATAATTTACCAGATAAATGCGATTGTAGTGGTCGTCAAAATGATCGCGGTCGTCAAATAACGCAGTGCCATACAACGAAAATGAGAAAAGTTGCCCACTATGTGATTGCTTGCAATGCCCGTAGTTCCATCAAGCTAAGTATTGAAAAAGTTGGTATTTATGTACGTAATTCCTTTATGTTTACAGTTTTATGTTAATACATGTACATAAAATCATGGAGCAGCTATCAGGTCATTTCACTAATACAAGAATTAAATAAGCCATGAATTTTGTTTTCCATTTTGTGAAGGACAACTAACTGACTGCAGCGTTAAGAAAACCGTGTTTGTGGTTTTCCAATAATGCTTTATACAATAATAAATTCCACATATTCCATTCGTAAGAATGGAATATGTGAATATTCATAATAATCATCAAGGTAGTAGAACGGATCGAAAAATCTCGCTACGCCATCTCATCATCGTTCTTTGTTAAATTTTTCCACTTTTCTTGGTGACACTAGTCATTTGGAAAATTAAATATCCAATTAATGTTTTAACGAAGTAGATTATGAGAATCAATAATTATTAAATGAATAATAAGCTAATATCAATAATTCTTATATTAATTTGTAGTTAACTCACTTTTGGTTAGTATGAAATTCTGCAATCCTGATGACTATTATTCAAAATATTCCATTTTCTCTTTGCTTATTCGGCCGCTTAGATCAAGTCTTTTTTGCTATTATATCAGTGCAATTGAATTTTTATTTAGTTAACAATGAACAAGTAAACAAGACGCGTGCTCTCGATTTGTTAAACATGAAAATGTTTATTATTATTCGAACTGCAAGGTTTAATTATTATGCAGGCTCAAAACCGCGAATTCGTTAGAGGCGAACCTACGTTTTATTGTAATCGTAACAGAGTAATTTAATTTTGGTTACCAAGCTATCGTGGAACCAACAACCAGAGGAAGCTCATCCCAGGATTTTTCGATTCGTGGCGAGACTGATGACAGGCGCGCTAAGATCCACTCCAATATGCTGAATTACGTCTTTACTATGCTGAATTACGTCCCGGAGGATACAATGGCCAAATAGTTGACTTTATTATATATGGTGAGGTCCAGGTATATATATGGATAAGGCTGACTATGGACAAGGGCTGACTATGAACATGCTAGAATTCCGATGAAATACTTGAAAATGCATCACAACGTTGATTACTGTGTAACAAAAAGTTTCCTTTGAAGACAGGGATAGGTGTTTCATTTTAATAAGGGCAGGCGGGGATATCTACCCTACGTGGGGAACTGTAATGTATGATATTTATTTAAGCTTCAAGATGGTTGCAGTAAAGCGGTCTTCTCTGCTATTATTGGTGTGTGATAGCAAGACATTCAAGGATGACACTTGTAGGGTTGTCAGAGTACTTGGGTGTCCTAGCAAACATATCTCTGACAAAACCGCCAGAGAGGGGACAGAATTAAGTAACTTAATGCCACTTCAAGGTTATTTCTTTGTCGCGTTGCATGTTTCTAATTCAATGCGAATCGTTTAGACTTGCTCAACTAAGATGGGAAAGTGTGACTTATCGTCTGGTGGCAATAAAAAACGTTGCCCGCTGTGTTGACTGTCCTAAAAGAGCACTGTGAACGTGGGGTTTGCACTACTGGAGTATAATGACTATTGATAAATCTGTAATGGAAATGAGGACGAAATAGTGACTGGTAGGGCAGCGACGCTGGACTCTAACTTTCTAAAAGACAGATAGCCTGGCGTACATACAGTTTATCAGGATGTCATCCTTCTTAAGGTTTAATGGGGAGGAGGGACGCCCATAGGAGGCCAGGAATCACAAAGGGGCGAATTATCTGACCCAACTGGAGTGCTTTGTGAAAACAAAGGCTCTTAAACTTTCAACACATCTGCGCTCACACGTTTTCAAACATATTGCTTCTACAGCTAGTATATCTAAATTTTGAACAATTATATTTCTGCCGCTGTGGAAGAGAATGAAAAGTGTGGAGAGGGCAGGTGATGTGTAAGCTGCGAAGAGTTTTATATAAAACTGTGTATTGCAATAATAAGCAATCATACACAGGCTTTGTATTGTATATAAAATACTTTACAAAGTAAATTTGTGAAAGTATTTGGTGCACAGATGCCAGTGGGTGACTGAGACCATATACCGACGTATCCGTTTCTGTGACTGTCTGTACACGACCTATGCCTTCACATAGGAAGTAGCGACATAGTTAACCACGGAATATTCTTTAGAAGAACTGTAAATCAATACAGTTAGTTGAGGCGTCGAAATTAAATAGTGCGCATAGCTGCTATGCTTCAAGAATTTTCCAATTAAAATGGCAATACAGTGAGTGATACACATACTTATGTATATGTAGATTGGCCACATCTATAGGCAAATTTATTTCTGAAATATTTTTTCTAAAATTTAACGGCTTATTAGTTATGTAGTTTAGTAATATAAGCCATATAACAATACAATGTACTATTTTGGAAAAGAATAGTTTTTATTAATATATATTTTTTTCTTTTACAGATTACTGTTCACAAAAAGCCTCCCGTTAAAAAATATATAGTTTCGGAGGACGAACGAAATTCGAAGGGTCCGTCGAACGATTGCAAATCTAAAGCTGAGGAAATGCAAAAAGATGAACAAGGTTTTATGTCGGACAGCAGCAGTAACGACTTACTCGAAAAATGTCCAATTTGTCTATTAACATTTCGAAATCAAGAAATCGGTTCACCATGTACATGCGAACACATTTTTTGCGCAAATTGCATTGAAGCTTGGTCGCGGAACGTTCAAACATGCCCCATCGATCGTATAGAATTTCAACGTATTATCGTACGCGAATCATATGAAAATCGCAGTATTGTGCGTGAGATAAATGTTGATCCAAATGCTGAAAAAGAATTGGCTTTAGAAGACGAATTTGTGGAAGAGGAAGATGTAACAAACTGCGAAATATGCAGTAGACCTGATCGAGAAGATGTTATGTTGTTATGTGATCATTGCAATCACGGTTATCATATGGATTGCATATCACCGCCATTATCGGAAATACCAGAAGGTTCGTGGTATTGCGACGATTGCGTGGACTCAGAGGACGAGGATATTGAAGAAGACTTGAATATGCTTTATGAAGATATCCGAGATATGGGCATACCAGAAAGTAGACTACGTGTTCGCGAAGTACATCAGCCTAGAATATTAAGAACACGACAAAATGAGCGTATTCGTGCATCAATAATCAGGCGTACAAGAGCTGTAAATGGAAGATTAGAGACAACAATAATTGGGCCTACTCCTAATTCTTCTACCACACAAAGAGGGCGCTCGCGTGCGACTACAACAACAACTTCACGCCGTTCAACTGCAAATAATCGAAGCACCGGGGCTGTACGTAAACGACGCAAACGTAGATCTCGACGTGCACGTCAACGTACTTACGTTGTTGAATATGATTTGAACAACTTCGACGAAAAGTTTGCTATAAAAACTACTAAAAAGGTAATAAAAAGGCGCAGACGCCGCACCGCTAAAAAATTATTGAAAAAAGGAAGACACACTTCATCTGATGGTGTTCGTATGACTGCAAGCAAACGATTAGCTGAGCAGATGGGTGTTAAACATGATCCTACATATACTTCACACCTCTCTGGATCTACTGCTGGTTTGTCCTTATTTGGAGGTGCCAATGATTTGGAATACTTTTCGGACAGTGATAATGATGGTAACATTGAAAGTGAAATTCATATTGAATCGGGACATGGAACAGCAGTGCAAACATCAGTACGTATATCAAATTATGGCTCCCAAAGATCGCGGAAAGCTTTAATTTTGGGACGACTGCAACCAAACCGCGGCATACATGAACCTGTAGTAAACCAAAATGACTTCAATCCGGATATACTTTCAAGTATCATGAATATGCAAGACCGTTGGCATAGCGCGGCACGAAATTTGGAAAATGTTCATATAAACTCGGATGGTACTTTGAATTTACCAAATTCAGCATCAGGAAAAACTAACGATACACGAATTAGTCCCATAAATGAAAGTAAACCTAGCGGAAAGGAAGGTGCTAATGGTCCGAAGTCAAGCGACATAAACCAAGCTCCAATGTATACTCGTGGCGGCGGAAATACTAATTTCAATAGAGGAAGTGGTGGTTACAATAATCGAGCCAGTACCCAAAACAACTACCGTGGTGGAGGAGGTAGTGGAAACCAGTATCGCCACTCTACCGGTGGTACTGGAAATACAGGGGGATTCGGAGGCAGTAATCCAAGTAGCAGTGGAGGAATTAACTTTAATATGGTTGGGCGTGGTAATTTTAACTTCAGTAATAACCCGAATTATAATGGGCAGCAAAGTCAGCCTAATAATGCATCACCATTCCAACAAAGAAATTTTAATCAACGTAATCAGCAAAATCAACAACAAAATCAAAATAACCAGCGTAATAATAACAGTAATCTCCAGCGTCATTCTTTACCATTTCTTACTAACCGCAATGATAACATTCAGCAACAACAACAGCAGCAACAACAAAATCAAATTAGTCCGTATAGTGGAGGAATTTCACAAACATGTTTGCCGCCACCAATACCACATTTACTATTAAACCACCAGACGCAACAAAATATTCAAGCATCGCTAAATGATAACTCATTATTTGGTGGTCTCCCACCACCAATGAGTATTCCACCACTTCATATAAATGTGACTCCCCCAGTTCGTATGAGTGTACCACCACCACCCGCTCCACCACTAGTCGTAATGCCAACAGTGAATAGTTCATTGTTTCAGCTTAATTCTGATTATGGTAATAACGACGACGATTCTAATTGCCCAAATTTTGCAATATATTCACATGAATCGCTGCAAGTTGCTAAATCATCGGAAGCCTATCCAGCCAATACATCCGATGGATCTTCAAGTATACCAAATGTGGCCAAGGTATGATGTGAATTACTTTACATATATATATATATATTTTTTTTTTTTGGGAAAATGGAGCAGTACTTTTCTGTTGATTTAATTGTTACTGTATTAATTTTAATAATTGGTATTAAATATCAGCCCCACTTTGTCGAATGAAAATTTCGTTTGTACAACTTACATATAGAACAGTAAAAAAAATTCGAAAAATGTTTTTGTTTTAAATGTAAATTGTATATATGAAATCTTTTTCGACTTAGTGGGATTGACAGTTAAATCGATATTCGGATTCGAACTTGCAGAATACTCTTTTATTTGAAATGAGATAACTGATCGAAATCTTTATATATATGCAGCAAAATATACATACATACATATATATTTTGGTAAAGCTGTTAAACCTAAATTAATTATTATATAAATGTTGGTCTGCTAACTTTTTGAATTATCTTTGCGTTATGCCATCAATTGGATCCAAGCCAATTAAAGATGAGAGTATCGACAAACTCAATTTGCTTTAATGTTTGGTTTTGTCATTTCTTTGTAAAACTTATAAAAATTATCAAACCTGTTACAATAAATACAAAAGTCTGTGCACTAAATTTACATTTGTATATTTACTGGTAGACCCCGTCTCAGTGATTAATTTAATATTTTTTAAACAAACCCACAAAGCATTCAGAATCATATAGTACTAATTTGGTCATAATTATTATATTTCTTATGTTTTTGTTTATAAAACGTATATATATATATATATATATATATATATATATATATATATATATATATTATTTACAAGTTTTGAAAGCCAACAAGGTACGCTGCATCAGAATTTACTTCAAAAAGTCTTATAACATATGGATCTAGTAATTGAATAAGAAAAGCTATAAATAACGCAAACTTAGGGAAATTTGTAGCAAAAATCACTAACATAATTTACATATTTTATAATGACTTAAAAAACACAAGATTTTTTTCCAAAAGATTCCTATTGTCTGATTTATTTTTGTATTAGACAGTGCATTTTTGATTAAATGAAAACGGCAAATCGTTGGCAAGAGTAAATAATCTTTAGTCCTAAATCTATTGTCAAGAAGATATTTCTAAATCATCAAGTGAACTGAAAAATATCTCGAATAGTTTCTCATTGGAGAAACTATGTTTTGACATGCCTGAAAACAACACTTTTCCTTAGAAGGAAGAGTTCTGAGCAACATTCGTTTGTCTAGATATTTGCGGAAAGTCAATGTTATCAATATCAAAACTAGAACTATAGCGGTAATCACACTTTGTGTTCTATTTACAACTCTTAAATATAATACATACTATTTTTTACCACAAAGCGTGAGCATCGTTTTTAAAAGGCATTGTAAATATATCATAATAGCTGTTTTCGATATTAGAAAGAAACAAGTTTTTCTATTTCATTTAGAAAATGTAAAATTTTTTACATGTTATTAAAAATTGTGTTAAACATTGCGCAATGTCCAAGCAAACGCGAAAAGAAATTTTTCCCGTTTTCGCTTTAGGAGGGGTTTTTTTAATTTAATTTTTCCATATATTATACTTATATGCACGTGTAAATTAAAAATCAAATATCTTTGCCGGCAAAACGATCAGCAGTTTAACTTTAGTAAATTTAACAGAAAGCTTTGCTAAAGCTTTTGGTCTTTGTTTTTTAACCACAATGTGGTAAATTAAAGTTCTGTAGATTTTTTGTTGCAGTGATGTAAACAGTAGTATTTTTAGTACATCTACTACATTAACAAGGTCTACAAGAGTACCTTATCACCAAGGGTGAAAACCCTTTATGTTTTACGATGGACCATATTAATTTGACGGTTGGTGAATTTCAAGGTATTCTCTTTGACACGGAATTTTAGGCTGATCTGCCCTATGGTGTATATAAGGTTTCTCTTGATACAGTTGTGGCATTTGTAAACCGTACTATTATTGGTTCCAACTTGCTTAAATATGCAGTCAACGGAGTCGTAATTGCCAGAATGGACCGCACATACCATTGCCATACATTGAGCATTTAGTACATTGTCTTTCTTAACTTTTAATGCCTTCCGCCAATGCACAGCAATATGCTGAATGATGAAACATAATTATTCCTTGTCTTAATTTCTTTTACAGGAGAAAGGCATTTACCATTTTTTGGGGTCAGTTTTTGACTCAATACTGTTTGATTGCGATTGACATTATTTTTGTGCCGATTGATATTTTTTTGAACATGTAGTGTTTACCAAATTTACCCAGTACTTTGCTAAAGCTTGCGCTGGAGTTCACTATGATTGGCGGAATTCTCTCCTTATATTTGCGTCTTCGTCTTCTTCATCGGACATAAAATTTATTGACCGTATTGGGCCCCCGTCGTTAAACTTAGGCATCCCATATTTGGGATCTTTATTCCAAAATTTATTACGGGTTTGACTATTCATAATCACTAATATACGATTTAATTTTATAGAAAATTTGTTATATTTTTCGCGAATAAAAATCCATCTTTTAAACAAACAAGGCAGAGTTGCCAGAATGCATCATTAGTTAGTTATGGGCGTCTTCTATGAGATCGAAACGTAAAACTTTTGTTTAAGCTGTCTTGTTCAAAATTTACCTTTTTACCAAAATTACTTTAATATATGTAATATTTTATCCATGCGGTATCTTTTTCAAAATAAAGGATGTAGATATACTGTAAATAAATATACATTTAGAAATACTAGCTTTTCTAAATGACAGTTTTGTACCAAATTTATTGCAAAATAAAAACTTTATTTGAATATATATTTGCTTCTTATGTACTTACTTATCCCCATATATAATTAGTTTTTCATAAAGCATATTTTCCTTAATCTATTGTTTTATCTAAACAAATTAATTAAAATGTACTTTATACGATAAATAAATTTTAATAACTAAAATTTCTTTACATTTTTCGAGTAAGTGACTTTTGCATAAATTTCTGCTGTTTGCAATTACAGCTATCCAATTCTGTAGCAAAATTTCGTTTAAAGTTCATATTCACCCCTAACGTTAGTAAAATACACTTTTTCCCACATACAATATATGCAATTGGGGTATTCACACTGCGTGCTATTTAGTCATATTGTCATAAAGTCATAATATTTTAGACCAGTTTAAAAAGTTGTTGTGTTGCATACAAAAAAGTCATAAAATAATAGCACCCTGTCAGGTATGTTTTTGTTTTGTCATAAAATAGCTCTAGAGATCTGAGTCGAGTGGCTAAAAATCTTTAGGCGAGATGGTGATAGTATATGTTGCCGCCGTTACTTAAATATGACTCACGAATAAAAAACGGCAAAAAAATTATTCAAACCTATACGTCTGTATATTAACTCACATTTTTATAACATGAAAAAGATTAAAAGAGAACTAAATCGCAAAAACTAAATATATACAAGTGAAAAATTTTTGGTTTCACTTACATAGCTGGCAGCTACTGAGCTTTTTTCCGTATGTCACTGTTTAGTTTAAACATACAAATTCATTTGGACATTCTTGTGCTTGCAAAGTTATGACAGGTTGTTCACACTAGTCATATTTTTCGTGCTATTGTTTTATGACTTTATGACTACAGTGTGAATCGCCCAAATATTTTAAAAACTGAATTTTTGCACATTTCCATCGTTTGCACGATGCTGAAAATTCTTTTTAAGTTACACAAGATAAATTCGATGCCAGTACAAGTATAGCTCTTTAAATTACGGCATTCAGGGGATGACCCATGGGATAGTGTTGAAAGGATAGATGGGAAACGAAGGGAGAGAAGTTGTTGTATCCATTTTTAAATTTTTAGTTCGCCGACAGGGAGTAAACTGATGTACCGGATAGTATATGATAGCGCCAATCGCTGTTGAAACAGGCTGTCAATAATTAACAGCCTTGAATATATGCAATAATGCCTATGTTCATGGCTGAGTGAGGAATTGAGACCGGAATCTTCAGATTCGTAGTGTACGCGTCAACTAAAGCAGCCAACAATATCAAAAAATAGACAATATAGTATATATATTTGTTTTATTTATAAATATATTGTTTTATATTTATTATATATATATATATATATATATATATATATATATATATATATATATATATATATATAAAAGGAGCATTACAATCGTCAAATAAAAAATATAAGTTTCCTTTGATAAATGGGGATAAGGTCTGGTTTCTGCATATAGGAAAACAGAATAGAAAAATGTTTTGATTTTAAGGTATATACATACATTAGTATATACATATCTGCAACTTTCACAATCCAATTTTTGCTCATTATGATCCGCCATTAACAGTACAAATAAATAATTATTTTATTGCTACTAATGTTGGTTTCGGAAAAATAATATTTTAATTGATATACAAATGATTCTATACCCTTTTTCTGTATGCGAAATCCGTAAATTTCTTTAAATTATATAGAATTGTGTCGGAAAAAAATTTTGCAATATGTCAAGACTACAATTAAATTGATATAAATAAAAATATTTTTTTTTTTTACTGAAAGACATTGAATTAATTCAATGTCCTGATATTCAGCTCAAAATTCCAAGTTCCTAATCAAAATTCATAGTATTAAAAATATATAACGTAGAATGCTTTACAAGAAATGTTATACGTTCACTAACACTCAAAAGCAAAAATCTGATAAAAAAAATTGCATAAAAGTGTTTAATACTGAACGAGCACCGTCAAAAGTTTGTCCGAGTAATCCAATAAATTACCTTGTCACAGATTCAATTATGTTTTAGTTTTCAATGTAGAAAATACACCAAATACACCACAAAAAATGGTATACTAACCAAGAATATCATTTTCTTTTTCCTATACACAAATTATCACTTCTCAGGAAGACGATGAAAATGAAGATTTAGTACAGTTAGATGATGATGATGAAATACCGATGCCACCAGATCCAAATGCAACTGTAATTGTTGCATCTTCTGAATTATATGAACCAGAAAATCCCACAGATGAAAATGAGTATGAAGATGAAAATAGCGAAGAAAATGTTGATGAAAGTAAATTGAATAACGCTAATGTTAAAACAGCCACTATGGATGATGGCGATGATTATGGGGACGATAAGAGCGATGATGAAAATGACAAGAAAAATAATAAGAAAGAAAAAGAACCAAAACAAAATAATTCTGGGTACGATACCGAGAAAGATGTTTCAAAAGAATGCAGCAGTAATGTTGATAAAGAAGAATTAAAACCAAAGGATGTAGAAGAAGGAAACAAAGATTCAAACAATGACAATGACAAACTATCAGAAACACTACGTTCTCCTATTTCTGCAGTTTGGGATATACGCTTGCCCGAAAATGAAACTGCAGCGTCAAATCGCAAAGGCGTTTTGGAATTGTATGATGATAGTGACTGGGAGGAATTAGACATAGATCGTCCTAAAGAAAGTGACAACAAGAATATCGAAAAGACTTGCGAAAGTGAAAAAAATGCACAAGACGAAAATGAAGATAATGACAATATGAATGAACAAGATCGATCATACACTCCTTGCTTAGATGAAAATAATGATCCTGATGAACAAGAAGATCAAGGCGGTACTAACACTCCAATTATTGAAGATAATTCTAAAACGACTAGAAACGAAGTATCCAACACAAGTATTGGGAATATGGAAACCGAACTAATATCTGAAGAGGAAGATGAAATTGACCGTACGAATAAAGAACGTAAAAAAAATCAAAAAAGTGATAAACGTGGTGATCGGCGCGAAAACGAAAAAGCCGAAACGTTTAAAAAGATTGGTAGTAAACAGAAAGGTCGTAATTATCGGGGTGATAAACAACCATTGACGAATAATCGCCATAGTGATAAAAAACGTAAGTCTAGATCTCTGTCTCGTTCCCGATCGGTTGACTCTTTACGTTCGCGGAGAGGCAGATCACGGACAAGAACGCCTCGATTTCGAAGTCGTGTTGGTAGATCGCGCTCACGTAGCCGTTCAAATAACAAAGAAAATCAAGGTCGTTGGAGTGGAAATTTTAGAGATGGAGGTCGTTTCAGTAATAGAAACAATGTAAATTATAATCGCTTGAAACGTCGAGAATTACCACGGTACGATGTACGTAATGTAGTTGGACACCATTCGCCCCCAAAATCTATTATTAAAGACCGTTATGGACGTGATACATCACGTAATCGAAGAAATAGTCGTTCACTAAGCAGAGGAAGACGTGGTCCACAAACAAGATCCTCTTTTTCACGTTCCCGATCGCGTAATAGACGGCTTAGTATAAGTTTATCTCCATCACCATCTTATAACCGTAGACGTTCATTTTCAAATTCTCGACCATCTCGGCATTTAAGTCCGGCTCGAAGAAGATCGACATCAATGGGTAGACGAACTCCTCCCTACAGGCAACGATCTCGAACCCCTTTACGGGTAATGAGATCTCATTCTATTTCGAGAGGGCCTGAAAACCGGTTAAATGGTCGAAAAATTTCGAGACACTTAAGGGATGTTTCACCAGTAGGAAATGTAAATAGAGGTAGGATTCGAAGCCAATCAATGTCCATGTCTCCGCGATACACTCCACGATTAAGTCGTAGTCGCTCAAAGACTCCTAGACCTAAAGGTAAGAAAAAGAAAGCAAAGGATTCTCGTAAAAAGAAATCAAAAAGACGTATTGCAACAATGAGTCCATCTCCCAACAGGAGAATAATTCGACAACCAGATCACTTTGAAATTGAGAAACCACCTAAGAAAAAAAGACGCCGTTCCCCGCGTGCTAAATCTCCAATACATGATGACCATGGATGGTCACCGTCTCCCAGTCCACCTCCACAACCGATTGTGGATAACTATGATTACCAACCGGATAAAAATGTATCCTGGACACCACCCATGCAATCACCACTGTTAGGAGTTTTCACAACAAACGATGTTAGAAGTGTTTCTCGGTCAAGTAGGAAAGAAAAAACTAAACGAATTAAGAAAAAGAAAAAGAATTTAAAACGTCGTGATGCACGCAAAGACAAAAAAAGAAAGCGTCGAACAGAAACGCCGGAACCTGCTCCATCAAAAGAAGTTTTTGCTTCTGGAAACAATATTCTTGTTAGCGTAAGCTTCAACAAAGATTCTACGACCAATCAGCAGCAGCATACTCAGCAAACTATTGTCACGTTACCTCCCAATCGAGAAGATTTATTATCAAATAGAAGGCCATCAGTAGATCGTGTCGTAAGTACTGTTGCATCTGCAAAGAAACGAAGAGAAAAACGCAAAAAAATTGAAACAAAGCCTGTAGCTATCATTGATTTAGAACGTTCACCTTTCCAAGTCGAACTAGAACCAACTGATATTATCATACTTACGGATAGTGAAGAGACGCTCGATAGAGATCAACGTGAACATAGGCGTGACCGCTGTCATAGTGAATCCTGTCCTAGAGATGAAGATGTAGAAACACACCGAAACCAAAGGCCGGGAGCTGGCGGTGGTCAAAGAGGGGAAAATTCTCCAGAACGTTTAGATACTATTCATGAAGAATCGTATGACTTACCACAAAGTGGGGGTCCAAAAACTCCTCCAGAACCTCCAACTGTTAAATTTAATTTACAGGCAAAGAAACAAAGTAAGGTCCGTAATCCACTGCATGAAGAAGATGACGATCTAGCTTCAGATGCTGAATTGAGTGATAGGCAGCAGCAACAAACGCAAGAAAATCATCGTTCCGACTTAGATACACTGCATGTGCAAAACAACCAAAAAATTGGACCTAATACCCCGCCAGAGTCTGGACCGTGTTCTCCTGATGCATATGATCCATTTGAACCAACAAAATCTCCCTCTATATCTCCACGTTCTCCGACACCTCCACCGCCATCAAAGCTTGATATTCCGCAAAACACGATGTGCATAGAAGGCGCTGGAGATTTGGGATCAAATCAAAAACATTTGAGTAGTGCTGACAATGAGCAACGTAGAGAACAGATTCCAGGACTTGGCGGAAATATTGCGCAGAGCGCCTCAATCAACCCAGTTGATTTAGTTATGGCATTAATTAATTCAAAATCTCTAGCTAACAATGCTCAAGACTTAACAAATAAATCTAATGAGTCCCAACATAATGGAGTAAATTCCCATGACGATTCATTCCGCGACAAATCTGATGAAACCAATGCAATTACCGTACTTTCAAATCTGCTTATAAGTTCAGGAAATATGCAACATATACCTAGTATATCTAGTCCCACTCCACCGACGGTGTCTAAAAAAATTCTTCCTGGCTTGCCCAAAATGGGCGGTAGTGTAGGAGGAAGTAGTAGCAGCGGTGTTAATATACGCAATGGTGCTGCTACATCCAATAACGCCGACGATTCATTTAATATGAATGATATTGAAAGTCCTTACTCTCCCGGTTCTGCAGACTATGAAGATCTTTTTGAACCACCGCCAGATACTGTTGGCAATAAAAGGCGTTCGAAACGTTCCACGGGCGGTAAAACGGAAGTTTTTGATAATCTGTTTGGCAGTTCATCGCCCATTGGTAATATTCGTTTACCTTCATATACACCGTCGAAAAAATATAAGGGCGCTGTGGCAAGTGGTGCTACACGAAAATCGAAAGTGAAAGGTGGGTTTTCATTAATCGAAAAATCTGTTGTGTTTTCGGTAAAAGATTTTTTCATATTTATACGTATTATTTTCTTTTGTTGTCGAATGTTATACATACATACATTCATCTGTATGTCTGAAAAGTTGTTAGTATTAGTATCCTATGGGGAAGAATTTCTTTTACTAAATTTTACAGGCAATACAAATTAATTCACAAACAAGTATAATCGATGAAATTCAGTGTTTTCTTTTAAAACATTGTGATAAGTACAGTATTTAGTTACTGTGCTGTAAGAATTGCACACATATGTACATATGCATGTATATAGATTCTAAACTTAAATAAAAGTTTGAAAGTAATAATTTTTTATTTTTTGTAATTTTTTTATAACTATACGTAATCTTTAATTTATTTTTTAATGATTAATGTTCTTATGCTTGTTTGTGTATTATATATTGATCATCATCAATCTCATCTGGCTTGGTAAGTCAAATATAAATAAATTATAATAAATAAATAAATTAAATTTTGTACATTTCTGCATTAACATTCTAATGCAAATATACGCATGTACTACGTACATATATATATATTAAAACTAGTAAATATTAATACTCAGTGATTTCCTATGCAAAGGAAATTAAGAGGCAGAAAGCGAGTAAAATCACTATTTAATAAATAACCTTGTATTGTGTAGCAAGACACCAAAAATAACTGTTATTTACCTACTTTTAACCAGAGAAATTACGCTCTCGATCACAAAACTTTAATTTTGTCAAATTATTACAAATTATTATTGTACAAATTATTATTTGTCTTACCTAAAGACACGACATTCAGACACCATCAGAAGAGTTAACATCAAGACAGGAACGGAAAGCTCGATATATATACCCATGGTGTTTTGAAGTAAGCAAGAGTACGAGGGTTGGAAGAAATATGTGGAATAAAAATTAGTATTAAAAAAAGAAAGTTATAATAAGCACATAGATCATAGTCATGTTTTAGACAAGGAAAATTATCTTAGAGAACTTCTATTTTAAAACTGCTAAAACTGCTTGTTCGTTTACACTCAGCCAGCTTGTGTTAAATTTTTTTTTGCCAAAAACATCTATGTATACTATTATCCAAACTTATAGGGTTAAATACTAAGACAAGAAATA
Organism: Linnaemya vulpina; assembly: GCA_963675445.1. Classification (NCBI taxonomy): domain Eukaryota; kingdom Metazoa; phylum Arthropoda; class Insecta; order Diptera; family Tachinidae; genus Linnaemya; species Linnaemya vulpina. The sequence goes on from OY776277.1 coordinate 92,708,641, forward strand.
TTATTTGTTTTTTTTTTGGTAACTTCTTCTGAAGTGTGTAAAATTATATGTGAGTTCGGAAACATGCGAAAAACAATTTAATAGAAATGTGTTTGCGGAATAAATACTTACATATGTACCCGTATATATATATATATATATATATATATATATATATATATATAGATATATATATGTATATATATATATATATATATATATATATATATATATATATATATATAATATATAATATATATATATATATATATATATATATATATTATATATTATATATATATATATATATATATATATTATATATTATATATATATATATATATATATATATATATATATATATATCCCAAAAACTGTGCAAATAAGCTAAATCTCAATCGATAAGTATTAGCTTATTCTTTACAGATCTATAATCGAACTGAGAATGATATGGGTCAAAATTATTTTGCTTTAAATGCATTAAGATATGCTAAATCGGAATTTTACTCAAGATTTTGGATGTGTTTCAGAATTACTGAAATCTTTTAATGTCCTTTGTTATTATTGAAATGGCTATGACAAGCTCTCCATCATCTTATATTTCTTCCTCCTTTCACAATTCTTGAATTTCAGTACAAAATTTCTTAATGAAAGGCATGTACGCACGTACATACATATTTAATTAATGGGTAATAATAACAAACTTTCCGAAAGTTGAAATAAATAGTTTGACAATCAAGCGATTTCCCATTTCATTAGCTTAGTTATATGTGTTAGTTGGTTGGTTTACGTCGCTGTCCACTACCCGTAGCCATCAAAGTGATGTCTAGATGATCCCTTTCTAAAAGACCACTCTGCTCTCAGAGTTAACCTGTGCAAGACCGGAACCAAGTATTCGGATTTGGTGGTTGGTACTAGATGTAACTCGATGTGGAATCTTTGACAGGTCATTTATTATATGGGTGCATAAAAACCTTTATATCAAAAGAATGTTGAAAACTGACTCCCCTCTGGTGTTTTCACGACAACTACGGTAGAACTGAATATAGAACAGGCCCATTAGCCTTAGCCTTAGCCGACTTCATAAGTGCATAAAAAATTTGGTATGGAATGCGAAAAATGTGTAGCAGCAACACTGGATTGCAGTGGAATGTTTTACATAAAAACAGCTTTAAGGAAAGCGACTGTTGATGCATACATGAAATATATTATCCTTTGTTAATTTATCAAGAGAAAACAGGTGTGTCCATTTTATGTTGTGGTTTTATTAAAAAAGTAGAGGAGAAAGAACATTTTAAATAAAGAATAATCTATTGAATTATAACAATTCAAAAGCCGTTTTCGTAAAATAAAATTTTTGCATTATATTGACAGCTATTGCATGCCAATCGGAATTGCCATAGTATAAGAAACGTCAAGTATGTAAATATGCCTTGCAACTAGGCAGTTTAGGAAGCCACCAGCCCTGTTAACAGAACTTCGAAAGATTTTTTTTAACCGCATTACATAATAAACCTTCTTCATTTATTTGTCCTCTTAATAATATACCTTCGTTTCTAGTTTCGGCACAATCCACTACATACATATATAGAGGTCATTCCCTAATAAAAACGATGAATTAATTGAAACATGAAAAATCAAGCTGTAGAAATTATGGTGAAGTTGAGGACAGCTCTTTTTAGTTTTTTGTTCATGGATCTCTGAAGTGTGTACGAGAACGCGTAATATATGACAGATCGAATGTTGTAATTGAAATTTTGATCAATATCGAATGTGGTGATTAACGCCCAAGCCGATTTTAGATCAGTTTAGTATGTGTTCTGATAATGCAACTATTATGCATAATCTTTTAAGTTATTCTTCTTTAAAATATGTACAAATGAGAAAACAAAGCATATCTGCAGTACATCATAGGGTGTACTCGCCTTTAAAGTAGTAACTTCAGCAAGTTTTAGTAGAATGTAGAACTGACAGTAGAGATATTATAGAAGATAAGTTGTATTTAAAACAAAGACAAGTCTTTTATATTAAATCTATAATTTCATTTTGAGTTTCTGACAGTTTTAATTTCTTATTTCTGTCTGGGTCTGATCAGTCTTTCATAATTCTTGTGCGTTAAGTATCTTCTGATTTAAGTCTCTGTAGTTTAAATTCCTAAAAATTTGCTATTCCTTGTTTTGACGCTAAAAGCACTGTGGGTCTCTTCTTCGTTATATATTTTAAATTCCGTTATTTGTTATTTGGTCTAGTGTGTCTAGTATCGTTTAACATTCGTTCTAAAATATGATCATAGCTTCTTGTATGGCACGCAAGCAAGCTAAGCTGTAGATTTCGTATCGGTCTTATTCAGGGTATTGTCATGGTCTTGGGTTTGAGTCTAGTGTATCTTGTGAGTCGACATGGTCTGTACACTGTTCCAAGACTAAATTGTAGGCCTGAGAGCTAATTACACTGCTCAGCAGCCAAATCATCCTTTGAATAAAACCGTTTTCAGTTTTTTTCTATCTGATCGAAATTTTTTTTATTGGCGTGTCAATTTTTCGCCTAAATTAGCCAGGTACGTAGACATATTTCACCCTAACTCGAGAATGAGTCATCCGATTTTAAAAAGTAAAACATCAGAAGATGTGTATTTATTAGAGTCAAATAAAATTTTTCTTTATCTTTGATCGTTTTGGAGTTATTCAGAAATTAATCGAGAAAACATTATTTTTCCTTTAAAATTCGTAATTTTTTTCAGTTTAAAAGGAATTAAAATATATAAAGCAAATATTCAACATTTTGCACATTTTTCTGAGAGTTATAGATCTTAGAACCATAAAAATCGGTTAAAAAATTTAGATTTTATTTTCAATTTACTGCAGGTACCCAATATTGTATATATATGACGATAGCATTTCGTTAGGAGACACACATTTATTACAATATAATTTCGACTTTTATCTCTACCATCGATAGGAAACCCAAACTAACGGTGACAAGCATCTTTGATCTGGGAAGTTATTGTCCGCCGTTGAGAACTTAAAGTTACATTACCAAATAATTAACAAAACAAGTTTGAAGATTTGTTACAAATCCTTTAGATTTTTAATATGAAAGCTTTATTTTTTTGCACAATAACAAAGTACATTATAAGATTTATTTATTGTTGCCGCTTTTAACCGCACGATATTCAAATTGAAACTGACTCACTTATCTATATGTACTGCTACCATAAATATTAGAATCCAATCTAATGTTCTCGATTCGAAATCACAGGTAAATAAAAAATAGTATATTATAGTATTTAATTACAAGAACCATGCAAAATACCATTGTACTTTAGTTCAATTACCTGTAACGTCATACATATGTAAGGTTGGTTGCATTACAATATTGGGTACCTGCGGTAAATTGAAAACAAAATCTAAAATCTAAACTCTCAGAAAAATGTGCAAAATATTGAATATTTGCTTTATATTTTCTTAATTCCATTTTTAAACTGAAAAAATTAGGAATTTTGCACGAAAAAAATGTTTTCTCGATTAATTCCAAAACGATAAAAGATAAAGAAAAATTGTATTTGACTAAAATAAATACAATTTTGTTACAAATCTTTTGGATGACTCGTTCTCCAGTTAGAGTTAAATATGTCTACGTACCAGGATAATTTAGGGCATCAAAATCCATATAGTGCACACAGTTTTATTTAAAGGAGAGACAAATTATTTTTTTATTTTTTGCAGAGCAGTGTTATTGGGTATTGTATATTTTTTCGACGGCTTTTGTTTGTAACGATTTTCCGTTACCCTTCTTGGTGAACAGAGGTGGGCTTTTATCTAAATAAGACGTACTGATGCGTGGTCACACATGGGCGATTTATAGATGGTGCGTATTTATTGATGGCATAAGAAGCTCTCGACGTTCTTGGTGTTCGACCATGTCTTGTCATGTTTTCATGTCTTAAAAGAAGCATTCAAGTGACTTGGTTTTTTAGGACAATGTAAGGCATATTTCATTCCATTGGATCCCCTCTGTATATACATCCGTTTTAAATCGGAATACAACTCTTATGTATTGGCGGACGTTTCAAAATATAGTTGGAAGTTACACGACCGCGGTTAGGAGAGGACAAAGAAGCTCATTGGATACGGTAGCTAACTCTATTGACTGACTGGAGCATCGACGCAACGTGGGAAGTATTAACACTGCTCAATGCGAATCTCCACAAGCACTACTATTAACCCTTCCATAACCAAGTTTCCTAGTTCTGTTAGAATACATCGCATCATCACAAAAATAACTAAAATTTCGCTTCCAGGATTGAGATAGTTAAATTTTGTTTATACATAAATTAACCAAAAAGGCAACTAACGTCGTTTTTTTACTAATTGAAACAATTTTTTAATTCAGGAAAAACAAATTGGTATCAAAATTTAAAAAAATCAAAACTTTGATTCCAAGGTTGGATAACTGCAATATTTTGTGGTGCATAAAAGTGACCAAAATGATTACAAATTTTAAGTTTTTTAATTATTTCATGCCTCATAATGAGTTGCATTGGTAAAAAAAAAAACAAATTAAAATTTCGTTTCCAAGAGTGGGAAATTGATATTTTTTATATATAAAAGGCAACTAACGTCGTTTTTTACGAATTAAACTATTTTTTAATTCAGAAAAAACAAAATTAATATAAAATATAATAAAAAAATCAAAATTTCGGCTGTAGGGTTGGATAACTGCAATATTTTGTATTACATGAAAGTGACCAAAATGGTTACAAATTTGTAGTTTTTCTTTAATAAAAACGCTTTATACGTCATGAAGATTTGCATTAGGGAAATAATTAAAATTTCGTTTCCAGGGCTAAGACTTTTTTTGTTTTTCATTCATAAAATGCAAACGAATGTTTTTTTCTTTTTTGCTAACTAAAACTATTTTATAACTTAGGAAGAACAAAATTGTAATGCCAGACGTACGTTGGTGAAGGGTACATTAAGATTCGGCACAGTCGAATATAGCACTTTTACTTGCTTTATTTTGAGTTAGTTTTCAAGATTTTAGTTTATACAAAAACAAAAAACTATCATGAAAAACATCATTCATCAAATAGTTTCGTACGGTTAAATTCGGATAACAAAAAAATCGATACTTACTCAAATTTTATTCCGCTATGCGAGATTTTCAATAAAGAAATTCGGTTTATTTGAAAATATCGTATTTAATTAAATGTAATGAAATATATTTAGGATCAGTTTCAAGATAAGCTTTTGAAAACATTGATTACCAGGTGCCTTTGCAGTGGCTTAATAAAATTTATTATGGAAACATCATCTTTATATTCTATATTTGCATTTTATTTTGTTCATTAAACAACACCTCTGTACTAGATACATTTTATTTTTATTAATATCAATTACATTAGGAATAATTCCTGTTTACCAAAATCAATTTCTAATTGCTTCGGCAGCTACATTCGATTACGCTTTTTTAACTATCTTTTATGCCTTCGAAACTAAAAGATGTTTTGATATGATGACCGGAATGATGCGTTGTTTGTTTCATATGAATTGTCGCATTTCCAACAAAAATGTTTCAATTAAACGGATTTTTAAGCGAAAAATATGCGTTTAAATCGGTCCAAATTGTTAAATGAAAATATTTAATATAATTAAGCGTTTATCCAAATTTTACTGTAGTTATATGAAAACTTGACAAAACTTCCGTGTATGACGTCTAGTGGTACAAACACTCTTCATTATATATCGATCTTGTCATCCCATGAAGTGTTGTTCCGCTTAAATCATTAATTAAATTTCTCATGTTCTTTACACCCTTTTGTTAACAAGGAAAACGCTTCAATTTTTTATGCATGTAGCTCCGTAACAAATATAAGGTGACGTTCGTAAACGGCTGGTATTCTGAAAAGCCCGATTCCAGACTAAATGGTTGCACATCTGAACAGAAACTCGATTTTATATGCAAATTATTGTTCCCGGTGAGAGATTAAACTTATTTTTCAGTTGGAGTCAACAATATACATCGAAGGAAGTTGTCTGCTTCGGCTTCTTTTCTTGAAATTCCCACAGGCTACATAGTTTGGTCTCAAAGTTCTCAACCTAACTTAATTTTTGTCCACTATCTGTAACTTTTGATATTTGTTTTGTGATAACTTAATAAACCGTTTTGGTTACATTAGTGTATGAAGGGCTTCCCACTACCAAGCAAAATCCATGTTAACGCAGAACTTTTCAAGCTCTGATATATCGCCCCGGTCTTAAAATAACGTTAGTGCATTTAAAGTGCATTCAAACATTTAACAGTACATGATTACACCCGACCTTACCTCGTAGGAGATTTTGGAAGTCGCAGGTTACTTGTCCATAATAATTTCATATATATATACCCTATTAGATCTCCAGATAACTTAAATCATTTGATTTTTGTTATGTAAAAAATGTAGCGAAAGTGAAGGGCAATCGAATTAAATATTTGTTTTCCCCACTTCGAATCATGTACGACTTCCTTAACCGTTGACCCAATATCATCAAATATTACAAAGAAGTTTGCGTATTCGTGAGTTATTTCCGTACAAAAATGTTTTAATTTTTAATTTTCTATTAGGGCAAATTAATTATAAAGAGCAAGGAATGTAACGATCACCCGTACTATGTGTGTCGAATTACTGACTACATAAAACAAATAAATGTTTTGTGCTTTTGGGAGGAAATTTTAAGTCTTCTTACACTAAAAACCCAAAAAGACCGGTTAAATCTAGTTTCCTCAATATATTTGCTAAATAATTCGTAATTAAATTTTGTCTTCTAATATAACAAAGCAGGGCAGTGGCACAGGAAGGCTTTACATATTGTATTATATAAATTCCCATGCGCGGCAGGTGATTCCTTGACTCTGTGTGTCCTGTTATTATATTAACCTATTTCCAAAGTGTTAGCCTACATAATCTAAGAATTTCTAATGGTTTGTCGTTATTTGCTTTATCCTAGAGTATTTCGGTTGTCCTATGTTTCTAAAAACATAGCAGATTTATTCTTGGGTTCTTTAATTTTATGCAATAATTAATCTATGCAGTGCCTGTCAACTTTTTGGTGTTCTCTTTTGAATAAATTTTGTATAGCAACTTTTTCATTTTTTTGTGGAAGACGGACTAATTACCGTTATAAATATTCAACTGTCTTTGAAACCAAATTAAATATTAAACATGATAAATTTGTTTAACATTTGCTTTATGTTTTTTCTTAAATACAATGCCAAAAGAAAGTGGCAATTTGGAAAAGGAATGGAATTAAGTCGTGCGCGCAGAAAATTCTACTAAACTGAAATGTAAATTTTAAATGCATTTTTTATATTTATAATGCATATATTATATACATATTTTTAATACATACATATATTACATATTTATAGCATAATAAACAATTTTTTGCGCAAGAATATTTTTTTATGAAAATTAGTTTTGTCATTCTGTTATTTTTCATTAATGATCCCATACTCGACAGTTTATCGGCTTTTTGGTTTCCAGTTACTATTTGATGTCCTGGAATCCAAACAATATCGACACTTCGAAAGTGAACGTGATTTTTTAGGGATTCGACTACTTTCTTAACATTGGAAAATAAACAATTTTAATTTCTTTCGAAATAGCTATGACCTGTGTTATTATTCATTTACGAAGTAACGGCTCATGTAGAATCCTTCACTTAACCGTTTACCCGTTATGGGATTACTCCCTAATGTTGGTCCCGACCATTCCACATTTTCTGAAGGTATGATGGTGCATACATATCAAGCCTTTGCAGCAATGGAGCCGATAACTCGAAATATGGGATAGATATTATAATTCAATATCTTTACTCGATGGACGCTAATGAAGTAAGAAGACTTAACCAAAATTATAATAGGACTCAGTCCTATTATTAAGTTGTAACAGTTTCTAGTCGCCTTAGAAACGAAGAGTTGAGTAGTTTTGCTTTGCTCAAAAGTTGTGTATGTACTTGCTGCCAGTTTTCTCATCTTACATTTTTTCGCTACCTATAGTCAGAAAGTTGCGCTAAGCCTCTAAAGCTGATCGAATAGAATCAATCCCTTTACGCGTTTCTAAATATAATTTCAATATCAAAAGTTATTTTATACTTATATGTTTTTCTATTAATTTAATACTTAAGCGTATATCAAATAACAACGAATGAATTATTAAAATCTAATATGTTCTAAAGGTCTCTCTCGATTTGCTGAAACATATTTATTGAATGCCGTTTAATCATAATATTATTGCCATATTACATATTATGATAAAACGACTTTAAATAAATATGTTTAGAAAATCAAGATGTTTCTGAGGGTTGGTTTGATTTGGAAACTATCAGTTTTCTATGCATTCTTAAAAAATAAAGTAGACTTGAAGAGTACTTTAAATTAAATTTTTTAATGATAATTATGTTTTAAAGAAGGCTTTAACTCTAGATTATTTTCTATGAATACGGCAGGTAGAGTAAAATATTTAACATATTTTTTGTTATGGGTCTATCACAGAATTTATTATTACTTCCTTGTAAAATATATAGTACATACATATGTGACTGACAATGCGTTCCAAAATAAGAAAGCAAATGTAATTAATGCATATCAAAATAATCTATAAAACATGTCACCTCTTCATCTAAATTAAAAAAAAAAATTAAAATTATTAACAACGATACATTTCTATACCATGAAAGCGCACAAAAATAGGAAAGGTCCTAATGTCATATAAAATAGCTAAAAGCAGAAAAATGGTTAATACATATTTTATAGTATGTAAGATAAAATATGTATGTATGTATGTATGCATATAATTAAAAATTGTGATTCAAGAGAAAACATTCAAAACTAACGTAAAATATACTACTCCATTTTGTAAATGAAAATACAAGAAACAATACATATTTTCAAGTTTAAATAGAAATTCATATTTTTATTTTGTTTTATTTCAGTTGGGAAATCAAATGATGATAATATTAAAGTATATGATGAATTACCAAACTCCGCAGTTGAGTTGCATGTTAAAGATAAGGTAAATTATATTTAGAATATTAATTGATTGCTAGTTTTCATTTAAACAATATGAATTATTTTAATAAACAGTTCTTGCGTAAGTTGAACCGTCAAGAGCGAGTAGTTGAAGAAGTAAAATTGGTATTGAAGCCACGCTTCAATAAAAAACAAATCACCAAGGATGACTATAAAGAAATTATGCGACGTGCTGTACCTAAGGTATATCTCGTTTTAGTTGTTATCTACATAATAGTAACTGTTTTAAACACAAAATGTAACATTATAATTTTTAGATTTGCCACAGTAAATCTGGTGAAATTGATCCATTTAAGATCAAAAAATTAATTGAAGCCTACGTGAAAAAATTCCGTGCAAAACACAAAAAATTAAATATCGTGAATACGGGACAAGTCAGCAGTGCTGTGAAGTGTGCTGCTTATCTGAAAAAGCTGTAAGTATGTAGTGTTCCACATACAAAAAGCGGTTATGAGTAATATGAGTTAAATAAATTAAATTTAATAACCAACCACGTTTAACTCAATTTGTAAAAAACGTAAGTTTGAATAAATACATATATATGAAGTGGTTAAGTATATATTTCAATTTAAATGAAAATATTTTCGAAACAAAATTTGTATGCTATACAAATTCGAATTATTTTCTTGTTAAATTGAAATACATAGTAAACCCAAGGAACCGTAACGATTATGAGCAATTCATTGATATTTATGATTTGTTGTTCATCAAAATTGTTATCGGAAAATTAAAACTGCCACATGTAATAAAAATTTATCAATATTACGTCCTTGTAGAACTGCACTGACCGATTATTGTTGTATGTAGTTTGAAAAATAATTATCACTTAAATGTTTGCCAAGCCGCTTTTGTAGTTTATTTGGCTCTTAATAAATAAAATTTCATATAATAATATATGAACAAGAATAACAACAATTAAAATATGCATGCCTGTTGCAAAAATCGCATTTGACCAGTGTGATTTCAAATCGCACGAAAGGTGTTCTTTGTGCTTAATATTGTGATTTCAAAACGTATAGCTGCCTTTTTCAAATCACTGCTATTTTTATAATTTTCTATGGTGAATATTGTAAAAAATTACTTCTATAAATTACGCAATGTGTTGTTTATACATATTTTTATATAATTGCTTATTTTATTTAAAATAATTACTTAAAAATTAAGGAAACTCCAAGATACCTTTTCTGCCGCAAAAAAATGTTGTTTGCTGCTTTCTGCAGCATTTTCAATATTGTTTTTCGCCTCTTATTTATTTTACAAAATAATTTGAAGAACAAAATCAAAATAAGGAGAAAAAACAATATTTTTAACTGCAATTGAAAATCACATCGAAAAATACAATAAAGGGTGTGATTTACAGAACATCAGGAAATCACACTTGTGCTTTTAAAAGCAAATATGATTTCAAATAACGAATTTTTAAAGCAGGCATAATTTACTTCATATTTGGAAAGCATATCGAAAAAATAGTTATTTTATAGTATACATTTCTGATACATATTTTATTTTATTATATGTATGTATTTCTTTCAAAAAAAATTGTGCTATAATCGTTATTTTCGGTCCTTGATTAAAACTGTTGTTAACTGATAAACACTGATGTTTAAGTGCTCACATATATTTTTAATTTAATTTTTAGTGCAAGATGTCACCGCCACAAGCAAAAAACATAAAAGGATAACAACACAAATTTTCTATGAAACTGAAACTAAATTTAAGATATTTTCTTCAATATCTTGGGTCACACTCAATACTCTACCGTCTTTGAAATTACATTTATTAACAAAGTTCTCAAAATTTTATTTAAAAAAAATTTAAGAAAACTACTTTAACTTTTTGAATTTTTTTTTGTTAATTATCGTTTGCGTATAATTTAATTATTAATTATTTTTTGGTATTGTAATTATTACAATTATTTCAAAATGTATTAGAAACAAATCGGATATACCAATTTAATATATATAACTGTTTTATTTATCATTTATTTTCAATCATAATAAAATATAAATATATGAACATATTTGGCTTGAAAAAAATGTATAAGCTTTATTATTTCTATACTTATTTTTCAATTCATGGTTTAACTTTAATATTTTCGCTTATTTTATGAATTTTTACTTGTTTGAACAGTTTGCATCTTTTAGTTAAGTTTCCAGCAATAATAAACTATACAATTTCAATTAAAATTTCAAACATAATAAAACAAATTTTTTAGATATACATATAACATGCAAACATATTCAATTGTGTAATGAATAACAATATCTGAATAAAAATAATTATTAACAAGTAATAAAAAAAACTGTCTTTCAAGTGATTTCAAAAGAAGTATGAGGTTGTCAATTCGTTTTTATTAGTCATGTTCTGTAAATTA
>OY776277.1:92725062-92742562 GCA_963675445.1 Linnaemya vulpina
ATCCATGCATACTACCGGTTTCGAAATTCCAAAATTCTAGTACTTCCGTTTCACAAAACACCTGTTTGGCGTTTTGAAGTCGAAATGAAAAATTTTATGCGACTTCCGTTCTTCAGAACATGAGCGACATATTTTTTTATATACATGGTAATGGTCTATAAAACGTTCTATAATTCCAAGGTGAATGAATAATTTAGAAAATATTTAAATGTAATTTAATGCAGATATTGTATGCATTTTATGCATTAAATGAATAAAAGTTTTTTACCTTTTCTATATTCATTTTCAATACCGAATGTGGCGTAGTCTTCAAAACATATATAAATGCCGCCAAATGGTGCTCACAATAGTTTTCTAGCTTATGACCTAATTTGGACAATATCATGTGAAAGAATTTTTGTTTATATAAATATTTAACAACTGGTAAATGCAACTGTGGATATTCGGCTGAGACAATCTCAAATGCCAAAGATGCTGCTGTAGCCAATGAGGGATGATCCAAAAGTTCAGCTAGCTGTAACAGAAAATAATCAAGTTGATATGGGACACGAAATCGTACATGGTTACAACTAAAAATTAGAGCATTAATAAATTAAAAAAGTTTTCATATAGAATTAATTTTTAGAATTTTGTGGTTTATAAGACTTCTGCATTAATTTTTTCAATTATTTTGTCAAATATGAACTTTTGCAATAATTTATTAAAATTCAATAAAAATTAAATATGCTATACCCTTCACACAGTTAGTTTTGAATCATTGCCACGAGTTCGATCTATTTAACTTAGAAAAAATAAATTTCTGTTGAAAATATACGTATGTACATATCGTTTGTTGTTTACATATTACTAGTTTTCAATGTTTTACTCTATGAAATTTATTAAGTTTATAATTACTTTACATCTCAAAATGAATATTTAAAAATTTTGTAAAATCTTATGGTAATATAATTATATACATATACATATGTACATTAAGATCATATACCCAACTTGTAATCAATTTTACTTTTCAATCGGTGGTCAATAACAGCTGCATGTTAATATAAATGTGACTAGCACTTTTTTTAAATGTAAAGACAGTAAATGGTTTTCATTGAATATAATCAATATTTCAGTTTGCCATAATCAGGGGAGTTACTCTACCAATCACAACTTTAAGCTAATTTTGTAAACTGTTGTTGGATTTTATTGTTAACTAAAATTCAATTACTCTGACATCAATAGCCGATGGCTCTGGAAAAGGAAGGCAAAGAGAAAATGATATGCATCATTCAAGCTAACTTAAAAACTTATAATTTAAATCTCATATTAAATTTTCGGTTAAATACCTGATATTCATACTAACCAATACCACATTAAAAAGCTTTAAAATTGAACATAGGGCGAGGCTTAGCAGCCCCGAAATCAGTAATAATACGTTCTACTACTTTAATAACTTTAAAAAATACTCGCAATATTCCACTCGTAATAAAAATTTGAACTCATAAAATAATTTTAAGATTACATATTCGAATTTAGAACCTGTTAAATAATTTTCAAACTAATAATTTAATCTGTTGAAATTATTTTAAAATATTTTCTTAATTATGTATAGATTTTTTGAAGATTTTAAGTTTTAGTTATCCAAACGATCGAAAACTGTGGAAATATTTCTAAACGTTCTTTTTTCAAACATTTAATTTTTTTATCAATAATTTTTCAGTATGAAAGCAGATATAATACTCTCAATAAATTATTATTAAAAAAGCGCATATTTACGAAATCGTTCCATAACCGCCAAAAAATCTTAAGGAACAAAAAATAAACATTACATGTGGCGGCTAAGATATTTTACGATATGTGGTTACGGAAAAAAAGAAAACACATGAAAAATTTAAAGCGAAAATGAACGTAAGCCCAAATTTCTTTTCATTTTTACATATGGACCAAATTATCGTAAGTAATAGGCATTCATCAAAAAACGATTCAACGGTTATAGCTCGATATATTGTAGTTTTTTTAACTTACCGCTTCAACAATTTCACCGGCGTCGTCTGAGCCGCGCATTATTAAGCCCTTAGCCAACCAGGATAACGCTTCAACTGCCTTTCTGTTTTCTCTCTTAACGGCCTCTTTTAAGCTGGCAATTATCCGATTAACGATAGCACGATTATTTTTACTATAATCAATTTTATTAACCAAACTGCTGAGCAAATGATGAGCAACTTCACGCACATGCTCATCTTCTGACATTAAGGATAGCCGTATTAAATCATCCATAATATTTCCGAAATGATCATCTAAACTTATGTCTTTATGCAGGAAACCCAATATGCCTTTAGTAATATATAAATCTGATGTAAGTTGAAGATTCAAGTTACTTAAATAATTTGCTATCACCATGAATTGTTCGGAAATTTTTAATGCTTGGATTGTTAAACTCAGACTCAGTGATATTTCAGACAAAACTGGGATGTCCAGTTGATTACTGGATTTAGCTAGTTGCACTAGTTTACTTATTAAGTCGGTATTATGCTGCAGATCTTCAACGAAACATTCACCTTCATTTTCAAGTAATTTATTAAGAGCTTTTAAGCCCAACAATCGTACATCATTTGCAATGCTTTCAGTACCAAACGATTGTTTGTATAACATTTCGATAATTCGATCGGTGAAAGCAATTTGTCTTACCAAAGGCAAAAAATTTATTAGTATTTTTTGCTTTACGAAGTTTGAAAAGTTTGAAAAATTGTCAATACAGTCATCGATACAATTGGATTGCAGCTCAATAGGATATAGTGCACCTAAGCGCTCTAATAATATCTGGATTTCCTCCAAATCGATAGACTCATGCGTTAGTATTTGCATTATAACTTTATAGAGCAGAGCACGATTAGTTTCATTAATTACAAAAGCCGATTCTATCAAAAACCTCAATGCGGCTTTTGCCAAATCCAGATTTACAACATCAATTGGAGACTTTTGAAACAATTCCAACTTATGTATAACAAGTATATGTAATTGTGTACAAATGTCCGAGTTGACCTCCTTAAGGGTTGCTTCGCCTTTAGCAGATATTATACAAAATATTTGAGAGATTATATTTAAAATTCGTATGAATTGTTCGTCATCGACAGACGCCGGATTATCGAGTAATTTTAATAAAAATGTATTAAGTATCTTTTCGCTGGCAAAAACCGGATCACCAGAAACACACACCAATGCAATTAGTGCAGCTGGATTAAATAGACGGTGTTTTACATCACTTAAATGTGTTAATATTGTACCCAAGATTATTGTTTGATAACTATGGCTAACTACTTTATTAGAAGCAGCAGCTTGTTCTAGAAGACAGCGCAAGCTACGCAGAGCTAAAGCAACCACTTCTTTATTGTCTGATCCGGGAAATACTTCCGATTTAAGAGCAGTCCAAATTCGTTCGAAATGATTTTCCAAACTTTCACAAGGAAACTTCAATGCGGCTTGATACTGGAAGTCGTAATAAGTTTTGAAATGTAGTTTAAGATAACCATATAGCACTTTAATTGATATATTACTTACCAATAATTCCAACGAATCGCACTTCGCTACAATCAAATCACTTTCCAATTTCTCCAATGCTAAAGTGACACACCATTCTTTAAACTCTGTGGAGGAAACTAAGCAATTCGCAAGTTTTTTTGACAGATTTTCTCTGGTTATTGTATCAGGATCATTTTTAGATGGATTAAAATCAATTGGAAAATAGCACGCAAATATTTCAAACATCTCTTCGCTTAAGTGCAGTAGCGGATAATCTGCTATGAAATTTGGCATAAAATCATATATAAAATCCAAATTTCTAGGATCACGTTCCCCGTCAATTGAATTAATGATACCATAAACGAAATCGCCAGACATAGCCTTTAAATCTATAGGAGGATATAAATATTATATTGGCGAATTTAATACTGACAAAAATTACCATGGACATATTTTTCTGATATGTATTTAAAGATGGTAAACAGTTTATAACGATCAGTACGTAGTTGGGATTGACAAGTTGTATTAAGAAAAAAGGTCTGTAATAAAAGCACAACACATTTTCCGGGAAACATTTTCATGTGAACTAATGCATCAAAACCTTCGATAAAGGCTGGTATAACATTATGATGATCCTTTAGGCGAGAGGAGTAGAAAGTTGCTAAAACCTCACACTGCTCAGCATTTAGTTCATCTTTGTCTAAATTAGCTAACACGCGGGAAAGAAGATAAGTCCCCTGAACTCGATAATTTGTATTTGTTGAAGTCAAAGCAAAGTTAAGTTTTTCGCATAAATTTACAATATTGTATGCCTTGTTGTGAATATCTGAAATATTGCAATCGGCTTAATTTGTTTTTTTAATATAAGTACCTTACTTGAAATATACCTTTGGCAATTTGTTCCGCAGCAATTTGCAAGGACTCATCACTTTTCAGTGCTTCCTCAAGTGAAGCTTCAGTCAAGGGAATCATTGCATAAATAGTATTTTATTATATATATTTCACTTTTCTTATAGTTTGACTACAGATCACAGAAAAAAACTAAAATCTTTAGATGAACAAAAGAGTGAAGTTCCCAAAAAGTCAAACACGCGAATAAAGAACACACATATAATACATATCGATAGAAAAGTTATTCTCTATGCTTCAGCTGATTTAATTTGAAATATGTGCTTAGTATTAATATCTTTCACCCAAACCATCAAAAACCCCTGCTACATATATGGAATCACCATAAGTTTGTGTAGTTTTGTAAAAATATATATTTTAGTGAAAGAGATTATATATATATATATATATATATATATATATATATATATATGCCACAGATTTTAGCAATAAAACGTTGGTTCAGTTGTTATGTTGTTGTATTACTGCGACCACCTCGTTAATAATTGTACCCATGACGTAATAAATATAAGATGGCATCGCTACTCCAAATGAATACTCTTTGCTCCACCATGCTTGGCTACATTTATGTTAAGCTCTTATGTACAACAAGTTCTTGTTGTGTTTGTCTATGGGAGCGTTGTTTGGAATTGCGCATGTGCACAGCATATCAAGATTTTTTGCTACTATTATTTTTGACGTGTACCACGACTTTACACAAACAACATTTGGTTTGGGTGTTGTATTCGCAGTAGCAGTGACACCACCTCATATATATTATATCATAATTGTTAAGTCGTTGACCTCCTATATAAGATAAAGTTATAGCACCTTTAAACCGATGTCACTATTTCGTGTCTTCTTAAAATAGGTGCACGGTCACCCTGTCTGATGAAAAATTGCTAGTTTCTGTGGGTAATTTAATGCACAAATTTGTTGAGTTTGGTGAGCACAGGTTATTTTGTGTTGGTGATTCTCCAAAGGAAAAATTGTTTACAAAAGTGATGGCCAGTACTGAGATAAATATTTATGATATGGATAGCACCGCATTTGACGCGGAAAAATATTTGGAAAAACTTCTGAAAGCAAGTTTAAGCAAATTACTGGGTTTTATTAAAATATATAAAATATTTTGATTACATACAGGATTGTACGCTTAAACAAATAATGGATACAGAGGCAGCTGTTGTCAAGGATACACAGACCTTACACTCCGACATGCAAACTCTGGTATATGAAAATTACAACAAGTTTATTTCAGCAACGGACACAATAAGGAAAATGAAGAATGACTTTAAGCAAATGGAAACTGATATGAATTTGCTCAAAGATAAAATGTGTTCGATAACTACATTTAGTGAAGAAATAACGGGAACTCTGCAGGGTACTCGATCACAATTATGTAAACTTTCTGAAAAACATTCATTGCTCAAGCGTTTGCAATTTCTGTCATCTCTACCCTTCAAACTAAAATCTTTAATAGAAGAACAGAGTTATGTGCAAGCTGTCCAAGATTATAAACACGCACAGAAAGTATTCGAGCAATATGGGTATCAACCATCCTTTGATGGTATACGGGAAGACTGTGATGCTATCATCCTGAGCTTAAAGTTACAATTAATGCAAGAATTTCAAAGAGCTGGGAAAACAGCTCAATCGTTAACGGAGATTGGAGAGTTGCTACTGCAATTAGATGAAAAAGCTCCCAACATGGCAACCGAAATGTTAAACTGTGCATCGAAGAGATTACATGAACAAGTTGTAATGCTACAGGATCAGACAGAACGCGATATGATTGAGTTTGTTGATATGGGTATTGAGGGATTTTTAAACGATCTAACTTTGGTCGTTACTTCTTATTTTGATATGTTTGTAGCCAAACAATATGAAAATGAAAGGGATGACTTTCAAGAGGACGCTCTGAAAGAATTGAATTCTTTCTTGAATGTAAATGTTGATAAATATTTGACGTTAGTGCAGGACCGTGTTGAATCTGATGTTGGATTCGGTGATACCCATGTTATGTTACGGGCTCTAGATCGTCTACACCGTAGGTTGCTAGCTATGCGGAATATATGCCATGGCATAGATCTACAAAGGAATACAGTAGACATAATTATTTCAGCAGCACATCAGTTGTGCGATGTTCACGCAAAAAGTCTTAAGGACCATTTTTCTGATAGCCTTAGTTCTGTTAGGCTTTCATTGGTGTCAGCCAAATGCGATGCTGCTTCTGGGGGTAGTTTAAATGATTTAATAACTAACCTATATGTTTCACTGGTCGAAAAGATGAAAAGTGTTTTGCAAGATCTACTGGTATTTTTACAAGCTAATTGGTCGTTCAATATAAAATCAGATTACAAAGGTACTTTGTGCGTAGAGGGAATACGAGAAAATTTGCTTATTGGATTCTTACGGCATATATCAAAAATTATGAGCTCATTTGGTGACTCGTCCACCTCAAGTCCGCCAAATTTACTTTTAGTTTTATCGAAAACATGCTTAGAAATGGAACAAAATGGTGTTCATATATTGGTAATTAGAACAGTTTAATATATAATTACATATCATCTCTTCACTCTCATTCATTTGCTTTTTTAGATTTCACTGGCCGATGACTTATACGAAATTGATTCTGAAAATAGTGCAACTTTGACCCATGAAACAGAAATATGTGCAGAAATGCGTGAAACAGCTCAAAACCTGCTTGATACTTTTGTTCGCCTACAAGGTTTGAATATATCGCAAATGCTGCGTAAAAGTGTTGAAACGCGTGATTGGCTTAATTGCTTAGAACCGCGAACTGTAAGAGCAGTTATGAAAAGGGTTGTTGAAGAATTGTCGTCTATTGAGACGGTGGTGGCCAGTTTATACGATTATCCTTCGACAGTTCGCACAACAGCTAGCAGTGATTCTAGTCGTAAGACACATTTTAGTAATTTGACAATTTCCAAGCAACAATTTCGATCAAATTGGTCGAATTATACACCTTCACAACTGGAGTCATCATATGTTTCAAATATTCATCGACTATTTTCTGAAAGGACTGACATTTTTACATCAGTCGAGTTTACGAAAGTATCGATTGTTACAGGTATTATAAAAATTGGTTTAAAGGTGAGAACATAATTTTATAAAAATGAGAAATTAAGGATTTTTTTTTATATATTTGTTTATTTTAAATGCAGACGTTATTGGAGTGCGTTCGCCTACGAACTTTTAGTAAATTTGGTTTGCAACAAATACAAGTGGATACACATTATTTGCAAATGAATCTCTGGCGCTTTGTTAAAGATGAAAAGTAAGTATGTGGGCTAAATTTTTTGTTTTCTTTGATAACGACCTATCTGCATACAAAATAATTTATACAGAGGTCGTTATTAGTATGTAGCAAAAACTATGACAAACATCATACATATCAAGACCTGAAGCCAATTAATTCTGAAATCTTTATTGGCGTTAAATAAGTATATGAAATATAAATAATAAGTGTATATACATATATGTAAGTAAAATATAAATTCTTTGTTATTAATAAAATCCTTTCTTTATATTATAGTTTGATAAATTTTTTGCTGGACGAAATTTTGGGATCTGCAGTACATCGCTGTTTGGAATCAACTTTGATGGAACCTAACGCTGTAGAAATCATCTGTGAACGGGGTTAGTAGTTTTTATTTATTAAAACAGAAAATCCCTCCAGATAAAAATTATTCAATTTCCTTAAATTGTCTTTTTTTAATTTAATTTCTATGCTAGCTTAAGGATTTAAATAAAATTTTACGTAATATATTTCAAGGCTTAAAAATAGATTCAGATGGATCACTAAGATATTGAACAAATAAAATATTTTTATTTGTTATATTTAAAATCTAATTGAAATACTATATAGAAATTTTTCGAACTTGTGACAAATATCGCGAAGATTGCATGCTAATAGACCCGAAAAGGGATGTGAAGCTTTAAGATGGGCGCATTATTTTTTTTTTTTATTTATTTAGCACATTTTGCTATTAAAGCTTACAACAAATTTAAAAAAATTAAAATTTTACAATTTTCTATTTTTTACTTTAAAATTTGTGAAATTAAAAAAATTATCTCTAACAAGTGTTGTAATTTTACGCTTGAATACAAAAAATTACTTTCAGTTTTTAAATCTAATGGAATTAAGTTGAATAGTGTAAGACCATTATAAAATAAAAGGTTTTGGCAAACAACCATTAATTACTTCTGACAGACCGTAAGTACTCTAGAGCCTTCGATATAGCGGGCGGCTATAGGAAATTGCCAATTGCTGAAGAAATAAAGCGCAGAAGTGCTGTTTTTTTATATTATCTCGACATGTCTTTGGCCAATAGTTGTGAAAATTTGCATACATATTGTGTGTGTTCGGTTTTGAGATACTCGTTACTACACATTATAATTCTTTGCTGTGCGTAAAGCGTATAGTACTATCGTTTTAAATCATCTCTACTCGGCATTACATTACGTGTTTTTGAATTGAAAATTCATATATTAATCCCATTAATTTTGAGCTCACGAGGATAATTCTTTTCTCTTCAAAACATGAGACTCATCTACCATTTTATGTTAGCATAATTATGCCTGTATGTTCTAGGCCTTTCAAAACTGGGGATATTTTAATTTGCAATATCTGTCCCAAATGAGTGGAGGGTGTATAAGTGTATTATACTGTCAATATTTGGACCACTTCCTTCTTATTTCCAATTGGTTCTATCTAGTAAAGTTATTGATGATATGGACGTAAAGAAATAAACGCGGTTAAAAAAGAAATAAATAATTTATATCTTTGATTAAATATACGTCTATATATATATATATATATATATATATATTGAATGATATCACATCAAAACTTTTGACGTGGTAATGCGATGCAAGTCAGCTGTTCCGTTAATACAGAATGTTAAATTACTTGAATTTTCGATTTTAAATCTTTTTATCCATCTCTGTAGTGCAATCATCAATATGTTAAAAATTTCCTATCCCACAAGATGGGAGAGACAAGAGAAGCACTATATATTTCCACACTTGTTTTACCACTCATCTATGTGGACATGTGTGTAACTGTTGTTTTTAATCTAATGTTTAATAATATTTTGATTTCATAATTTTCTGGGGAATATTTTTTTTTACTAGACACTGCATTGATATTTACTTTTATACTAAGAAATTACAAGCCATACAAGACCAATATTATAAGACTACCGTGAAAAATAAAATCTTGCACATAGCATACATGTGTACATACAAACTTATATTAATACACAGTTGCAGGTGTATGTGTTTGTGCGCGATGAATAAAATCCCCATGCAAGTATATAAGCACCTCATTTCATTTCCAGAACTGGCTTTACGTTCATCTCGTAAAGCTTCTTGTATGGACGAGGGACCTGTGATAGTCCTCGTCAGAAAGGAAATTACATGTGCTCGTTGTGTTACGCTATATTTTTAGAATAAATTAAGACGAACGAACATAATTAAGGATTTTTCTGTTGTGTTGGAGTAAAAAAATTATGTTACTACCACATTAAAGAACTGCAAATGTGTTTGGAATGTGTAAAAGAGATGAATAGAGGCATTATTTACCTATTTAACATGAGTGTACAAATAAGGACTTATTAATAATTAAAAATATAATTATTTTTATATATAATTCATGTTAAAACTTAATGGAATCATTTTTGATTTGCCTAACGTGTTAGGTTTTCGCTCTTAAGACACTCGGCTTATTTGTTTTTAAGAGAATTGGATTCTCATGTTAGAAAAAGTAGTAGAAAAGTACAGTATTGTACATCTGTGGTAGCTAATGTCGAAGCAAATTGCATTCATTCGAAAATTATTTTGGAGAAGAGCAGATGTCGACGTTTTAAGTTTTTGAGCTAAAAGAAATAAAAAATTAATCCGAGAAAACTTAGTGAAAAATATTAAACAATTATTTTTAATTTTGTATCCGATACTTATGATAAAACTTGTAATTTTGGTAAAATATTAATGTCATACAAGAGCATTAATTATAATTAATTTGGTTATTAATTGTCTGTGAATATTTTTATCTCTTCCAAACGTATCTGCTGTCTTGTTATTTATTGTCATTAGTGTTCTACCCCTTCTATACGTTTTCTTAAATGATTTTTGTTTGTGCTTTTTAAACCATTTTTTAATTAAGTTTCATCCATATGTTTTGCTGCGTGTTGCATGATTAAATTTCGGTCAAAGGTGGATGAATGCAAACAAATACCGCTAAATTTAAATTAAACAATACAAATATTAGTAAACTTGTGATATACATGCAGACTATTTTCAACAAATCGGAACAAAAGTTCGTTAATAATTATTTTTAAGTGTGTGAAAATAACAAAAGCATCAATCTGGCGGAGAAAAAGATGCAAATGGCTTTATGCCAATCTTCAGTGGTAAGTACAGGGTATTTGAAGGTAAAATACATACATATATATATTTATTTATTATTAAACATCACAACATAAAATATTCTTCAAATTATCGTGAGTTTCATTTTCGAAAGTAATGTATTAATGGGCCAATCGATCTTTTGATGTTTTTCAACGTAGTTGTTAATATTGTAATATTATTTGGCATTATATTTCAATACCAATTGATGCAATAAATGGGTAGAAAAGGTATCAATGTACCTATAGGTACATCTATTTAATTTCCTGCTGATACTCTATGATACAAAAATTATGTTTATAATAACTTACACGAGATTTTTCTGCTATTCCCGTGTAAATCAATAATCTATTTTTGACTGCTAAATATCTTCAAAATCTTCAGTTAGGGTTAACGAGTCTTTTATTCATTATTTTATTAGCTTGCGACTCATTAAATTTTTAGAAATCCATAAGATTGCCAGTCCCTTATTACATTGAGAAAGTGAGATTTCGAATGTTATAACTAAATTGAATAATTTTTCATAATTGTGTCAAGAATTAGGACCATGGTCGCTGCTTCTCTACTTCTTTCTATCGTCATTTATGGTATTGAAGTTTACTCTGCTACAAATCGCACTTCTCTGAAGGAAGTCAACAAAATAGTGAACGGAATAGTTAGATATGTGTTTGGGTTGAAGTTGCGCGACCACGTTTCATCTTATGTGGAGCGTTTTATAGGCCTGTCTTTCGTCAATTACACTAAATTTAAACTTCTCACGTTGTTCTACAAAATTATTTATTTAAAATAACCTCAAATCTTATTCGACAGTTTTGTTTTTTCGCATTCCACTCGCTCCCCGCAAATCATCATTAACAGAATATATAATGCCGCGTATTAACGCTCTTTTATTGTTAGAGTTGCGCAAGTTTGGAACAACGTTCCTAATAACATCAAAATCTTCACTTTTGCTCCTAATAGAGTTAAGTCGGTATTCTAACGCCTTTTAAAAACGTCTGACTTTAAATATACTATCTGATATTGTTTTTATTATTACTACGTTCTGTTCATAATTAATTAGATTCACCTTACAAAGCGATTTATGGATTCCGCAAAGCGTTTTATTTATTAATTTATTTATCCTGTTTTGACGTGGTTTTTGAGCCATGAAGATATAATTCCACTCTTTATTCCATTACATTACCTCACTCTTGTTAGCACAATCTAGTTATCCACATATAATCACTTATACATAGTAATTTGATCTTTATATACTTATATTCTTGCATACATATACTAGCTATTTATATGTCGTATCTCGATATAACATTGTATTTAATTACTATGAAGCCTTGAACCTTTTTTTTACTATCTATGTACATGTTTTCTTTTTATCTTTTTTTAACCATATATGGTCCATAAGGGCTCGGTTAATTAATAAATTGAAATAAATAAATAAATAAATAATTGTTTACATATTTTCAACAAAAATTTATTTACTTTATTTATAAAAGTCCGAAATTTGTACTAGACGATATTTAAAACAAAAAAAAAAAATTAAATTTTGTGGCTATAATGCTAAAAAATTATTCAGAAATTTTCGATGGGAGGTTAGTACCTTAGCTGAAAAACGTTTGAATAACTTCATCAATATCTAGCGGTACCAAAGAAAGATCAATCCAATACAAAAACAAAGTGCTCAAGATGATTAACTTATTACAAGTGTCTAGTCTACTCTAAAGTTTATAACAAGTGAGAAACCTATATACATAAATATGTATTTAAAACATAAACATCAAGTTTCCACATTTCATAGATGAAGCATAGGAATTGCTCAATGCAAGCATATATATATATATATATATATATATATATATATATATATATAATAACAAAAGTAGAAGTATCAACGTGGCAATAGTTGGGTGAAAGATATTAATAAATTTAACTTCGACAGAAAAGCTTATAAGTGCCTAGGCAAACTCTAACTTACAGCTTGTTCAACGATGTCAGAAGCTAAAAGTATCATTCGATCGAATAAATAACGTATAAAACAAAATGCGATCTTAAAACTAACTTTTTTAAATGTTAAGTTAGCGATCGAACAATATGTTGCGATTTCGTTAAATAGACAGTAAGTTATTCTGGTTACCATCTCTTTTAATTGCAATCAGTATTATATTCTAATGTTTTGTGAAATGTTATTTATATTATGTATATATATATATATATATATATATATATATATATATATATATTTATATATATATATATATATATTTATATATGTATATATATGTATTTATATATATATGTATATATATATATATATATATATATATATATATATGTATATATATATATATATGTATATATACATATATATATATATATATATATATATATATATATATTTTCATATATATATATATATATATATATATATATATATAAAGATATGCATATCGAACGTTCGATTGATGAGTTAATTTTTTACACCATATTATATAGCTTAAAGTTTACCATGCTGTCATTGAGGATGTTATAGCGAATGTTCGTGATGCATTTCTTGATGAAGGTGTTGATGAGCAGGTGCTACAGGAAATGAAGCAGATATGGCGTTCGAAATTAATGGCTAGCAAAGCAGTCGAAATGAATCAAGATCCACCGGAGACACAACCACCACTAATCGTGGCTAATAATCCAAAGGTAAGTAAAGTTAGTATAGGGAGCAATTTTAATGTATTTTATAGTGAAAAACTTATTTAATAAATAATAATTTTGTTTCGTCCTCCTCATATTAATTTATTGCCACACTCATAATGTTGCTGCCGCTTTATATTATATTTATATTAACAACATATCCACAAAATACACGTACAATGATGATGATGATTGAATGAATGATTTATTCATTGTAAAATAATGCGATTTTAATTTAATAAATACATGTATTTCCATACATTTCGCAACCACAATAAATATTTTAACTTTATTTATTGTTTTCTGAAATGTTACAACAAATATAGCCTACAAAGGTAAACTTTGGAATTAAATTAATTTTAGAGGTCTAGTTAATAGTTTTTGTGTGATTATTTTCCCTCAAGGCCCAAGCAGCTAAGGCAAAAAAAGCTGCGGCAGCAGCTGCGGCAGCTTCACAGCAACAACAGCTAAATATCAATAACGGTGCAGCTCAAAACTTGTCGGTAGCAGGTACAAATTCGTCTTCATCGTCAACAGTTGATATTAAACCAAATATTGCAACTTTGCAACAAACATTGAATGGCCCTATTACAACAGCAATTGGCGGCTCATCCAATGTAACAAGTACCATAATGAATGGTATAATTAAGCAAGAACCAACGCATCAACAGCTTCAAACGACCCAAAGTCAACCACCACCATTGCATCCTACCTCATCGATTTCAGCTATGATATTACAACAACAAAAACAACAGCAGCAGCAACAAGTTGTTGGAGGCACAAGTCAGCAAGCTTCTGCAGGCAGCAGTAACAATCAACCACAATCCTCTACTATACCCATAGTGGCCGCTCTAGATCCAAACCGTATAATGCCCGTGAATGTAAGTATATATGTATGTACATACTATATCATATTCAATTACATTAGCTAAGTTTAAAACAGAAAATAATAAGCATAATACTGCGCTGTTCTCAAAATTTTCTATTCTAGCATATCATTTTGGCATTGAAATAGAGATAAAAATATTTAAGATTTATTTTATGTCCGCATAAAATTGGGTAAAACTTTTAAAATTTGGAAGGGAAATTAGTCCTTTCCAGTAAAGTTGTTCTATATAACATAAAATGTAGTACTTTCATTATTCGATCTGTATCGATTACATGTTCATAATGAGGACAACTTAATATGTTGATTGAATGTATTGTTAATATAGTTCAAATATAAATATCGGTTTAATTCGTAAAAAAAATGTTTTGTATTTGCTTATTTGAGAAATTTTAATACAACATTTAAGAAATACAAAATGCCTTTTATGAATTAGTAAGTATAAAATAAGCAGTTCAGAACGTGATAGGAATTTAAATGCAAATGAAAGACAATTTCTTTGGGATTTTCCAACATCTTCAGGGATAATAATTGTTATTGAAGTATATATTAATTATCTTAGTACATTTAGCATTTCAATAGCAGCAATAACGAAATAACATATATGACATAAAAACACATCAATTATATATAAATATTACTCAAAACAATTTCCTACTTAATATTCTAATATCACAGTTGAAGTTACACTAAAGAAATTGTCTTTAATTTACACTTAAATTTATTTGAATGACCTTAGAAACCTCAATAGAAGAAAATTTTCTAAACACAACAAAATAAAAATAATATTATTACTTAGTGCTCTGAAGTTAAAGCCGAAAGCTAAGAAACATTTCTTAAATTCATATCACTTGTTGTTTTGATTAAAGTTTTGAGAAGACAATGAAATCTCGCAAAACAAAAATATTGCACAAATCGTAGTATCTTCTTTATCCATAATACCTTAAAGAAATTATACGTCAATTTATACGTACATATATTTGACTTCCAAAAACAAAAAATCCCTTGTTATTTTGGGATTGGATATAAAAGCTTTGATTAAAATATAATTGAAATATTTCAAATTCAAGATTAAAAGAAATAGAGATGAAAATACGTCGACTGCACTAATTTTCCGATATATTTCAGATTACTTTGCCTGCGCAACCAGGTACTCTAAACTCTGAATCTCGCGTTTTGACTATACATGTACCTGCCTCTGCTTTGCAAGAAAACCAACTGACACAAATCTTAACAGCTCATTTAATATCGTCAATTATGTCGCTTCCTACAACCTTAGCGTCATCAGTGTTACAACAACATGTTAATGCAGCTTTAGTTAATGCTAATATGCAAAGTAAGTTACAATTCTAAACGAGAAATATATATTTGAAAATCTAACAAATTTCTGCAGAAAATTTCAATACATCTAAACAAATGGATGGTGCTCTCGATACGTCCGATGAAGATGAAAGTGAAGAAAGTGATGGTAACATGGACGATGATGACAATGACGACTTAGATAAGGATGATGAATCTGATGTTGAAAATGACGGTGGTGCTGAGGAAGAACCGCTGAACAGTGAAGATGACGTAACTGATGAAGATGCTAGTGATCTATTTGATACTGATAATGTTATAGTGTGTCAGTATGACAAGGTTTGTTGAAATTAGTTTAGAAACATTTAGTTTTCTCAATATATCGAACTTTTACAGATTACACGTTCTCGCAATAAGTGGAAATTTTATTTAAAAGATGGCATAATGAATATTGGTGGGAAAGATTATGTCTTTCAAAAGTCCAACGGTGACGCTGAATGGTAGTTTAATTTTACTTTCTTAACACAATAAATCACTTAATTTTCTGTTGTGCTCATATCTTCAAAGAAAATGTATTTCTTAAAATGTTAAAAACAAATCAAAAATTTAGTTCTAAAATTCAAATCTTATTTAATTTAAATAATGTATGTACTAAACGATCACTTTAAAAGACAAACAATATAAGCCCTCTTCTCTAGGCATTTCTGCAAATAAACCATATATATACGATATACATACGTACAATTTACATTTTGTGTAACATTTTAAATTCATATTCAACTGTTTATACTATACACTTTTGTTTTCCATTGGTTATATAATAGGTTAATAAGAACATTATTTAAATAAAATAATCATTGATATGAAAATATTTTGTTTTTGCTTTACTCGTTTTCTTCTTATCTAGCGTGTCGGGTTAAATAACATTAACAACGTCAAGTATAGGATATAACTGCAGCTGTGGGTGCTTAGAACATTTTCTCTATTTCTAATAAAAATAGCACTTTACGTTTTCATATTTGGGTCTCCGCTTCCAATACAATTTCTTACACTTTTTTTTTAATATAGGAAAAAGACAATGGTGAAAAATATTAAATGCACATAGATTAAATTCTGCTGATGATATGGAATAATCATACAAGCATTTGAACAGAAAAAAACAAGAATTAAGTTTTGTATTAATTCTGATGTTGGAGCAAAATACGTCGCCTAGCAAAGTTTTGTATCTTGTATTGTACATCACTTAGTGCAGTGCATAGCGTACTTTATATACAACTGCACAACAGGCTGATCAATCAGAATATTTGAGTAAACTAAATTGAAGTCTCATTAAATTTAGCGCTATATGCCCTGTAATCGATCAGTACACGAGTGTAATTTGAGTCCCTCCGCATTACCATATCAACGAATGAAATAAATACTGTTTACGATTAGTGAGGTAAAAGTAATATATAAGCCATAGAAATTATTCAATAAGTCATATTTTTGATTAAAATTTTAAATAAGTGGTAAAAAGGCCTTTTTAAAATAACATACAGATGTGTTGTGAAAATCACATGTGTGAATTTTCGATGTTCTGAAAATTCAAATAATTAAGTCAGACATAAATAAGTGACTTCGAATCAATAATGACTTAGTTGAGCGATTCAACACCGCTTTGCTTAAAATAATTTGTTGCATAAAACACCTTTTCGTGATTCGAATCAAAGTTTGTGATATAATTTTCATAATATGTTCCATGTTTTGCACCTTCTATAACGATAGCTTTGATTTATTTGTGCAATTCCTCATCTTGTTTGTGGATTAAACTAG